>CM069442.1:77562715-78020057 GCA_035610835.1 Ophiura sarsii | reverse complement strand
GTGGATCGTGTTTCTTTATCAAATTGGTTAGAAATCCATCCATTTTAGAACATCTAGAGCATATATTTTGCACGTAAATCCAATACAAAGGTTCATAAAATCGACCAAAATGACGTCATAACCATTGCTTCGGGACAAAATGGCGCGGTACCCCACCCCCTAGTTTGGCCTTAGATCCTTTTGGACGGTGGTATAAATTGTTTGCATTGGTTTTCAGAGAGGATAAGTATCAATTTTAAAAACTAATCACATGGGTTATTTTCCCACAATAATTCCCGTATCAAACTTATTTTATTCGATAATATTAATTTCAATGAACATTAATTTGGCAATATAAAGTTTAGTAGTACTATACGGCGCCCTGAAGGCAAGGACTCGGGTATGTAAAATGATCGTATTTCAATAACGTTCCGACTAAGAATTTAACAAACGAAGTAATTCCAAGGCAGTTTCGATGTCGGTAAATTTGCAGAATCCTTGCAGTACATATTATAAAGGGTTCAAAAAAAAGTAAGCCGCTCCCCCCCCCCCCCCCACAAAAAAAAATTGTTTGCATAACTCCACACCTAATTGGACGTTTTGAGAAATTGAAACGTTTATGAAAAGGGAACACGCTTGGCTACAAATAGAAAGTTTACCCTTTTCAATAATATGTTCACTTTTTTCCAAAACAATTTCCTTAAAATGATGTTTTCAGAAAAAGTGGCATTTTTTTCAAAATTGTATGTAAGAAAGTTACAAAAACGTCTCCAGTGCTTTTAAAAAATGATTTCAATTGTTTTTATTATCATTTAAAAGAAAGTCTTTTCTTTCTTTAGCAGGTCCTTATTTAAAATTTAAAATAAAATGATTTTTTCATGCATGACTAGCCAAAAGCATAAGTGTCCACTATTCACGTCAATAACTTCCCTGTATAATTGAAAAGTGCCGCTTTTCGGAAAACATCATTTTGGGGAAATGTGACTGTTTTGGGAAGAAAAGTAAGCATGGTATATTAAAAAGCGGAAACTATGTGTAGGTAGCCAAGCGTTTTTCCTTTTCGTCAGTATTTCAAACTCTCAAAATAATATTGGATGTGGAGTTAAGCAAACAAAATCGTAAACCGTGTTTGATCCACTTATCACAACTTTGCATCATGGGAACGAGAATATCATCTCTCGCGGGAAAAAGAAGTGGATCAAGCCATTACTGAAGAAGTCAACCGAACTGGTTGACGAAACCGTCTAATTGTGAGTACAATTCTTGGATTTGTTCAACAAAATATCAACTTTAATAACAAAAAATCGTAAAGAATCTTGAAAAGTGCAACTTTTTCTGAAAACATCATTTTGGGGAAATGTGACTGCTTTGGGAAAAGTAAACATGATATCAAAAAGGAACAACTTTCTATTGGTAGCCAAGCGTTTTCAATTTCCATAATCGTTTCAATTTTTCAAAACGTCTAATTGTGTGTGAAGTTATTCAAACAAAAGTGATTTAATTTAAGCGGGGCTTTCTTGAACCCTTACATGTATCGGTTGCCATATTCAAGGTATGCTGTATAATGTATAAAATAGTCCATCTTAGATCTCAGCCTAAAAAGTGAAATGCTGTTTTAAATGGGCGATTCAAAAGTGATTTTGTGTTCCAATAGTTCGTGAATGTTCATATTTGCTTTTCTCCTCATGAGAGTTCATATAACTGTCCAAATCAAAAAAAAATCGATTCCGGGTTTTCATTACATGTTTTTACACATTATTCAAGAGTCATTTTACCATTTAATAATATTTTGAATGCCAATCGTTTATAGATCTGCCAAATGTATCGGGGTACCACTTCCGAGCAGGGGTATATTCAATAAGATTGTCCAACTTAAATGATTGATGTATAATTTCAAACATGTATTCGTACATATCAGAATCATATTTCCCACTTAAAATACAATTTTGAATGCCATAAGAACATCAAATGTGCCAAATGTGCTTCCTCGGGGTGCCACTCCACCTGAGAGAGGGTCCTATTTACTAACAGTTAAGACAGTCCAATTTCAATTTATTTGTAATTCTGGGTTTTAATAATACGGGGGTTTTCACACATCATAGTTGCTAGTTGATTTATCATCTGGGGATTTTTTGCCAGATGATAAGAGATCATCGAAAACGTGAGGGAGGTGGTATTGCCCCTCGTCTCGGTTCATCGTTGAGGTCCCCTTCTTCCTGATTTCAATTGCCTCTCGAATCCATCTTTTATATCTGTCTTATTATAAGTACTAAATTATGATTATATGAACAAATGTATGGGGCATCTGAATATCACAACCATGTAACCATTTAACTAGGTTCATACCGTTTTATCTTAAAAATGTGCTGTTAAAAATGTCGCTTGCTTATACACCATTAGTATTACTGCTATTTACACTTTAACCACGAAACTGTATAAAACATGGGTTTCATGAGACACGTATCCTTTTTACACGTTAAATAATATCGAAATGTGTTTGTAAAGTAATACTGCCTAGTTTCCGTTTTGTTATTCGCTGATTTCTGTATATCTAACCGTTGGAACATATTGGACCAGTTTCCCCAATGATGGGGTAACTGGTCCACGCCAAGTTCAGTTTTCAGGTAGTGGTAATTGGTCTTTTCTTTAGATATTTTTTAACATTGATTATATGTTATATGTAAAAATATATGTAAACATATTGTTTATATGTAAACAGTTACATGGGTCATATTTTCATAGCTATTCCATAAATATTTACACGAGCTTTAATCTTTTATATCATGAAATATGCTTAACCGGACCAGTTGCCCCATCCTCCCCTAACTAAGTTGCCCCATCCTCCCCTAACTTAATTGGGGAACTTAGCACACATTTTTAATTTACCAACAGCGGTATTCCTATCGACAGGACAACTACTACATGAATCGCATGCTCCAACACGATATGTATCACGGAAGTTATGTTAATGAGCTACCTTTTCCTGTACTATTAATGTTTTCTTTAGATGGGGTGCAATTACAATTTTGTGGCGGGATTACATTACAGTCATCAAAAAAAGTAACTATACAGGTATAAATGGGCTTCTAACTCTAACAATGTATATCCTACCTAAAAATATTAAATGATAAAGTTGTTGGGAAATTCATCTCCTTTAATATGAGGTATTGCACGCTAGGATTGGGCGAATATTGAGGAAGTGACACTCCCAAATGTAAGGGGAAGTCCGATTTTCATTTTCACATTTTTATTTTCTACACGTGGACCCATCTACGGGTACCTTATCGATTACCGGTAGTGCAATTGGGGGATGCATGCGCAGGTTGGACAGACGGCTGTATCGTTCCGATGGATCAATACGCCACACACACGCTACCTGTCATACTCTCCCCCGTGTTGAAATGTAAAATGTGAAATTGAAATTGTGACTTTACCTTACATTTTTTATTGTCACTTCTTCAATATTCGACCGATCCTAGCGTGCAATATCTCATATTAAAAATAAAAAAATTCTCAACAACTTTATGATCTAATATTTTTAGGTAAGATATATATATTTAAAAGTTAAAAGTCCATGTATTACTTGTATAGTTACTTTTTTGATGACTGTACATCTATTACACAACCAAACCCTAATCAGAATTAAAGATCCGGGACAAATATCAAGATTATAATACAAAAGCAAAGGTGGCATAATGAAATATGTATTATATAAACCGAAGGCGGGGAAACACTGACAAAAGCCCAAACACCAATTCCAACGCTCAGTTTCTTGATTAGAGCAGGGAGATGTCAAATAGAATTTGACACCTCCCTGATTAGAGTAGTGTTACAACACGTAAGAATTGTTTTTGTGGCTATTTGGTTCTGTCACCTTTATACATGGCAAGAATAAAGGTAATATTTACTGAATGTTAGAATATTATTGAAATCCGTTAAATGGGCACTAAGAGATGTGTTGCGCCCTCAATTATGATAAAAACTGGAACTTACACCTATAAGGATTAAGAAAAATCAGCTTTGTACAAGAAAACGTCGATTGAAAAATGCTCGTACAGCCGCGACGAGCATTTTACGTCCGACAGTATCCCCCTGCAGTACGCGTGATACATAACGCGAACCATATTTGCATAGAGGGCGTTTTTCAATAAATAGCGATGATATTGTTTTAATTAAGTTTTGCTGTGTTTTTGTTAGTTAGTAGAAACAACAATAATGGCAATTTTTAATGTTCATCTTGAATTCTGAAGTAAATTTTTAAACATTTGAAATTTTCAACACCACTTAATGTCCCTTTAAAGTGTGTGTGTCTTGAATAAATGATGAGGAGGAAGAATATGTTTCAATCGTGTATTGTTTTTATAACCATATCTGCCTTTCGGTTCAGATACATTTAGATTTTCAAAGTATGTTGTTATTGACAACAAAACAAGTCAAAATAAAAAGTAGCCCTTGGCTAGTGTCTCCAAATTGACCTTAGATCGAATTTACCATATTATTAAGATATAGGACCGTTTTGAAGGATTAAGATACGACATTGATTCAAAATGCTATACTGCCCTTTAATATTTTTGGAAACAATTCGTTTAGTATTGTTGAAGCAAAACGAGTGATTCACTACTGACGGCGATTCTCCTATTCAATAAGCTTCAAAACTAATCTTAAAACCAACGCAGAAAGCATCACAAAATATCGGGGGTCTTATCTATTCCTTTCTCGTTTCCAAAAATAACCCATTGTACAGATCAGATCGTGTTCGCAAAAGGGCAAAATAGGTTAGCGCTGAAATAGATTAAAATCTAATCTAATTCCAGCAGCCTCTTAGTAAAACATGCAAGCTCGTAGCCGGCCATCTGCAAACACATACATTGGGTTCAAGCTTGTATGGTTCTATTGAAGTAAAATGGTTTGTTTTTAACATTAATATTTTGAATATGTATTGATAAAATAATTTAAACACAGTTTCATGAGGTGGCGCTTCATTACATTTTCATATTCAAGCAATATTCTCATTTTATTATTTAAGAAAAATATGAGCATTATTTTATTCGATTATTAGTGATTAGGCTTAGAGCGTGTTTCTACTGGGGAAGATACCGGTAATTTACCCAGAGGAAACAGCCAGATACCGTTAAGAATCGGTATTTTGGGTTATCCCAAAAAACCTTCACAAGAAACGGCAGGTTTTGTGCCGTGAACCGTGTCACGCTGTATTATACACATTATGCAGCAATCGTTTTCAGGTGGGGCGGCATTGTTTGGTATTACAAAAGGTCAAATGTCGTGGCCCATCGACTAGGATCGATAAACTTAGCGGTAACTTTTCGCGAGTAGAAACAGGGCGGATTAAAATCTTAGCGTTGAATCTTACCGTTTACTTTGCAGTGCCCCAGTGGAAACACGCTTCTAGTGTATTCGTGGTGCAGAATAGTACTAATACACTCAAGCATTTGTTTGGGTGTTTTACACATTCCTTGCACTTAGCCGATCCAGAGTGTTTAGTATAAAACAAAGCGATCCCCTATGCAAGCGTACACTTTTGAAATGCCTAGTCGTTTTTGACTAGATTCATTAGAATTTCTAGTAAAGTATTACCTCAAATTTGCAATGATTTTGAGGTAATTTTTGACTAGAAAATCTACTGAGATTAGGTACAGAGTTTTCAGAATTTGTGCATTTCATTAAAAGTACTCTTTTTTAATATTAACTGGTTACAAACATCGGTGAAATCAGGACCTAAATATTTTGATTCACCATTTTTAACAACCACCAGCCTGCACAGATAGGACCTTGTGGCACTAAGCCCTCGACACTCCAAACAAGCATCAGATCTGAAGTTTTCAGAATGTATGAAAGATTGTTTGCAACTATCAGATGGTTGCTAGGGAAATAGGGGAAATTTCATTTCGAGTACAAGCAAGGCGATAAACAAGCATCAGATCTAAAATGCAAACTTATTAATCATTATTCTCTACGATTGTTGAACTTATTTCTCTGGTCATTGTAATATTTTTGATAAGATTTAAAGTATATCACAATGTAAGCACTGTGTAGCTCATTAGGTAGGTATGGGATAGGTTATGGGTGGGGTTCGATGCATTTATGGACCCGTCATTGTATGTGCGACATATATAGATTTATGCGGTTGAGTACCAATACGAATTAGAATAAATCTAATTTAAGTTTGGTTCGATAATGAGTGTTTAGTGGTCCGAGACTTGGTGTATTGATAATTTCAATAGGCGTAAATCCGATTAAATCGACATTTATCTAAGTCGTATTGAGAAGTATCGATTGGAACTCACTTCTCCATAAGTGTGTTATTTCCGCCTTAACCCAGATAAGGGACCTAAACCCCAGATAAGGCGGGCCTTATCTGGGGTTAACGATCCTTATCCCCAGATAAGGAGCGTAAACTAGGGTTAAGGCGCCTTATCTGGGGTTAACGATCCTTATCTAGGGATAAGGAGGGGTTAACGATCCTTATCTAGGGATAAGGATCGTTAACCCCAGATAAGGCGCCTTATCCCTAGTAAACCCAAGATAAGGCGGTCTTATCTGGGTTAAAGATGCTTATCCCCAGATAAGGAGCGTTAACTAGGGATAAGGCGCCTTATCTGGTGTTAACTATCCTTATCCCTAGATAAGGATCGTTAACCCCAGATAAGGCAGCCTTATCTGGGGTTAACGATCCTTATCCCCAGATAAGGAGCGTTAGGGTTAAAGATGCTTATCCCCAGATAAGGAGCGTTAACTAGGGATAAGGCGCCTTATCTGGGGTTAACGATCCTTATCCCTAGATAAGGATCGTTAACCCCAGATAAGGCAGCCTTATCTGGGGTTAATGATCCTTATCCCCAGATAAGGAGCGTAAACTAGGGTTAAGGCGCCTTATCTGGGGTTAACGATCCTTATCTAGGGATAAGGATCGTTAACCCCAGATAAGGCGGCCTTATCTGGGTTAACGATCCTTATCCCCAGATAAGGATCGTTAACTAGGGATAAGGCGCCTTATCTGGGGTTAACGATCCTTATCCCCAGATAAGGATCGTAAACCC
Source organism: Ophiura sarsii (assembly GCA_035610835.1). Lineage (NCBI taxonomy): Eukaryota > Metazoa > Echinodermata > Ophiuroidea > Amphilepidida > Ophiuridae > Ophiura > Ophiura sarsii. Next base: position 78,013,020 of record CM069442.1, on the reverse strand, counting down.
CAGATAAGGCCGCCTTATCTGGGGTTAACGCTCCTATGATACACAAATACAGCACAAGTGTGTCATTTCCCGCTTTAACCCCAGATAACCCCAGTTAACGATCCTTATCCCCAGATAAGGAGCGTTAACTAGGGATAAGGCGCCTTATCTGGGGTTAACGATCCTTATCCCTAGATAAGGATCGTAAACTCCAGATAAGGCGGCCTTATCTGGGGTTAACGATCCTTATCCCCAGATAAGGAGCGTAAACTAGGGATAAGGCGCCTTATCTGGGGTTAACGATCCTTATCCCTAGATAAGGATCGTAAACCTCAGATAAGGCAGTCTTATCTGGGGTTAACGATCCTTATCCCCAGATAAGGAGCGTAAACTAGGGATAAGGCGCCTTATCTGGGGTTAACGAAGGCGCCTTATCTGGGGTTAACGATCCTTATCCCCAGATAAGGAACGTTAACTATGGGTAAGGCGCCTTATCTGGGGTTAACGATCCTTATCCCTAGATAAGGATCGTAAAACCCAGATAAGGCGGGCCTTATCTGGGGTTAAGGCGAAAATGACACACTTATGCTGCATTTGTGTATCATAGGAGCGTTAACCCCAGATAAGGCCTGCCTTATCCTAGGTTTACGATCCTTATCTAGGGATAAGGATCGTTAACCCCAGATATGGCGCCTTATCCCTAGTTAACGTTCCTTATCTGGGGATAAGGATCGTTAACCCCAGATAAGGCCCGCCTTATCTGGGGTTTAGGTCCCTTATCTGGGGTTAAGGCGGACATTGCAGCAGCCGCATCACTTTCACTTTAAATAAAATTGACATATTTTAGTGTCTATTGGTTATGTTTTATCATGATTGATTAATCTTATTGAAAATGTAGCACGTGTTCCCTTGGCCTGAAAGGGCTGATTCGCATTGTTCACGCTGCAACTAGCGTAGCAAATGCCATTTAATGTGTGTAGTGTTTGTTTGAAAGGACAGTGTTTGAATGTAGTTCAAAACTTAAGCGTGGTTATCGGGTCAATGTACTTTAATATTGTGCTATGGGGCACATTAGTCCTTTCATGATGTAGCATGCTCGCCAAAATGGAGATTAACATGATTATTAGATTTTGTATAATTTCAAAATTGTAATTCAATGGAATGGAGTAGCATTAAATTAGAAGATACCATTTTCAAATGTAGTATTTATTATATTTTTTAAATTCTAACCGAGTATATTCCGTAAAAATGACCCCACCCTTAAATGTGGACTCTCTAAATGTTATTTTGGAAGAAAATCACATTGCATAACAAATGTGTATATCTATTTGATACATACTCAGTGGCGGATCCAGGATTAAAATTTACGGGGGGCTGACCAAAAAGGAAAAAGGTAAAGTGGTACACAAAAAAGGTATATTGTCAAATTTTACGGGGGGCTCCCGCCCCCTCCGCCCCCCCCCCCCCCTGTATCCGCCACTGATACTACTTTATGAAGCCTAATTATGAGACCATGGCGAACTTGCCCCGGCCTATGGACGAACCTCTCCCGTGGTCGGGGTTAAGTTCACCATTTTGACACTTGTCTTTATCCTTTACTCATTCCTTTACAGTAAAGCCTAGGGTACTGACATTGTGGTCGTATGTAGCCAAAATATCAATCTTTCAAGTAATGTCAATAGGTCCATCCAATCTTTAAAATTGACAATCTTCAGGCCATTTCAAATGAAAATGGGGTGAAGTGAACACTCCCCGCTCTCCCATACACGTAAAACAATGATGGAATATGGTCGGTAAACGTGTGTATATGAATTGATCACTCGATAGTTTCTTCTTCTTTTTTGTTGATTTTTCTTTTTGATTTTTTTTCTCCAGTTCAGTTCAATTTTATTTCCAAACAGCCCAACAAATATATACTAAGAATTTTCCTTACAAATTAACTATGAATTAACTAAAAATATACATTGATTTATTACATTCATCATAAATTAATCCAATACAATTGTTTTTGAATTGTTTTATTACTGTTCAGCATGGTTTAGCTGCCTTTTAACCTTAAGAGGTCTGTAACAATTTTGATGCTAGATCCGAGTGATAATCGATCACTCTTTTCATTCGATTAATAAATAGATTGAAAAGAACGTATACCTAAAGATAAAATGTATAATAACCACTTTTCAGGGTCAACTATTATACACCAACTGAAAATGGTTACATTTTGACTTGTTTCTAGTCATTTTTACGTTTTTTGTGTCGCTTCCCGTATGAAGAGGAAAATAAATGACTAGAAACAGAGTTCAAATTTAACCCATCAACCCATTTCAATAGCGGCTTTTCAAACAATAGACAGCGCATAAAGGAATATATGAGTGGCCATAGTATAAACAAAACGTGTAAGATAATACGTCTAAGGTTACACGTAGTACGCGTAAAGTAACACGTAGTACGTGTAAGGTTACACGTAGAACGTGTAAGGTTAGACGTCTAAGAAGTATCTTAGACGCCAAGATAACATTCTCGCTTTATTCCGTTAACAATTGTGACACTTTGGTTTTAATATTTGCAAACAAGTATTAATCAAACCAACCCGGGGGAGTGGAGGGTGGGGAGGATGGAAAACAAGGACAACACCATATTGGATATCTTACAAGCTTATGCTATTTACGTCATAAAGTAGGTGGTTCTAATGGTTGGTAATAACTGCTTGAATAAACAATTATGGCAGTCCACCATGTGCGAAGACTATAAACTCCGCCCAGCGCAGTCAAGATTCCCTCAACCCAGACGCCGTCTGTGGACATGGATGCACCCAGCAGGGTCTAAACACCAGCTTGGCCACATCCTAATTAACAGCAAGTGGACAAACTCCCTAAGGAACTGTAGAGCATACAACTCCGTGGAACTAGACTCAGAACACCGGATTGTCAGCATCAAGCTCGTGTGTAGCCTAAGATCTACCAAAGGGAAACCCTGCACAAGACCGAGGTTTGACTGGGAAAAGCTGCAGAACGCTGACACAAAAGAGCTATTCCAGATTGAGCTGTCAAACAGATTCGAAATCCTCAAGTGCAACGACACATCCACTACAATAACTGAGAGATACGAACAGTTTGAAAAAGCAGTTTCAGAAGCAGCTGAAAAAGTTGTTAGAAAATGCAAACCTCATTGCATGTCAACCTGGGTTACGGACAAGACCATTCACCTAAAGTCTGAGAGGGACGCGGCCAAAAGATGCTACCTTGTCTCAAAGTCACGGCAATCCAGAGACAGATGGAAGAAGCTCAACACCTGTTTCAATGAGTCTTACAAGGCAGATGAATCGTCCATGCTCAACAAACAGATGGAAGATCTTCATCAGGCTGACCAGAAAGGCGACTATTCCACACATGGAAAATCATCCATGATCTTTCTGGGAAAGATAGGAAGTCCAGCGTCACGGTCAAGAAAAGAGATGGTACCACCCCAAAGAATGAAAAAGACCTGCTTGCAGAATGGAGAAAATATTTCAGCTCACTGCTAAACAATGACGGTGGTCAAATCCCATCTGATCTACCATCACAAGCTGCTCAGGACCTGCCCATCCACATTGATCCTCCCACACTTGAGGAAACACAGGAAGCCATTCATCAAATAAAGCCCAAGAAAGCTGCAGGTCTTGACTGTGCAATCACATCAGAAGCACTCCAAGATGGCGGTGATGTATTGGTACAAGTTGTCCATGGGTTCTGCATGGGAGTTTACAAAACCCTGAAACCACCCAACCAGTGGACCACCAGTGATATTGTTCCTCTACCTAAAAAGGGGGACCTCTCTCTTATGACTAACTATAGAGGAATATCTCTTCCGTCAATTGCAGCTAAGTTTACAACAAGATACTGCTCAACAGAATTAGAGATCATGTCGACCCTATCTTGAGAAATAACCAGGCTGGCTTTCGCCCTGGCAGAAGCTGTGCTCAGCAAATCCACATCCTGAGGAGGATCATAGAAGGGTTTAAAGACCAGCAGCTACCTCTCACAGTCACATTCATAGACTTCAAGAAAGCCTTCGACTCCATAAACAGGAAAGTTATGTTTGCAGTACTGCGACATTACGGAATCCCAAAAGCTTTAGTCGACGCTATAATAGGTGTACTGTACAACAACTCTGCTGTGCTGGTCGATGGCAGTATCTCTGATCCTTTCGCTGTCTCCACTGGAGTGCTACAGGGTGACGTTCTGGCTCCATTCCTATTTGTGATATTGGTAGACTACCTATTGAAGAAGGCCACATCTGATCTTGACTCAGGAGTTGTGACACATTCACGTCGTTCGAGGCGTCATCCTGCCATTGTTCTCAACGACTTAGACTTTGCTGATGACATTGCCTTACTCGAGACAACAATTCCACGAGCCCAGACGCAGCTGACAGAAACTGCTGCAGCAGCAAAAGACCTCGGCCTCTACATTAGCGTATCTAATACATGACTGCCAACTGCAATCCTCACCCGACACTTCAGGTCTATGGGGATACCATCAACCATGTGACAGATTTCAGGTATCTTGGCTCTATGATGGCATCGGGTGCAAGTAATCTTAAAAGACGCAAAGCATTAGCATGGTGCGCATTTTGGAAGTTAGAACGCCTCTGGAGGAGCCCTCAAATAGGTATCGCAACAAAGATGAAATTATTCAATACCACCTGTGTGACTATCTTACTGTATGGATGTGAATCCTGGGTGATATCCCAAGATATGGAATGCAAAATAAATGCCTTCGCTACCTCTTGCTACAGGATAATGCTAAACATCAAGCGCATGGATCATGTCCCAAACACCACAATTTATGACATGACCAAGACAGAGCCTTTTATCCACAGTGTAAAGCGCGCAAGCTGTGATTCCTTGGCCATATACTCCGTCTCCCTGATGAAGAGCCTGCTAAAGAGTATGCCACCTACGCACCAACACATGGTCGAAGGAGACCGGGTCGTCCTTGCACAACATATCTGACATATATACAACGCTTACTAGGGGACAATGAAGGCATGATTGAAGATCGACATATTGTCACTCTTGCTCAAGACCGTCGTGCATGGAAGAAACTTGTGGTCGCCTGCTCTGCAGCCGAAGGATAATGATGATGATGGTAATAACTGCTTGAATAGACAATTATAGCAGTCCTTTATTATTACATTTTCAAAGAAAAATCAAATATTTAAACTGTTCACAATATTTTAACGTCCTATTCAATGCTGTATGACTACTTAATAAGATCATTGACTGTGTTCGACACAATTTAAATATAATGAGATAATTTGAGGGAATTGTTCAGCTTGATGGATTTATGCCATACTTTAAAGCGGAAATTTTAAAATTTGGAGTTAGTTTTACCAGTTGAAATACGCTAGTGAAAGTGACAAATAGGTTTTCACGGATGTTTTAATAATGTCATGCCATATCGGAACGGATAAAGATATGGGGGCAATTGAACACAATTTAAAGGTATTCGGTGCCCTTAACTCAGTTTAATGGTATTTGGTGCCCTTGATATGTATGTTAATCAAATTAAATTTACCATTAGTCTAAGACAGTCATCGTTCATTGTTGCCAGACGAACGAAATCAAATCACCAGCGACCACCGTGATTACAATTTGCGAGGATGGACCTTATCTAATTCACCAATCGCCAACGCTATTTTATAATCTCACATTATACCCATTGTTAAAATCCAATATTGCCCGTCCAATAAACCTTGATCATGTTCATAGAATTGAGAGTACTTCCATGCTCATAGTAAACATGGTTTCCCTATGGGATGTTTATGCGTGCCGGTATGGTCAGGGGCACAGAGAGATTTCTCAAAAAATTTAATTCAATATTTTCACCTTGTTTAGATAGATGATATACATAAAAACGCTCTCATGTAAGATTTCTTCAAAAAGAATCAGTAAAAATGAAAAAATAAAGAAATTTTCTCAGCATTTCCGAAGGTATATTAGTGCTTTTCACTTTTTTTGTATTTTGGTTAAAAATCACCACCAACTGAATCAGGGAGGTCATGACTATGCATCACGCAACAAGCCATGGGTGGTCTTCAAGGTTATTTTGAATAAACATGAAACAAATAAGTAAGAAGCCATCTGTGGCCTTTTAGATGAATTTGGATAGTTTCGATGTGATATCATTGAAACTCAAAACGCTATCAAATCCATGAATTTCACATGAAATACTGCAAATTAAGCTCTATAATTCTGGGTGGTAGTTAGTACGTAACTTTTAGCATTACGTATGTGAAAACCCCAACTTCTGAAAAAATGTAAGGGCTCCCTGCATGAAGGATCTCTTAGTGCCCCTTTAATAGTGTATACAAATGCGATCGAGAACGAGTGTTGCCATAGCCTGCATTAGAACTGCAATAAGTCTCTCCAAACTATTTTGTGTTATCTGATGTAGTATCCAGTCGGAACGCAAGTTCGATTTGACCCCAAATTATTAGGTACGAGGGCGTCCTAATGTAAACACGAAAAATTCAGACGACGGTGGCTACGAACGGCCGTTAATTTTGAATTTCCGTTGGTTTCAATGTAACAATGGATTTTGATTATATGACCCCATAAAATTCATCATAGGTTAGAAGAAAATGTTTCCAATCCAAAACCGTTCGGGATGGCTAATCATCCCAATTGTAAATGCTATTTTTTGAATTTAAACCGTTGTTAAGCGGTCGTCCCATTCACTTGATCAGGTAACCTCGTTCGCATATTTTAACCTGAATACTCGTGAATACGCCTATGTCCAGCGTCGTCCGGAAAAATTCAAATTTAGTCGATCACCTATTTATAAATAACTAACACTTATTTAGGACGAAATGTATACAAAAGGAGACCGCTGATCGTTTACCCACTAACCATGCTAACCTACAATGAAGCATACATCTATTTTACTTCATACTGTTTTATCGAATCAATATATTCAGACACCAACGACCCGAAATGTGAGATTTCATGCTACTGCATCGGCGTAAAAACTGACATGAACTGGAAGAAATGGTAGCCAATTTTAGATGAAAACGTCCGTAAATCCCTTATTTTACAACGTCGTAAAAAATCCATCTATACAGTGGCACATTATAATGAGTTGTTTGATATCCTTCGTGTTTGAAATAGTAATAGTGTTTAAGACGATTTTTGCCGCATCATTTGAAGCTCGATGTGAAGCTCAATTGTAGTGACCAAAATTTGGCACTTGACAATAAGTGTTTGAATCTCCCAGTTATAGCTAGTTTCCCTTGATAGCGTAGATGGTAAAGCGCTCGCTTGAAGAACGGGAGGTCCGGGGTTCGATCCTGCACAATGTTACGGATTTTTTTCTCTCATCAAAATCAATTTTGTTGGGTTTTTAATTTATTTATGATTGTTTTATGACGATTTATGATGACCATGTTTCTTACCCGATATTCCGTCTGGGTGCGATTGTGCTCAGGTTATCCCTTCACCCACTCAAATATTAGTTTCACTAGACACATTACGCATAATGAGGAAAATCAGGTGTAAGTGCAGCAAAACATTGTCATGAAAACCATCTTCTAAACGTCACATCATGGGCCGTCCGTGACTCCGTGTGTATATGAAAAAATACGTCGCGTCTTTTATACCAGGAAATATATACAATCCAACTTTAAAGTCTCTCTGATCCCGAGCACTATGCCGAGGTTTGTTTGTTGCTTTGGGATTATTTATACTAGAATGGTGGGGATCTGTTAACTTATGAAAAAGAAATGAACCAAACATTCATAAATAAATCACACACAAAAAATGATTTTGACGAGAAAAAAATAAATCATATGAAAATGTGCAGAGCAGAAGGATCGATTTCGAACCCCGGACCTCTCGTTCTCCAAGCGAACCCTTTACCATCTGACCTATCAAGGGAAACTAGTTATATCCGTGAGATTTAAACACTTCATCAATTCTGTTTCTAGAGCCACATGATGCAAAAACATCATTTATTCTGTTAGATAAAAGGGATATCACAGTTATTTAGCTCATAAGTTGAAAAATATTTCTCTCGAAAGATGTCCCTCCTATGCACAAAGCCTGCAATCCGCACAAACATCAAAATATAATGCAATCGCATAGGAATGGACAATGAACAAAATACTAATGGTTCCAAATTTTACTCTCTCTTAAAATCTGTTTTTATCTACTTAAATGATCACGTCGTAAAATCGATTTAGGAAATAATAATGACTAAAACCCTCATTTATCTGAATATGTGACAATTTTGTAATTTTGCTGTTTAAGACAGCTGTTTGTCAGATCAATGTAACGCTACTTTTGTACATTTCACTTTCGATATCGAAAAAATTGCAAACTTCCCATGTGAAATACTCTGCTTGTAAATGTCTGAGACTGGTTTTAATAAGTTAGTAAGACAGATTGTATTATTAGGAATATTTCAAGACATTAATCTCCAAAAAAGACTTACATTTGACCTCAAGATCACTCTTGAAATGATAGTTCAGATTCCGCGGGAGTTTAACTCGGTTTTAGTACCGAAAGTGCGCGGTTCACAATTGCGAAGTTCGTTTCGGTAATAATTGACCTTTTAACGGTTATTCGGCTAAGAGGCGTTCCGACTGTATCCACCAATCAGATGGCTATAATATTTGCATGCGTTATATAATACTTTTTGAAAGTCAAAATTGCCCCGCCTCATACGAATTTGCCGTATGGCATGGAGGATCGTAGAGTCGTTTTTTTCTGATCACATTTCCCCACCAAAAAGTGAAAGAAATAGGTAGGTGAACCAGCTCGATTTTCCAAAATATGCCCATGGAGTTGACTATCTCTCTGACGAGCTTGGAACGGTCGCCGTAATTGCCAATGTTTCCAGTAAAAAGCACAAATTTGAAAGATCGCTCAAAATTTACCTAGATGATATTCACAGTTTATAGTCAGGGTGCATGTAGGTGATGTCCCATTTATCATAATTAAAAAAAAATTAAATCATAGGCATGTACGCAATGGTATTACCGTCAAGTCTTTTTAATTGAGGATTTTGTGAGGCATACTTTCCGATTTTAGTTTTAAACACCGTCCTTAAGGGTAGGGGATACCCCATTTAGTGTAGTGCACCCATAATGGCAATATCATCTGCGAATAAGCGGAGGATATACACCAGCTGGCCTTGGATGAGTACTCCGATGGCTGAGTGTCGTGTGTGGCATAAAGCATGACCAAATCCAGGAGGATGTTAAATAGGAATGGATAATTGTGCAGCCCTGACGTACTCCTACTTTTTTGGTAGCAAACCAGTCTGTAAGCTCTCCATTTACTCTCAATGGGCTTTTAGTAGGCAGATGATCTTGTCTGGGATTCCAAAGAATGCCATTGCTTTCCAGATGCGGTTTTGCCATAGCCTAACACTGTCAAAAGCTTTTTCAAAGTCCACGTAGCAGCAGTATTGATCATTTTTCTTTTCCAGGTACTTTTCTAAAATCTGTTTCAGAGTAAATAATTGATCCACTAAAGACCTTCCTGGTCTAAAGCCTGCCTGGAATTCTTATAATATTTCATCATATTTCTTTTGAATTCGTTTTTGCAGAATGTAGGTGAGTATTTGCCCACTTGGCTAATAATGCTGATCCCTCTATAGTTTGCGCAGTCTAGCTTGTTTCTTTTTCGATAATATAGGAGTGATTATAGTTTTGCCTCCGTCATCAGGGAACACTTCTCCTTCCATATCTTGCAACATGATTTGTGCCGGCAATAATAGACTCGACATTTAATAAGAGAATTAAAGGCATGAAAGGTGTTGTTTTAGACCGCTCAAAATCCGTCAAATAACCCACAAACAGTCCATCCTATCCCCGGCGTACGCCGCGTCAGCCCTGCTGGTGAGCCCTGGAAGTTCCTGGGTTATAGGCTTTCTGAGATGCTCAGGAAAGCTCTCCTGTGATTAACTCACACTTGTTTGATGGAAAATGTAGAATAGGTTGTTAGCCTTTTTTATTCCATATCCTATTTTGGCAAGTCAATTTTTTTAAAGCAATCACGGTTTCTGCATTGTAGTAGGTAGCTCGTTCCAATGGTTGCTGACTCTCATTGTGAAGAAATGCTTCCTGCAGTAGAGGTTCTTATTTAGTGCCGGCTTATATTGGTGTACTCTTGCGGTATGAATTGCGGTGAAGAAGTCTGATGGGTCGATTTTGTCAAGCTCTTTCAATGTCTCGATGAGGTCTCCTATGATTCTTTGCTTCTCCAAGGATATGATGCCTAAGCTTTTCATTCTATCTTCATGTGTAAGGTGTCTTAGTTGGGGTACCATCTTGGTTGCTCTCTTTTGAATCCTCTCCAAGGCGGTGATGGTTTTTTTAAGGTATGGGCACCAATCCTGGACACAATATTCTAATTGTGGTCGGACGTTACAATTTGTAGAGCACTTTGAAGCTGTTGTTGTCAAAATATCTAAATGTTCTCTTCACTAGGGCCGTAGGCAATTCATGGCTCGAACCACTGCTTTGGCACACGCTGGGCTTACAGTCCTGGATAAACAACAGCAGCACTTCTAGATCCTTGTTTCGTCTAATGGTATGTTGTTCAGTTGGTAGCTGGCTTGTTGTTGTAACTAGGTGCATTTTCTTACACCTCGTGGGGTGGCTTTGAATCTTAGCAACCATTTGGTGGTCTGCTGACCAGGTGTGGAGTAGGTCAAGATATGTTTGTTTTTGTCGTTATAAATCTTGCAGTATATCTTAGTATCATCTGCAAGCATTGATATTTAAGAGCTTATGTTGTCTGGCATGTCATTAATGAAGAGTACAAATACAAATATTAGTGGTCCAAGAACAGATCCTTGAGGAACGCCGCTGAGTATGCCTGCCATTCTGAATGCGTTTCCCAGGCGAAGCCCTCATATTCTGTTTCCACGATAACATACAGCAAAATACTTTTAAACTGTGTTCATACGGTCAGAGGTCATTTGCGCTTTAATCCCAGATCTTGACAGTTCCTATTAAAGGGACATTAAGTGGTGTTGAAAATTTTAAATGTTTAAAAATGTACTTCCGAATTCAAGATGAACATTAAAAATTGCCATTATTGTTGTTTCTACTAACAAAAACACAGCAAAACTTGATTAAAACAATATCATCGCTATTTATTGAAAAACGCCCTCTATGCAAATATAGTTCGCGTTATGTATCACGCGTACTGCAGGGGGATACTGCCGGACGTAAAATGCTCGTCACGGCTGTACGAGCATTTTTGAATCGACGTTTTCTTGTACAAAGAGGGCTGATTTTTCTTAATCCTTATAGGTGTAAGTTCACATGTAATACAATTATAAAAATATACTAATCCCAGTTTTTATCATAATTGAGGGCGCAGCCTCCAACACATCTCTTAGTGCCCCTTTAACGAAAACATCATTTTGGGGATATTTGATTTTTTGGGAAAAGTAAACATGATATTGAAAATGGGAAACTTTGACAAATAGCTAAGCGTTTTTTCCTTTTCAGAAAAGTTAAAATTTCTTAAAACGTCTAATTGTGTGGGGGTGTTACGCAAATAAAATTGTATAGGATTTTGAAAATTGCCACTGTTTCTGAGAACATTGTTTTGGGGAAATAAGACAATTTAGGGAAAAGTAAACATGATATTGGAACAGGAGAACATTTTTGTGAGAAGCCAAGCATTTTTCTTTTCACAAGTTTTTAATTTTTTCAAAACGATTAATCCTGTGCGGAGTTATGCAAACAAACTTAGTTTTTTGGGGTTTTTTTTGTATATAAAGAGCAAATGTGAACAATAGCCCAACAGACATTAACAAAGTTAATGAACTGAGTGATTACAAATCAAACGGGTAACTCTCAACAGAGAGCTCTGATGGGCCAATCAATTGGTTCACTGCAACTCAGAAAATAATCAAAAATACAAGTAAACACAATTGGGCAAGTAAAAAAGCCAATGAAAGTGGCGTGGGACAGTAATAGGAAAAACACCCAAACATAGAGAATAACAGCAAAAAATAAGAAGAAAAATAATATCTGGAGGTCATTGATACATCGAGAGAGCTTAGCCAACATACTCTGAAGAGTTGGAGAGAAAGTGTCTGTTAACACGACATTTAAAAGATTGTAGTCCTCTTCCTCTTGGATGTTGCCAACAGCATTGACTGGAAGACTGTTCCACAGTGGAACAGCTGTATGGATGAAACTTCTGTCTAGGCAGCAGTGAAAGGGCATGATCTGGCATTGCAACACTTGAACGCGTAAAAAAAAGCCAATGAAAGTGGCGTGGGACAGTAATAGGAAAAACACCCAAACATAGAGAATAACAGCAAAAAATAAGAAGAAAAATAATATCTGGAGGTCATTGATACATCGAGAGAGCTTAGCCAACATACTCTGAAGAGTTGGAGAGAAAGTGTCTGTTAACACGACATTTAAAAGATTGTAGTCCTCTTCCTCTTGGATGTTGCCAACAGCATTGACTGGAAGACTGTTCCACAGTGGAACAGCTGTATGGATGAAACTTCTGTCTAGGCAGCAGTGAAAGGGCATGATCTGGCATTGCAACACTTGAACGCGTAGCACGACAATGAACATATGGTGTGGGGAGCAATGCTGCTAAATCTTGTGGGCAGTGGTTGGTGTGCCCCCCCCCCCCCCCCCCCCCCCCCCCCTGAAGGTGCTCAGCAGGAAATTCAAACCTACCCACCAGGAAAAATGGGGGGGGGGGGAAATGGGGGGGGTCGGGTCGAACTGGTGTTCACCAGGAAAAATATCCTTTGCCCCCACCCCCCCCCCCCCCTGGAAAAAATCACAGATACGCCACTGCTGCTGCTACCTGTCGCCGGTGAAGTAGGCTTGTGATGCTGAGTGCCTTTCTTTGGATGTTGTCAAGCTGGCTTAGGATAGTAGGTGAAGCGCTATACCAGCCTAGTGAAGCATAGGGGCCTACTCCATTACACTACGGACTTGTGATTTGTACACAGTAGATCTGCCCAATGCCGTCAATTTATTTGCAACCTTGCGAAGAGCGCCGAGCTTCTGACCAGCCCTGATTGATAAAGCCGAGATGTGTTTGGACCAAGTCAGCTTGCTATCAATGGTAACACCCAGGATTTCCAGTTTGTATGCAGATGGTAGCTTGCAGTCACCAAAGTAGAGTTCAAGTTGAGATGGGGTTCTCTTCCTAGAGATGACTATGGTCTTGCATTTGGTATGCTCAAAGGTCACTTTCCATTTATCAGCCCACGCTTTCATATTGCTTAGATCCCTGTTAAGGCTAGCAGCTACTGCATTGGAGCTGGTTGAAGACTTAATGGGTGCAAAAAGTGTTGAATCGTCAGCGTACAGAGCACGTTGTCACAGACATCCACAAGGTCATCATTGAAGACAGAAAACAGAAGTGGACCAATGATAGATCCTTGTGGAACAGAAGCATTTATGGGTGCAGTGTTGGATGCTTGTCCCAACATGACGACATGACGATAGATCTATCGGATAAGTAGTTGTGTATCCATGAAAGCAGTCTTCTGGTAATTAACACCCTTTGACATCAGTTTTGAGCAGAGTCCATTGTGCCATACTTTGTCGAAAGCTCCTTTTATGTCAAGGGCAATGACACAAACCTCGTCTCTTTGGTCTAAGGAGTTGTTCCATTTCTGAAGTGTTGTAGCTACTCCTGGCTTGCTTCTCCGCTTGGTTGTAGGAATGTCTAGCTTCAGCGAACTTTGCCTTGCTGGCTTCAGTTTGGTATTTTTTGGCTTTCTTAATAATAATAATAATATTTATTTCTTATTAGCGCAATTACATCAAAAAGAACTCAAGGCGCTTTACAAAGATACATTAAAAGCGTAAAGCACACGTCACGGTAGCAATATATAAATATACAATATTAAAATTCCGATAACAACAAGATAAAATACTGTATGAATATTGCACAGTTATTAGTCTAAATAAGAAGAGCAAACACAGACAACGGGGATAACTGTGAAATATACATTTAAGTAAAATGGGAATAGTTAAAAAGCGTGATGCACAGAACACATACCGTATTGCACGTCACGGTAGCAATATATAAATATACAATATTAAAGTTCCGATAACAACATAAAATAGGCTACTGTATAAATATTGCACAGTTAAGTCTATTAATAAGAAGAGCAAACACAGACAAGGGGATAACTGTGAAATATACATAAGTAAAAATGGGAATAGTTAAAGAGGCGGCGCTTCCTCCTAGATTCTCTACGGCATTTGTCATTGAACCAAATCTTGTCTCCAATCCTATTGGTAATTGTTTTACTAGGTATAAACAAGTCCATAGCATCGCAGATGATATCAGTGACGTTATAGAGCAAGCAGTTTCAGGATCTTTCTTCTGGAATACACTTGACCAGTTTGTGGAAGCAAGGTGACCTCGTTCCCCAGTAATCAGCGCCTTGTCATATCTCCAGACTTTCCTCCTGTGTGGTTTGTCCCTGTATACTGGCGCACATCTAAGAACACTAACGCAGGGTTGTGGTCTGAAGTACCTAGTCTAGCAGAAGTGGTTGAAGTTGCTGCCAGGGGGTCAGTCATGACAAGGTCCAAGATTTGATCCAATCGAGTGGGTTCTTTGACGATCTGTTGTAGTCCCATAGAGTTAGCTAATTGTAGTGTGCGGCGTCCAGCTGCGTCAGTATTACGACTTCCTATAGTCTGTATGGTGGACGTTGAAGTCACCGACAAGCATGACTGAATTAGCTCCAAGAAGTGTGCTCATTTTTTGAAGAGTGTTGAGGTCCAGGTAGTCGATGACATCACTGTTATCACTAGGAGATCTATAAACAGCAGCAATCAGTAACTTTTGAGATTTAAGAGCTACTGTGAACCTAGTCTGCTTTAGTATACCTTTTTCTTGTCACTCTATGAACATGTACCGATAGAGGGCTCACTCCCCATGGACCGCTCCCCATCCTCTGATCTCACCCCCGAGAAAATTGGTCGGTTCTCGGATGGGAAGTATCAGGGGGTGTTGTTCGATTGTGTGACAGTGAAATTATACAAGGCATACGAGTAGACTACTGTGAACCAGATGAGTTCATAGTCTTTTGGATCTTGCCCTGGGTCGTGATGTATGCCATGTAGGCCTATGGCAATCCCTTCTAAACAGTAGACAGCAATGCCGCTGCCAGTGGTTGCGGCTCTCTATGATCTATCCCTGCGACAGCATGGAGTATCCAGGAATAGCAAAGCACTCAGCGCCGTCAGGCACAGTATCATCAAGGAAGGTTTCAACAACATTGACAATGGATGGCTTTTTTTATCGAGCAGAGATTGGCAAGCTCTCCGATGTTTGACCGAAGTCCCCGTATTGACCTCCAATATTCGCAATTCCGTTTCTCGTAGTCGTTGGGCATGCTTGATCCGTCCGTTTTCTTTCGAGGCTTGGCAATACGATTTTTAGCGATAAGAGTATTTAGATGCAGGGGTTGCTATAGGTAAATTAATAATTGAACGAACATCACGAACGCAGTACAAAGACGAACGCGCCCGAAATTACCACGCCGGTATGCCTGAGTGCGGGAGGGGGGGGGGGGGGGGGGGGGGGGGGGGTGACCAAGGTCTGTTGACCGGTCGGATTTTGTAATAACATTTTGTGCATCTTCAAACCAACACCTACTTTGTAGTAGTTAGTTTTATTCTCACCTGTACAATGAGATGCAACGTAGCACCTCTTTTATTAACCACGGGCGGGGTGACCAGCACATAGATGTAACACAATACTCCCCCTTTTCGTACAAAAAGATCACGAGAGAGAGTTTTTAAATTTACTGGTATGGACTAAGTTTTTTTCCGAATACATCATTTTGGGGAAATGCAGTGTGACTGTTTTGGGACAAGTAAACATGATATCAAAAATGTAAAACTTTCTATTGGTACTTGGTAGCTAAGCGTTTTCTCTTCGTTTCAACTTTTCGAAACGTGTAATTGTGTGTGAAGTTATGTAAAACAAAAGTAATCTAATTTTAGGGGGACTTACTTTTTTTGACCCCTTTATGAAACGGCATGTGTAATAAAACGTTAACCAAAATGTGTAAGTGACATTCCTAAATCTAATTATTTCGGTCCCACCAGAATGCGAAATTGATGTTTCCCTGATGTTTCCCATTTAATGTTACGCCCTCTATATAATAAAATAATATGCATATTCTTTATATCTATTTAAAGAATTAGAAGACTTTGACGATTCTTTTCAATTTTTAGGAAAGATTATTCATTTTTATACCCTAACAACAACTCAAGTAAGTATTTTCTTTTTTGTAGTTGCTAACTACTGATTTACTGACTTGACTGATTTGTTTAAATTTAACCTCTTCGAATAAAGATAAAAACGATCGCCCACGTTGAGTCATCATGGCGCTGTTCTTGAACATGAGACCGAAAATGTAAAAGGAAGTCGCTGTTTTGAAAGCAAAATTAATTAACGTAAACAAGTTGCACGTCAATCAAAGTATGTCATTGTTATAAAAAACTGTCATTTATCATAATCTTACGAGAGTGAGAATTTCTCTACGTCAATAGATTGATTTTTTCACAATTGTCATCTCACCAACTTACAAAAAGTGCTGGTAGGAACAGAATTCGGCACCATAGCCTAGCCCTAGTACAACAAATCATACTTAGTGATATTTGTCATCAGTTGGTATTATTTCATCATAGGGTATTTTGCATGTTTCACTATCTGTCCCCATCCTAAGTATGACTCCTTCTAAATATGATTTTCGTGTTAATTTCTGTATCGCTTACCACTACCAGAGCTCAAAAACGCACTTCACTTCTTTGTGCTTGTAAGGCTTGTTCTTATCTACTCTTTAGTCTTTCTCATCTATCTTGCCATTCGTTTAATATTTTGTACAAATGCAATATTCCCTTGAAATTTGAGGTGAAATTCTAATTTTCTAAGCCAATTCACTTTAACGGCACTCGCGATGTTTATCGAAATCGGCGCCATGTTTTATTATAATAGACTCGTTTCAATACATTCGTAAGTTCGTAAAAAAGTGATGTGCGTATAAGATGTTGGCGATGGGAATGAGACTAAATTCACCCCGCAAATCATTTGAGATGCACTCCATTCACTTCATACAGCAAATGAAATTGACAGTTTCTCGCAATACAATTTCTCCATACGTTGGTAGGGAAAAAAACAAAAAACACCAACGTATGGGTTTCCTGTACTAACCATAGCCCACGAGCCATTACCGTATAATTTGTATGCACGTAAAATTGTAATTCGAATCTTTCGACTGATACCGATCATGCTATAGAACAGGGATGGACTTAAAGCGTCCAATATTTTTTTCTGGACCCCTTGGGCTTTGAAAATGGTAATTCTAATAAATAAACCCTAAAAGCAAAGGGGTCCAAAACCCATCCCATCCATTTAACCATTTATTAATTAATATTCAGAATCAGGAATGGGGGTTGTCACTATAGTCGCCGTCAGAATACTTCAGCACTTTTTTCTGTGACAACTGCGTACACAGCGTACATAAGGAAGTGCGTTCCGTTGTAGAACAGTATACCTAACTTCACGTACCAATTGCTTGCAATTGGTACCGGACATAGCCACTGGTTTTCAAGCCGATACAACTGTGTCACAGCAGCGAGTAGTTCACATAAAAATATTTCTTGAACACCGCGAAGGTTAGACGTTTGCAAATAAGATTATCAGTAATACGTTTACCTACAGAGCATTTCTACCTACCTTATTTTTAAAACCGAACGACGGAAGCAGAAAAACAGCGCATTATCTGAGGTGTGAAAATGTAAATTCGTGAAAACGTGTCGTCTAAACGGATTAAGATAGCGGCCTCCTTTGTGCGTACTTCTTTGCGTTTACCGCTATCACCTGTGTGTCTTTAAAGGAAGGGTCTCGCAAGCACAACATTGAGCATTATTTGTTAGAAACATAATTATCGAGCCGAAGTTACGTAATTTTATAGAACAAAACACCGTACTAGTCACAAAAATGAATAAAAACTGCCATCACTCAACATGCACTTTTTAAAATTCGCGGCGATTGAAAGTCCCGGTGTCGATGACGTCATGGGTATCGGTGCTCAAATTTGCGCATGTGAATTGTACAACTATGACATCATCGACACTGGGACTTTTGATCGCCGCGAATTTTAAAAAGGGCATGTTGAGAGATTGCGGTTTTTATTTGTTTTTGTCATAAGTGTGATGTTTTCTTCTATATAATTACAAAAGTTGGGCTTGATAGTTATATTTCTAACATATAATGCACACTTTTATGCTTGCGGGACACCTCCTTTAACAAAGTCTGTCAAAGTTCTCGAATTCCACGACGTGTGATTAATATAGAGTACGTCCTCGGAATCCTAAAATAACCGCTATCGTGTGTAGTAAAAATACTGACCACGCGGCGTAGCGATGCATGTTGAGGGCAGCGTACAAGTCAGTCTCTTTTTTCCCACGTGACAATGGCCGTTTCATTGCGTCATTTTAAGTCTCTTTGACTGTGGTTTCAGACGAACGCTGCACATGTACAAAGTGAATTGGAAACAACAGCGTCGTAGGCGTTTTACGTAACAAATCTGCAGAGACTGATCACCGCACGTGATATTTTGTTGTTTACCACTATTCTTGAGTTCCACGCATCTCTTATAAATTTCAATATTTTTAACAGAAAAACCCTCCCGATGTCTGTGCATTGATCACAAAAGAGTACATAGGATATATACACTAAGCCCACAGTTGCAAAATAATTAAAAATCTATGTAATCTACAAAGGTAAGAATCATCGATAAAATCATGTGGATATGTACACGTGTTATCTGGACTCATGATTACAGCGCAAGTCTGCCTATAATTTGCGTGTAGTAGAACAGCGTCACAACACATGAACAGCGTTATCTTTTTGAGCAGTTCGATCGACGCCTTGCGGCCCCCATAATCCGATTTGCCGCGATCGTATGAATGTCCCCGCCCACACTGGCACACGCTCATTAACTAGATCGCGTGCGTTGGCGGTTTTAAAAATGGCCGAAGTTAGGGATGTTCATATCATTGACTACAGAGGGCGACATTTTTTTGAAAATTTGTTGCCAAAATCTGTAGAAAACTTCATGTTTACCTCATTTAAATCCAGCGAAAAAGGAAGACACAGGCTGGGATGTATTCACTGATGTCTTACTAACCACACACAAGCAACGGGACATCATGATTTTAAAGCCCTAACAAGCTCAAATAGTTTAAAATGTGCATAACTTTGTGATTATTCACCCTGCTGACATGGTTGAACCACAAGTTTTTATTGTAAGTACTTCGTTTCCATGTATTCCATTTTCAAAGAGATATTTTTATTTTCAAAATTGTATGAACATGCCTACCGAAGTATTCTGACGACGACTATACCACTACCACTTACCTGTGAGTGTATCAGTAATGCACTTATCAACTGATGTCCCGGCCCCCGGGGATGGCCGGGACTTGTCACGCACTTAGCCGAGATTTTACTGATTTTTAGTGGCCGGGTTTTGTAGGTTGTTTATTTGGAGGGAAATTTTGGCATTTGGAGGGAAATATTACTCTTTCATAAGAAATGCATTCCATTTTGGAGGGAAATTTGTAATCGCTTGCAGGGGAAAAAAACATTTTTTCAGGCCATGGTGCCGGGAGTTGTTAGACTTTGATTGCAACAGACACCAATTAAAATAGCCGTGAGCCTAAGTTTTATAAGTTTTCATTATTATTTATTATTAATCGAAGCCGGGGGCCACACAGATGTAAATCGGGAGTAATTCTGTTATACCCTTCACAGAGGTATTCAGAGTGCGTGATTTTTAAGAATGACGCATACTACCGATGTAGGTGTGCAGGGTATAACAGAATTATGCCGTAAATTGTATTGAAAATACATGTGGCCACCGAAAGATTTCCCTGCCATTACGAAAAAGAAAAGACATTCCCGATGGTTTCCGTTTCTTTCGACGACGATAACATTATCAGTAATTAATATATTCAACATTAATTCATTGATAAAAAAATCATGTGATGATGAATAAATTACAATTATATTTTTGGTAAATACAAAGGAGCTTTGTGATTGGTTGTAGAGATTTATTTGTGTTTTCCTGGTTTGTGCGTGCGACGATCGTTTACAGGTGTTGAGGTCATGACCTCGCAAGGGTAATTCATAAACAATATGGACGTCAGCTGTAGAATTCACTGTTGATATCAGGTATGAAAACGGTCATTTTGAGAGCTTCGCCAAATATATGGGTCTATATAAACGCCGTGATCTTCACTCATTTGAATTTAAGATTGTTGAACCTTAGATTGAGAAAGAATAGCCTAACTAGGTATTATTTCTTGAGCAGGATGTTTTTTCTGTGTTATAAAATCAAGATTTTATTGGGCGAAGAAATATCAGGTAAATTCACTAAATTATGACAAAAACATTTCACTTTTACTATACTAATAAATAAACATTCCTCTTTAAAACGAGACAAAATTTAATCATTTTCATTGAGGCAATCTATCATTATCGCAAATTTAAAATGGTCCTTCAAAAATAAAAATAATGAGAAGTCATGTTCTGCGCACGAGTCGTGCTTGCAAAATAAGTTGATAATGCTCGTGGCTGGCACGATCGAGCATTCAGGTCGTGAGAAAGGCCCGAGGTTGCATCGCAATTCCCGGCAGGCTGGGGGAGTGGGGGTGGGACTTGTGCGGGGGTTTACATGTACACAAAATATGTGCCCGGCACTGCCGGATCTTGACCAAGAATTTACCGGGGAATGTAATTTTGTAAGTTCATTTTATATGCAAGTCCCGTGCATCCCCGGGTTCCCAGGGGCCGGGACATCAGTTGATAAGTGCATAAACCAATTAATCATACATCATCATCATGACCAATAATCGTGTGTGTGAATCCATGCACCATGACCACCACCAGCCTACCAGGTTCCAGTAGTACAAGCGCAACTGACTTAAGAGTTCTAATAATTTATTAGTCCTTTGGTAGGGATTTTTCATATCATTGACATTATAGAAGGCAACATATTTTTGGAAAAAACTGACCAAAATATGTAGAAAACTCCATGTTGACCTCTTTTAAATCCTGGATTTAGTATGAAGTGGGCGGGGATATATTCACTGATGTCTAAATATTAACCCCACACAAGCAACTGGACATCATGAAAGTAAACCCAATTTTTACCTAAAATGGTTTAAAATGTGCATGACTTGCCCAGTTTTCTGCATATGAGGTAAACTACTTTTGGTTATAACTTTTTTATTATTCAGCCTGCAGACAAGGTTGAACCATCATTTTTTTATTGTAAAGTACTTTGTTTCCATGAAATCCATTTTCAAAGAGATAATTTTATTTTCAAAATTTTATGAACATGCCTACCTTTGGTACCGAAATGAATTCGCTACTTAGTCATTGTATTTAGTGCCTCGGAAGCAGGCCTACATACATTATTGATTTAGTCCTTACCTTAAAATCCTTCTTTTGTGTTACAATTGACATTTGTAGTTCCCAAAATTGTCCTTACTTGTTCCTGTGGTTGTTCCGTAGTGACAAGGCTTGTGATTCGTGATAGTGGTGAATTATGAAAATATCGTCAAAAATGTCTGGTGAAAATCGATGCAGTTTTTCGAAAGTTATGCTACTTTTTGGGTACGTTTTTCCCTGCGTTTTTCGATAAATACTGCAGAATTAAGTAGAGAATACTTTGAAAATATGCATGATGGAATGTGGTTAAAAAAAGACAATAAGAAATTTAGTATAGAACTGGGAATTTAGCGATAGTAAATCTAGACTGTTGAACACGTTAATCATTGAATTAGCAAGAAACTTTCAGAAACTAGCAGTTTTGAATATCACATTTGATTTTATTCTCAAATCATTTTTACACACGCTAGTAGTATTAGGGGAAAATCTTAGTAATATGATCTGACGCCAATTTGGTCCAAATGCGCATGTGTTGTGGCCTCGCTATGACTGCCGATGCATCCCTAGTATTTATAAAGAGTACTGTTTCGACGTGTTCGGGGAATCAAGTTTTTGTAAAGAATTGTTATTGTTGAAAAAACATATTTAGGCCTACTTACGTACGATCACTTACCAAACATGTGACCTGATGAAAAGAACCAAACATGTGACCTGATGAAAAGACTACCTGATACGCATGATACGCATGATCATAAAGATACGCATGATCATAAAGATACCGGTACGCATTATTATAAAATTTTGAAAATTAAAGTATCTCTTTGAAAATGGAATACATGGAAACAAAGTACTTTTCTATCAAAAATGATGGTTCAACCATGTCTGCAGGCTGAATAATCAAAAAGTTTAAACCAAAAGTAGTTTGCCTCAGTCATATTGCTAAAAACTGGTCAAGTCATGCAAATTTTAAACCATTTTAGCTTAAATAAGCTTTACTTTCATGATGTCCAGTTGCTTGTGTGTGGTTACTTATATAGACAAATAGACATCAGTGAATACATCCCAGCGGACCCAGCCTGATTCGTACTACATGCTGGATTTAAAAGAGGTAAACATGGTGTTTTCCACATATTTTTGCTTATACGGTATATATTTTGTCCTCCAAATTTTCAAACAAAGGGCGCCCTCTATAGTCAATGATTGGTCATTTAATGTAATGTAAGGCCAAGTAAAAAAAAACTAGTTTCTCATCCTAACTTTTTGCAAAAAGGAGTATGAGGGCAGTTTTGTTTTGGGGTTTTTTGGCGGATGCCCCTTTTTCTAAAACTGGTGTAGCTTCTTCCAACATGATGGAAATGTTTTTTCTTCAAAATGGCTGCCACTTTTCTAAGACTAGCTTTATAACCTTTAAATGGGTACATACTGGAAACAAATCAAGATATTTTGCATGTATATTTTAATAATAACATAAGGATTTATTCTCTATTTTTTCTCTTTCAGGTATACAAAGCTAAACAAGAAAATATGTGTTCTAGATTTACAAAATATCAGTGTGATCTGGGGAATAAATCAGTTCCAGCTAAAAATGACAAACAAATCTTCCCAAGGCCACACTGGTATTTTACACACAAGTTTTACCCAGGGTTTATTTATATACTCCTCAGTTTCATTTTTATCATGTTTTGATCATTAAAAGGGGCATTGAGAGATGTATCGATATACTAAATGAGCAAATAACATAAAGATAATCATCAACATAGCCCAAATCCAAAATGTCATACAATTCTGACATCGCCTTCATGCCAAACTAAGCAAATAACGGCACTTCCGGGTTGAGATTTGCCGCGAAAGTCCGTGAGTAAATGATAGCATAACTTCCGAATTCAGCACCTTAGTTTCAATATGATCATATCGAAACTAAGAAAATCATGAAATTTTATATGATAAAGGGCGAATGTTGGTAACTGTTTCAGATGGTAGTTAGTATATGCCTAAGTATTACTTTGATGCTAAAAAACTGATTTCCAGGATAATTGAGGGCACACTCCCATACGTATCTCTCAATGCCCCTTTAACACTTCGCCTGTTGTGTTGTTCTTTGATTTTTACACAGTTTTTTTTTTAAATATTGATACGTTCTCCATTTACAACAAGCATGTGCAACATTTTCTACCACCCAGGCCTCATTGTGATTTTGAGATTCATTCACAGGCTGCAGTGATTATCAAACATTCCAAAATACGTCCGGAGGAGGAGTAATAGGGGGAGGGGAAGCTTAGGAAGAAAAATCCTTGGTCCATTGCTGATTGAATACCCGCTTCTAATCGTGTAATTTCCTCTTTTTACCCGCTGTTGCTGCTGCAAGCACCATTTTAACATTAATTATAAGAGAGCACACCATTAAATCAATCCGCCATTTGTGTAAACCTAGGAAGTTCCGGTTAAAACAGGCCGCATCAATTGGGATTTTGGGATTGCTTCAGTTGCACACGCTTCATTTACAACATCCAGTGTAATCTTGATATTCTACCAAGAAAAAATGGATGCGCCCGAGCCCCGAGGACGAGAAACTAAACTTTTTTATTTTTATTTGGCCTAACTAAACATAATGGGCCGTATTCTCGTACTAAACACGGTTTTAGTTTAAAACCGTGTCTAACTAAACTTGTGTTTAACTAAAACGCGAGTTTATCTTTTAAACAACGTGTTTAACTAAACACGGTTTTAAACTCGGCGCATCTCGTTCCCAGGGTGGTTGTGCGTTACTGTATAGTATGTATACAGGGTTTTATTTTTGTTGTGGCCCTAATAGGTTACAATAGATATCGACTGAATACCTCAAACGCACGTGTATTTTTAATACTACATAATCTTCTCGGCAGCTTACATCGGGCTCGGTTGAGTAATCATTCAAGGCATACAGTTCGTGCATTTGTTTAGTTAAACGCGCCTTAAACTACCCCCATACCCATGTTTAAAGTTAGACACTTTTCAGTGAGTTAGACGCGTGTTTAAGTAAAACAAATGTACGAGAATCGCGTTTAGTTAAACGCTGTGTCTAAAGTCAAAGTTAGACGCGTGTTTAGCTTAAAACCGTGTTTAACTACGTACGAGAATACGGCCCAATATTTTTTCTTTTTTCTTTAATAGAATCATTCCTTCATCATGCTCATCAAAACGTGATCAACATTTCTTTCTCTCATTGAAAAAGCAATGCAATTACAGAATTATTCACATTTATTTTGCTCCCGATCAGTAATTTTTCAGGCATGTTTTTAAACTGAATTCAGGTTTTTTCTGGTCCAAATTTCTGCACTTTCTTTTAATTTCAGCTTGTTTTGGCCTTTTTAGCCTGATTTCACGCACATGTTCAGGTTTTTTTTCAGTAAATCATAGATTGCAACCCGGAAGTAATAATCACATTTTAGCGAGCATAAGTGTAAGAAAATGCACAGATTTGATTAAACATAACCCATTTCAAGTGAATCTCCACTATAAATGTTTTAGTAAGCTTTAATTATTATTTTGTTGATCTTTTATTTTCGGGTTTTGGAAGGTGATTTTTGGTCCCGGGGCTACACATTTTTGGGCGGGACTCACTCTTACCCTTAGTTTGCACACACCAAAATAATTTAATAGAGTCTCCCCATATTTCACTCGGTAAAACTGCTCTCAAGCATCCTCTGTTTGGAACAAATCTTGATGTGAAAAATATGCACTCCTCTCACTCAATGTGAATTTCACGACATTAAAAGTCAATGGGAAGTTCTGACATGCCCTACTGTATCTGGGAGAAGTAACCGGACAAGAAAACCTGTTTTAATTTTGTTTTGCTCTTGAAAATTTGGCTATCGCCTTTTTTCCTACTTTACTTAATGTTGTACCATCATACAAACTTGCTGAACATGGAAACCGCTAACCAGCTTAACATGAACCACAAACCAAACTCAGTCCAAATTAAAAGCTTATCATTGACTGTAAATTGTATAACACAAACATGGCAATGGCAATTGTGTATTGTATGTCTTAGCTGCCAAAGCACCAATATTCAATAACCCTAACTCTACTACACCATACAGCAACTGGGCGGAAAACATGTTTTTATAACCCGACATGCAGGTTTTTGGGCTACAAAACGGACCCATGCTATATAACGAGGCGAATATACTTGCCTCGTGTCGACTGACAGACGTGGTGTTGTGGCTAGGATCTGGGCCCGGGTACTGGAGGTCCGTGGTTCAAATCCCGGGGGTGTCGGGGTGACCTTTCTGGTGAATTTTGGGGGTGGGAAAAGAAATCTGTTGCCGTGTGGTGAAATAGAGTTAGGGTTAAATTTATCTTTGCAGTAGTTTAGTGTCAATGGAGGGGGAACCAATTTTTTTCGGAAAATGAAGAAGTTTGAGTCAATTAAAGGAGTTATACTGGAATATTTAGACTAATAACTAAGACAAATTTAAAATATTTCCAAATTTAAGTGCATTCACTGGCATGCAAAAACCACCATATTAATCACCTCAGTTTTTTTCTTTTCTTTTTGCCAACAGATTTAATATCAAAGTGTGTCTACTGTAACTGATTTAAAGAAGTCAAAAAATGTCCAAAAGAAGAGCTGGTACAGAACTTACCCACGATAATTGGGATCAAGAGGAAGAAGAAGAGGAAGAGGTAGGAGATAATTAATAGAATATCAAACCTGGTTTTCCTTCCAAGGCACTTATAAATTAGGAATTCTCACATTTTAAAAATACCTTTTTCTGAATCAATTGTCATGCATCTTGATCAAATGTAATGCGATCAAGCAAAATGAGTCTGAAGTTGAAAATATAACGTTTTTACTTTTTAGGTCATTTGCCATGCACTATTTTGCAGAAAACCCTGTTAAGAATTGACAATTAATTACAAAGATATGAACAACTGAAAACAAAAGAAAATTCTATCCTTTGGTTTTATTGCAACATCCGACTCAATTTGCTTGATCACATCACAAACGAAATCTTAGTAATACAATCCAACCTCGGTTATCCGACCCTCTTTATCCGGATAACTCATCTTATATTCACACTCTGAAACATCTGAAGGCTGTCTTATGATGTTGGTAGTGCTGTTGAGTGCTTATATAATACATGGTCACCATAATTACCCCTCATTCAGTACGCTTCTATTGTCCCAATTGAAGCACCTCAGGACAGTCAATGCAGAATTACACATAATTCACTTATCCGACCATTGCTTAGTCCCATCATGTCCAGTTTCCCGAGGTTGGATAAAAAATGTAATACATGATAAAATCTGAAATCATAGCTCCAACTTGTAAAATCAATTGTGGAGTAATAATGCTTTTATAGCAAATTTATATATTTTGCATATCTAATTTCGATGTATTTTCATTTTCATGGTTTAAAGCGCCTAGAAGCTTTTTGTGCTATGCACTATACAAGTTTATTATTATTATTTTATTTGAGATATTTTTCACATCAAATGGTTGAAGTTTGAAACTGTTGTAATCTATTTAAACAATCATAAATTGTTTACCTTATAGCAGTGTTAGGATTTGGAAGTCCATGATTGGGAAAAATCAATGGATTCTCAATATTCAAAAATTCAGCGATCATGAGGTCCAATGGACCTGATGTTGAAATTATTAAGTTGGCTGCTAACTCTTTTTAACAGTGGGTCTCACCCGTTAATATTGTGTTGTTGATTTTAGGCAGGTATCTTTAAAGCTGCAGAAAAAGACGTTATTGCCAAAAGAGCCATCAAGAAAGCAAAACGAAGGGTTCCTGGAGATGGACAAAACACGGTATGTCGCTGCTTTAAAATTTCAGTTGTATCACCCTCCTCAATTTCATATATGTTAGAGATATGTTTAAACAGCTTAAGTATTCAAGGCAGGGGAAGCATTAACCCTGATTGGGGGTGAATGACTCCTCCAAATAAAATGTTCACAAATTGTTACCCCTCATAATATTTATCACCCCTAAAATTTATTTTCACCCCCATTTTTGGATTCTTTGTATGCTAGGGGTAACCCCCAACCCCCTGACAATTGGGCCTTAATGCTGTTTAATAATAAATGCTACCCTGCTTCGAGTGATGACTCACTCATTTACATTGCTTAATTCAGCAGGAATAATAGAATTAAGTTTAGCATAGATTTTTGTCAACAGCTGTGTGTGAATTAATGATGAATTTGAAATTCTTTCATGTGGATACAGTACTCTTTGCAAAGAAATGTACTCAGCCTGCATTTGGTCACATTTCTTAAGATGGGACCCTAAAAAGGGTGGATTTGTCACAGTTTTTCGCTTATTTGCCATTCAAATGCTTATATTTTTCAAACCATGAATCACAATTGAGTATATTTAGTCTCATTTGGAAGATCATTTATTGCTTTAATAGTATCTATCTATAAGAAAAATGTATTAATCAAGTTGAGATTAATTACTATAACTCGTTAATTACAATTAGTCAGGGTGGAGGCGGTGTATTTCGAATTGGATGGGCAACATTTTTTCGCTTATTTGCCATTCAAATGCTTATATTTTTAAAACCATACATCACAATTGAGTATATTTAGTCTCATTTGGAAGATAATTCATTGCTTTAATAGTATCTATAAGAAAAATGTATAAATCAAGTTGAGATTAATTACTATATAACTTGTTAATTACAATTAGTCAGCGTGGAGGCGGGTGAGGTTGCATGCTATGTATTTCCAATGGGATGGGCAAAGTAAATGATTAAACCTTGTGTATATTAGTTCATTGAATTATTATTTTGTGTGATTAGTATCATTATTGTAATTACCAAACCTTAATTAGTGTTAATTACATCCCCAATTGATTAATATTACTAATTAATTACATACAACAAATACCATCTGAAAATGTATCAATGGCAGATTATTACCCATTTCAAATGGTAACTGGGGGGACAATATCTCTGCAGTGTTTTAATGAAGTTGGACCTAATGTTGAATGTTCCTTTATATTTTAGATAATCTTTGCTAATTATATTGATACTAATTACCTAGGAAATGCTTATTTTATCCACCAAACCTGCACAATAATATCACTTTTTAGTGTTTAGGATTAACATGTCTATCGCTGTCACCCAACTAGTATATCATTTTCAATATCCAATGCTGATTTCTATAGATCAACAGTTTTAACTATGTATGTTAGTTAGCAAGATGTCAGTGCAATTAATGCCAGGCATAACATTGTTATCAATTCATTATACAGAAATGAGGTTGTAAGAAATCAGCCGAATTTGTTTTCTTCATTTTTGGACACCCTGTATAATAAAATTTGAATGAATTGTAGAAAGGTATGTTCATGAACTTTATTTAAGTGTTTCTTTTGAACAAACAATATTTATATACATTTTTGTCATTCTTTCCACACAGAATATATAGTTTTTCATGTGAAAATTGACACATTTTGATCACCCTGTATTTTCGTTTGACAATTAATTAACCCCTACAAATAATATATGACCGGAAGGGCCTTGCCTTTGGCTTCTCAAATCTGGTGTTCAATATTTATTTCAATTTAAAATTCAGGTGTTTCAAATGGGTCGCTTGACTCGTGAACCATGGGGTGTGAGCCCGCGACTATGCCCGGGCATAGTTGTTTTTCATGACGTCATATTGAAATTGAAGGCATAGCTTTATTATCCGCTCACTTTTAACCAATCAAATGACAGGAATCTATGTATGCGGTATATAATAAAAACTATATCACAAGGTCAAATTTGGATTTTGAGTGTGATGGAACAATCCAAATTGAACCGATTGATATAGTTTAACTATTTCACAAACAAAAGGCATTCAATATTTGTTTTATATCGTGATATCGCATGATTGTTTTCCAGTCATAATGATAGTAAAAACTATCACATGGTTGAAATCAGGCCTATCATGATATAAAAAGTCTTAACATTTTCGTCGCCATTCGGTAGCCTACCTTGTCGCGTCACTGTGTAAGTATGTGCTAACAGCGCCTAGTACTGTAGTGTTTTGTAGTGGTGAGGAAGGTTAGGGTTAATAGGAACTTACTTGTGAATATCTGTTTAAATTTAAACCCCACATACAGACTGGTCCCAGTAGTCCATTTGCTGCGTTTGCCGGATTTGGTGGTTTGACTTCCACCACAAGTAAGAAACCAGAAGCCAGCTTTGGTGGTTTTTCTGCCGAGACTACAAAGAAACCAGACATTAATTTCAGCAGTTCATCTGCCCCTGATTCCACTAGCTTTAGTGGAATTACTTCGAAGAAACCAGAAGTTAGCTTTGGAGGATTTACTTCCACTGCCGCTGCCAAGAAATCAGAAGTTAGTGGCAATGAGCCTAGAGTGGCAGTAACTCCTGCAGAAAACACTGCCCCTGTTATTTCTGCTTTTGTGTTGAAGACCTCATCCTCCATCACACCGATTACCTCTTCCTCCTCTACATCACTAAATGGTGGCGCTTCGTCTACCGCAAAAAAGAATATGAATCCCGAGTACTCAAAGCAGCTTCGCAGTCTCAACCAGTCCGTCAGTGCTTGGATACAGCAACACGTCAACGCCAACCCCTTATGCGACCTTACACCCGTGTTTGAAGATTACAAGAAACATCTGGGAGTGATTGAGAAAAAGCATGCCAATAGTTCCGAATCTGTTACCACATCTGGGAGTAACAAGTCAGCAGCATCTACAAGTAATCTAGGAAGCATGGCCACATCAACGACCAGCACTTCTTCGGCGGCATTGGGTGGATTCAGCTTTGTCAAATCAACGACACCAGCTCCGTCGCAAAGTACCTTTTCCTTTAAATCAACAGCGCCCTCGTCTAGTGGCCCACCTGCTGCCACTGCTGGTTTCAGCTTTAGCAAAAGTCCGGTTGGCAGTGAGCTTCCAGCAGTGGGTGCTGTTGGGGCTGTGAAGCCATTTTCTTTTGGTATAGCTCAGGCAAGCTCTAGTACCAAATCAGGTTAGTAATAGTAAACATCAATGCAATTTTGCTTTTGGAAGAAGCACTGTGATAGATAAAGTTGAAGATGGTAGAAATTCTTGTTCGATATATGGTATATTACGAATATGTTTTGCTTTTTTCAAAATCATAATAAATTATGGCACATCCATTTCATACATAGAATCGAGTCAACAAGTTTATTCTCCAATACAACAATGAATACAAAAAGAGCACAACTATGCATGTTATAACAGCATAATATGCATGGCGTCATTGAGAAAAAACAGGAAGAACTGAAACAAGGTTCTATTGCGTGTGTATATTTTCATTTCAAGTTTTATACTAACACAGAAACTATACCTGTTTGAACCATTCTTGATCTTTCTACCATATCCTATGGTATGAATTCTCATTATTATGAGCCCACCCATATCAATTGACTATTTGGTGCATGCAAAGTGTGAAAACCCAAAAACAAAGCTAAAAACACAGCAACTGAAAAGGTTTCATTTTATAAAACCCCATGCAGAAGCAGCCAAGTCCAGCGGTGCCAATGAAGATGAGCCTCCAAAAGTAGAGTTTAAACAGGTGGAAGAAAAGGATGCATTATATTCTAAAAGGTGAGTGAAACGGATAAGCAACAAATAGGTCTACTATATGGAATAAAGCATGAGGCAGTTATCGTATACACAATGTAAACTAACTGTTAAATAATTACTGCCTTACGAGCAGGGATAGCACTGGATCCAAAATGTGAGAGGTCCCATGACATTTTTCAGGACCCCGTAGGACTTCAAAAAACAAATTTAAGGGGTCCCCCAAGAAAATGAGGGGTCCTGAAGTTTGGGTATTTAAAAAAAACCTTTTTTACGGGCAGTTTTAATGGATTTATATTGTGAGCAAAAGGATGGATATGTAATGTACAGAATTTCTTAAGGTTTCCATTTCCACACATCGTCAAATTTAAGGGGTCCCTTCAATTTTGATCGGGACCCGCAAGTCTTTCCAATTTGAAACCTGACGCGTCACTATTAGAAAGTGAGAGGTCTAGGACGCGTCAGAATGCGACCCCTGCTTACGAGACCAATACAATACCGGTTTTATGATTGTTTTTTCATAAAGATTTTGAACATTTTTGAAAATTAATCAACATTTTGACAAAACTTTCAAGGAAAAAACAAACAAAAAACGCCCAACAGACAAACCCTACCTGAGAGGTTCAAGCGCCCGTAGAACAGGGTTTGGTGGGGTTTGTCGCAGTATGGATAATTCTATGTAAAGCACCCAATCCAGGATATTACCCAAATGTTTCCTACCTCTTCTTTTCCAAACGTATGCCACACAAGTGTTGAAATCAGATAAATGATGTTCATTGTGCTAGCAGTTTGCTGACCCTTGTTGGTTTCCAGTCACCATAGGCTGCTATTTAGACAAGGTTGGGAATGATTGATTAGATGGCGTCAACATTTCCTGGAAGATGAATGTAAACACTATTCGCTAGTTATTTGTTTTATTTTATTTCTCTCTTTCAAGCCTTTAAGATGGGTTTTTTACATGATTGTAATAACAGATTTTTCGTTGGAGGAAGTAGACTGGTTCTAAAACTATTTTTTTCAGATTTTAATAGAATCCGATAAACTAGTAATAGATATTAAAGGTAGATGTTCCGATTTTCAACTTGAAGTTTTCTATTCTACATGAAAGGTCATCCTTAAAAAAGTTGTGTTCCAAAGTTTGAGTTGCATAGCTCTAATGGTTCTTATTTTAGACGCACAAGATGCTGTGAACTGTACCCATTGAGTAGTACACAAACTATATCGGTGGTTACCACTACTCGCGGTAATTCAACGTTATTTAATCGATTTCTCCGTAATTATACCGATTTAGGCCGTCAAATTTCAGTATGATGATGAGAAAAATACGAGCTTTCATATGATATGAAAATCTCCGTATGTTTGAAATAATTCTGTGTTATGAAAATGTGATCGGGTCATCTACCTTTAAGCTGTAAATTTCTACCTAGAGTGGCTGCTACCCAAAATGTGACATCAGAAACACTACTGTAGTGTATCTGTATACATCTTATCTCATCAACTTAAGGTGCTGTGGGCCTCCAAACATGCCCCCTCAAACACAGAAATAGTTATCACAGAATGTTCAAATCACTTACTGATGATGTATAGCCATGTAACTTAACTCTCAAACAAGTGTAGTCCATTCAGACCTTTAATTACATAACAGGTTGGACCCAAAGATTGGTCCCCAGACAAAAATCACAAAAATAGCCCCCCCCCCCCCCCCCCCTTCACCCTTCACTGCCTGATGACCTTCGCCTTGTAGTCCAATACCGTCAAATTTTAAACGACACACATCTTGTTCAAAACCTGAACTTTGTAACTCTACTGCATGGTTTGATCAGACTGAACGTATGTAGGGTATTGAGTGGAGCCAAATACATGACACATCATGTCTTGTATTGCATTAGAAGAATTCCTTTTATTTTTAAAAAAGTGGTGTGTTCATATAAGTTACACAATATCAAAACCTCATTGAAGTAGGGTCACAAAGTTCAGCTTTCGTACACTCTGGCATAGTGCATGTGTAAATATAACCATTGCCATCAGGGTATTGGCCAGATTTCAGCAACTGCCCGTCCAATAACAGAATAGCCTGTCCAGAATTTGACTTCAAAATAAACAGTTACGCCTACAATTATTCATACCCCTTGAAAAATACGAGTTTTTGCGTTTTTCTCATATCTATACCAGCTGGAGTGGTGGAACCTTTGCTTTACACTAATGACAATTAGTTTGCAAGTACAAATCAATATATTTGGGCTCAACTTTTTTTGCATAACAATAGAATTGAACAAGAATTGTGTTTTTATGCCTGTCCAAAATTATTCATACCCCATACCAAGTCTCAGGATTGAAGCCACATTTTGTGATAATACACTTATTTTTGGCATCCAAACATTCTTTATATTGTGTGATAGGCTTTTATTATATTGTTATGCAATTATTCCATGATGTGTGCATACAATATGTTTTTGTTCTAATTTTTTATTGAAAACTCCATTAGATTCCTGCAGCACAGGAATTAAGGAGAGTTGTATAGCCAACATATACACCAAGTGGCATTACATTTAGTAAAGTGCACGAACTTGAATTTTTTAGATTTTTTTTAGATAATTAAGTATAATTAATTATTCAGATAAAACTGTCATATCTAGAAAACCGTACCTCCAATCAATCTCAAATTTCAGATTATTGTGGAGCTCAGCAAGCTCTATTAAAATATCAAATAACAACCTTAAATCCCTTAATTCTGCCTTTCCTTGGAGTATCTGCCTATCCAGATGACGGGTGGACAGATCTCTGGCTAAGACCTTGGTTGTAAGGATGTGATTGATAAACGGCTAACCTTCACCCGACCGCAAGTGACATCCATGTAATAAAAAAACGACGTGCATCAAACCGAACCAAATGGCGAGCTCTTGTGAAGGTCACAGCAGCACCGCCTAGTGCCATCTAACATAGAGAGAGAGAAAACCACTTGACGATTACACGCACATGGTATTTTTAATCCAATACCAGGAAATAACTGACAGACAAAACTTCACTAATGATGATTTAATGGATTTATACCATGTTCGGTAGTTACTCACTTGAAATTCTTCCCGAATATGGACCATAAATAGTCTGGGAAAATCTTGAATGTCAAGTTAAATCCTTTGATCGATCATAAACTGCTCACAAAAAGTTAGGAAACTTTTTTTAATCAAGTATATTTTTATTATTTATTACCCTCTTTGTATCTGTTATATATCAATGGAAAGCTGAAGTGTTCCTCTTCAAAAATATACCACATTTGCAATGATTACATGTTGCTGAACTTGGCCACATGAATGAGAATGAGGCAAAGTCACAAATCAAATGTGCCAAAATTACCGTTATCTGTGCTAAACAGTCAATAGGTAATGGTCAATAATCAAACTGGTCATGCTTGAGAAACATGAATGGTTTACACAAAGATTTGCACCAGTGAGCACAACACACACAAGTTAACCCTCATCTCTTTAGAAAACCATTATTTGGGTATTTGCAAGACTGGGACAACAATGACTCCAGGTGAAAGGTCATGAAGGTAAGTGATGAAAGGTTTGGCCTACAACTTGTACATTTTTCTGAGACACGGTAAACATTTTGCAGTTTCAATATGCCGCGTTTAACAGATTTGGAGAGAGCCCCCATGCCATTACCTATCACAGATAACGGTAATTTTGGCACATTTGATTTGTGACTTCACCTCATTCCTATTCATGTGGCCAAGTCCAGCAACATGTCATCATTGCACATTTGGTATCATTTTAAAGAAGAACACTTCAGCTTTCCATTGATATGCAACATAATACAAGAGGGTAATAAATAATAAAAATATACTTGATTAAAAAAAGTTTCCTAACTTTGTGTGAGCAGTTTAGTTGAAGTCTTCAAGATGTTAAAAATAATATAAACATAAATATATTCTTAGCTTGCAAGGTTGTTTGCCTGTCAAAAGTTACAAAAGCTAAACCCCACTATCCTGTCTACCACACCAGGCCGCCAGTACAACTTGCACACGTACAGTACACAGCGGCCCGTACTGGGAATGTGTACATGTACACTGCCGCGCATAAGTATATCCCCCTCTGGAAGCTTGCAAGTTATCACTGTGTTGTCGACAAAGTATTAAACCATCAGACCCAATTACCTTTTCATTGTGTTAATTGTACATTTTATACCAATAAATTCATGTTTCCTATTCAGATTCATGATTTAAAAGCATTACAATTCATGATTTTATCGAGCAAGTCAAAGTTCAAATGTAAAATCGCCGTAGTAAAATCACCTCATGAATATCAATTAGCTCATTATCGGCAATGTAACGCTATGGGAATTTTCAACTGAGATCAACTGGTGATGGAAAACTTCATGTGCAGAGATTTATAAATGATAATTGGCATGCACAGTTTATTGGACCATTCCAGCTAAAACAAGTTATTTTTCTGACGTCGAATTATGTTTTTGGCAGAAATTCATCTTTTTTAAACCAAATCATATCGGGCCTTAATAATGCAAATTTGGCAAGTTAAAAAAGCACGGGGGACCCACTAAATGGATTGAAGTGTTTAGTACAATATCTTAGGTTAGATATTTTAATATGTTATCTGTTAAGCGCTTAGAGACTTCGGTGGGCGGCGCTTTAGAAGCACCGTGTTAAGTTTAGAGCAAATTTCGAAAATTGGTAAAAGCAGTCCTAATTAAAAAACCTGATGATAAGTATTTATACCTGAATCAAGGTTATATAGTGTAAGGTCATGACTACCATATATGGCAAGCTCACTGCCCTATAGGGAGTGCACAATGTGAGGATAATTAATTTTATATAGGGGTGTTTTTCAATTAATCAACATATTGTATGGCTGTCTTCATGACTTGGATTAGTGCATCCATGCACACCAATTGAGGCACCTACAATACAAGCTACATTCCACATCCTGAAAAGCCATCCATTCAATAATGCAAAATGAGTAACAGGTAGAAGTGGATGTAGGCCCTGTTGCAACACAGCTCTTTATATATGTTGTTGTTGTTCACTGGTGAAATGCTCCCAGTGGCAGACTCTGTGTGTGTGCATGCCTAATACAAGTTTGTGGACTTCAGGCCAAATAAAAATATTTGTTTGTTCCCAAGTTCTTTATTTTATTTATTTCAATATCGTTTTTGTATCTGTTATTATTGTAGAGGAAAACAAATTATTATCAGCCTACTTGGTGTAGCCCAAGGGATAAGTATGTAATCATTTTTGGAAGTTGGATTATCAAAGGGGGGGGGGGGGGCATGTATGTATTTAAAAAAAGCAAATTTTAGAGTGCCCATACGTCCAAGAATTATGTTTAAGGCCAGTGCTACGAGAAACTAAACTGCTCACACAAAGTTAGGAAACTTTTTTTAATCAAGTATATTGTTATTATTTATTACCCTCTTGTATTATGTTGCATATCAATGGAAAGCTGAAGTGTTCTTCTTTAAGATGATACCAAATGTGCAATGATGACATGTTGCTGGACTTGGCCACATGAATGAGAATGAGGCAAAGTCACAAATCAAATGTGCCAAAATTACCGTTATCTGTGCTAAACAGTCAATAGGTAATGGCACGGGCTCTCTCCAAATCTGTTAAACGCGGCATATTGAAACTGCAAAACGTTTACCGTGTCTCAGAAAAATGTACAAATTGTAGGCCTAAACTTTTCATCACTTACCTTCATGACCTTCCACCTGGAGTCATTGTTAACCCAGTCTTGCAAATACCCAAATAATGGTTTTCTAAAGAGATGAGGGTTAACTTGTGTGTGTTGTACTCACTGGTGCAAATCTTTGTGTAAACCATTCATGGTTCTCAAGCATGAACGGTTTGATTATTGATCATTACCTATTGACTGTTTAGCACAGATAACGGTAATTTTGGCACATTTGATTTGTGACTGTGCCTCATTCTCATTCATGTGGCCAAGTTCAGCAACATGTAATCATTGCAAATGTGGTATCATTTTAAAGAGGAACACTTCAGCTTTCCATTGACATATAACAGATACAAAGAGGGTAATAAATAATAAAAAATATACTTGATTACAAAAAGTTTCCTAACTTTTTGTGAGCAGTTTATAACACACAGTTCATTTTGAAGAGGTGTGAATATTGAGATTTTAAAATAAATATAAACAATAGACCTGCAATATTTCATGAATTATGC
Organism: Ophiura sarsii; assembly: GCA_035610835.1. Lineage (NCBI taxonomy): Eukaryota > Metazoa > Echinodermata > Ophiuroidea > Amphilepidida > Ophiuridae > Ophiura > Ophiura sarsii. Next base: position 77,975,825 of record CM069442.1, on the reverse strand, counting down.
AAAATGATAGGCCTACAATATTATTTATCGTTAATATTATTTTATCTATCCATCTCATATATTCCCACGGTCTACATAATATCTGGTTAATTTATACAGCCCATGTGTGTATCACTGTGCATGACATGTGTTCTGCTGATGCGGTATATTCAAATACACGTTCCCTGTGGTTATATGCCTGTTGAATCATTTGTTTGCATATAAATAAAGCTTAGATGATGTATAAAATGCATCCGGGTCAGAAATTTGACATGAATCCGGGAATCCATTCTTGCAAAGATTCGTGCCGGTAAAGTTGCGAGAATTCAAGTTGATTCTCGTGGACAATATTAACAGGTTTCCGAAATAAACACATCTCAGTAGCGTAGCCAGGGGGGTGCAAGGGGGGCAGAGTCCCCCCCCCCCCCTGAAAAATAATTTGACCGGGAAATCGGGAAGGCAGTGGAAAATCGGGAAGGTAAAGGAAGGGAAAGAAAGGGAGAAAAGGAAGGAAAGAAAAGGGAAAAGGAAAAGGCAGTAGCGTGCACAAAAGGGGAAATTTGGCGGGTCAATTTTTTTTTGTAGCAGGACTTCGGCTAAATAAAGAAAAATGTTATAGAGAAAACTGATGAAAACCCGGAGGATTGGCCAAAACTGTGGTGTGTTTTGTACTGCGCGACTTTTTGAGTGTGCGATTATTTTTTTTGGACCTCAACCCCCCCACCCCCCCCCCCCCACCCCCCCCCCCCCCCCCCACCGGGTCGAACTGGTGCTCACCGGGAAAAAATACCTTTGCCCCCCTGACAAGTGACCCTGGCTACGCTACTGGACTGACACATCTCCAGATATAAATGTGTTTTTGACTTGATGCTAATTAAATATGTAAATAATACGCAAATTAGATTAATATACTCAATTGTTCTTAAAATTTGTTTGTGGTAAGGCTTCTGTATCATTTGTCACCAAACGTGACTTCATTGAAAGAAAAGTAGTGTGTTTATAGTCATTTAAGTGAATTTGATATAAAAGGGCATTTATGGTAAGTTGAACTGTAGTATAAATTGGAGTTGAGTACATGTGATTATTATTATTTAAGTGTTTTTAAAGTGCTTCCGCTCACTCATCCTGATGCCTCTCCAGTCTCTACAGGGTGTCCCAGAATGATTTATACTGAGAAAGTTGCATTGATTTAACTATGAATACCATCGTTATTTGTCATAGTGCTTACAATTCTGACCGAAATAAGTCATGTAGGGTTTGTAATATTGTTATATGTATTTGTTGTAAAGCGCAATGATCATTCTTTTGGAATTGCACTATATAAGAACTGTTTATTTATTTTTTAAATTAATATTGTTATATGTATTTGTTGTAAAGCGCAATGATCATTCTTTTGGAATTGCACTATATAAGAACTGTTTATTTATTTTTTAAATTATGCTGCAAAAAGTGACTCCACATACTTATGCGCGCGGAGATGTGTGACAATCTTCTTTTTTTGCCTTATATTGCAAATTTGTACTTTAATGATTATGTTATATTTACTCTCTTTTTTTTTAACGCGGTATAAATAGATATTTTTAGTTTTGAAGTGGCGCATTCATTAACGCAGACAACATACTTGAAACATGGAGATCTCTTTAAAATGTCACATTCTAATTGTATGAATGCGATATTGTTTTTCAAGTTTATAATGGGATTTAATAAAAATATTTAAATGCAAGAAATAATGGTATTCGATTTTGAAGTCTACTACTAGTATCATAGATTACCTTCTTGACAAGTATTCTTGACACACTAATACTTGGCAAAATTTGAATTCCTTATTTTTGTGATTTGTTTGGACACATTGCTGGGGCAAAAATCCTATTATGTGGTACGTACTTCTGTAGTGAATTCTGCATATTAAAGGAAGAGAACCATGTTATTGTTGTTGTTAGCGTAGGGTTGCCAGATAACATGCACTGGTGAAAGTGTTAATACTTCAAACTTGTTATTAAATTATTTAAATATTTTCCACTGTGATTGCCATATCACTTTCTAAAGTATTATACAGCTGCTTCACCCAGTTATTTAATAGAACTCAACTCTTAAACCCCCGCATCCCGCAAATTATGAATATACCCGTCAGATTGTTTGCCTAGAGTGTGTTATGACTTCTTAGAATAAATGTATTAAAAGTTTGTTGGCTGGCATACAAGTTATGTGTGCAGGGCGGCGCCAGGGTGATACGTTGGGGAGGGGGGGGGAAGCAAAATGATTGGGTCCAGTGGGCAGAGCCCCTTAGTGAGGGTCAGGGGGCTGTCACATTTCAGGGCTTACAATGTGACAAAAAACCTAAAATACAAACTTGTCAAACCCCCATTACATCTTCACATTTGAAAGCTGTAATAATATTCCAAACCTCATGAAATATTCATATAAGGCTCATGAAAGTCAATTGCGAGTTTCCCGTTACTTTTTTTTCAAAGTGATGAGGCGACTTTTTCATTATTCATTATTCATTATTTGATCAGATTTCATTATTGACACGTAAATGCATGTTTGATCAACCCATATTGATACAGTGCTGATTTAAATAATATAAAAACATGTTTTTAGGTGCATATGCACATGGGTGTATGATTTACAATAAAGTTCTCTAGTTAAATGATCCAACTCAAAATTTAGATATGTTGTTGATCACACTGACGGTCAAAATTCGACAGGTTTGCACTCCGTCATAATTTTATACCGCATGGTTTTTGAACTATTTAAAAATTGACATTTTCATAATTTCCAATCATTTAAAATGAGCAATTACACCTCATTTATACTTAAATAAATATTTATTTGGGTAAATATGTTTATTCCAAAGGTTGAATAAATTTGAACAATGGGCTACAGAGAATCATATGAATTTAAACATAACATAACCCATGATTGTCACCTTTGCGATGGATCCACCGATACTTACTCCCCTCCGTTTGTATGATCAAACCTTCATTGCACTGACATGGTGAAGATTCTGGGCGTAAAAATTGCTAAAGATCTGAAATGTAACCCACATTGGTGACATTACAAAACGTGCAAGTGGACAACTATTTATGCTTAACATCCTAAAACGGCATGGGCTAAGTGTTAAAGACCTGGTGACAATCTATGTTGGTTTTGTTTGCCACCTTCTTGAGTATGCTCTACCAGTATGGCTTCCTGGTCTGACAGAAAATCTCCACTATGATTTGGAGCATACTCAAAAGAGGGCGTGTAGAATCATCTTAGGTTTTAACTACACAGGCTACCGGGATGCTTTAATAACATGTGCTATTCCGGAACTCGGGAACTGTAGAGACCAAATTTGTTTAAACTTTGCTCAATCCCTTTTAAAATCAAGTGAGTTCGTGGTTGGTTACCAAGATCTAGAAGTGAACAAGTGCATATGACTCTCCGTAGTGCTCACAAATTAACTGTTCCTAAAACTTGTACCATTCGTTACGCATGAAGCTCAATTCCATATACGTGGTCAAACTCTTAAATCAAACATTATAGTTCTGTTTCGAGTGGGATTGGGATGTTGTGTTACGCATGCTTAGGCCAAACAAAATAAAAAGTTTGTCTCAAAGCTTGCGAAGGCTTCAAAATCGGGCGACGCGTGCTGGTTTTTTTCTTCCGTTTTTATTTTTTTACATTTTTTTTATTTGTGTGGCAATTTTTACTCTGATACTATTTGCAACCGTTGACACTTTCTGATATTTGTTTTTTTCTATTTGAAATGAATATTGTGATGTAGTTGTGTAAAGAACAATTGTGCAGCGTTTTTTGAAGAACTGAGTCATGTAAAAGTTTGAGAAAAGGAAAATCTGCCGATATTTTTAATAAAAACTCGAAATAAAAATTTGTAGGGAAAAAAACAATTGATTTGACAATTTCCTGCATTTCAGACGCGGTATTTTGGCATTTCAAAACCAATGCGCGCGCAAGCTTTGAGACGAACCTATTATTTTGTTTGGCCTTAGTTATATCTATATATTACCATGGCAGGTAATAGAGGAGGAGGCCAATCGCGACACTACTCAAACGAGATATGTTTGTAGCCGCCTATTCATTGCTAGGCTTAGGCGTAATTCACTTATTAACGTCGTAGGAATAACCCTCCTTGAATTGGCCTTTGAAGACTATTGTTTAGCCGCGATCGACCTCCATGCTCGAGCGGTTTTGATGTCACTTGTTTATCATGTCTATAGAGGCCTTGCACGGGATTCGGTCGGCTTTACAGAAAGGAATCAACCACGTGTCGTCATCACAGCATTCATACAATCCATTCAGTCTATTCTTTGAATTGATGCGAGACTTTTGAAAGTGATGTAGACTCGCATGGATACAATGGGATTTTTAGCTTCTTATAGTTTTGGTGAACAAAGTTCAGTAGTCTGCCTCAATTCTGCTGTATGCATCAGAAATGTAGCAATATTTGATTCAATATTACATTTTTCGGTCAACTTTGGTCACGATCAAATCATCATAAATCGGTACGATATACGAGTAAGTTTATTTTGAACTATGTCTGAATTACAGGAAATTGCAGGAAATATGTGAAAATGACCAAATTGTTGGACTTATTTCCTAATAATTCACAGTTTGGGAATCAAATTTCCCTAAACAGAATGACGTATTCAATAATTCGTAACTTTCCGAATATACCGCCGATTTCGGTAGATGTTTTGCTGAAATGTTCGTTTCCCTGAGATCTCTTTCGGTGGTGTAAAATATTATCACGCATGCTTACGAGGGACCAAACATCCATTATCTTAATTAAGAAAATAGATGTTATGCCACTCGTACGCATGCGTGATAAAAATTAACAAATAAAATCTAGAAACAGTTTTAGTGTGATACGTACACGGCAGGGCTCAAAATACACAGGGGCGAAGGGCGATTAGACCCCAGTTTTTACAAAATCGCCCCTGAGAAAATGTTGGCCTATGGTAAAATGTACTAAAGGGGGTGATTTTTGGCAGATTTTGCTCAAAATAGCCCCCATAGCCAAAAAAGTATTTTAACCCCTGGTACACGGGACATCAAAACCACTCGAGTGTGGAGGTTGGTCGCGGCTATACACATGTCTTGAAAGGCCGATTCAAGGAGGATTATTCTTACGATATACAATAGGGTGATAATTGATCATGAAAGAAGGGAATAGGATTAGAAATAGGGCTAATCTGCGAGTCAGCTCCTCCTCATATTACCTGCCATGATATTACCTATTGTAAATATTGTTGTAATTCAGCATTTTGCTGCAATAATGATATGTTTATTAGCCTTGAATTGAAATTGAAAAAAATTAATTCTACGCAAATTAAAATAAATAAAAATTTTACCTTGCTACGTCGAATATAATTGTTCATCATCTGCACGATGAAATGGTGGTACCATTTATTGAGTGAGTTCCGTTTTTTCAAGCATTTACGATCCCCCAGTTAAAAACTGGTAGCCAGTGAGTTGGGGGAAACCCCGATGTTTTTTGCAGAAACTAATAAATGCATCAAAATAATGTTCATGGAAGGTAGGTTTACGATTAAAAAAGCCCTGCTAATGAGCCTAGATCTCAAAATTCATATTTTAAGAAAATGAAAAATGTGTTCAAATTGATAAAACTGGCCAGATCTCCCATCTGGTTTAAAAATAAAGAATGAATTTTTTGGGAAATCTTGAAATTTTGATGTGGGTGAAAAAAAGTGATGCAGGCGGGTATCGGGAAACTCGATATCGACTTTTAGCGCCTAAAATGCAGGTATGAATATTCAACTTTATAGGCTTCTCCATTTACCTCTCCTCTTTTATTTTCTCTCTTTTTCTTTTTTTCTTTCCTTCCCTTCTTTGCCTTCCACCTGGTTCTGCCGCTGTGTGTATAATAGGTTGACAGAGCGAAAGATTCTTTGTCCAAATGCTCTCTATTCAAATATCTTGATCGGAAACACATTGCTTCATGTATTCAAATATCTGTGATTTATCGTACTGCCCTTAATGGATTCTTAACTCTCCCAATGGCAAGGTAAAATGTTCTTAACTCTACCAATGGCAAGGTAAAATGTTTTAACTTGTTGAAGGATGTAATATAGATTTAGACAATTAATAATGATGTATATTTGGGAAATTATTCAATGCAGGATTACACTTTAAACCAATCAATTTGTTAAGGAGATATAAACTGAATACTGACATGAGCATGTCATCTTTCATCTACTTTCCTAAAGTTCAAGATTGGTTTTAGCATATATTATTCATTGATTGCTAGTCTTGATCTACTTCAGTAACACTTGCCAAGTGTTACTAAAAGTATGGGCAGATAGGCTCTCCTGGCTGGCGTTAAGCCCTCAAATATATGTTATCACCAATTCTCAATGAATAAAAATTAACATAAGAGATCAAAATAGGGAGAAGTTCAGCACTTTTTTCTGTTACGACTGTAAACACTGTTACCATTGATGGCCCGATTGTAACTATGGCGTAAAGAATGGCTCAATATTTATCACGCGTGTGTAGGGCTGTGCCAAACTTCTCTGCCAGGGGCTATAAATAAAAGATGTAACTATTTAGTTGAACATTGTTTTTCCATTACCTACCTGTAGATGCAAGCTTTTCTATAAAAAGGATGATGTGTACAAAGACAGAGGTGTAGGTATGCTATATCTTAAGAAGACTGGAGAAAAGGGGCAGATGCTTTTGAGGGCAGATACCAACTTGGGTAAGATTTGGCCCTCTAAAAAAGTTCAGATATTGTTTCAATTGCCAATTTTTGGAATATTTCATTCAAGCCTTTTGTTAAGCAGGTCTTGACCAGGAGCCACCTTTTGCTATTTTGACAAAATATGGCTCCTGGTCCTATACTTTACTGTGCAAAGTTTGGAAAACACCAGGAGCCAAAACTTGGCAACCAGGGGGTAAAAAACTCCTGGGTGCCCGCTTAACAAAAGGCTTGATTTCATTACATGTTCACAGTGTATTGCACATCAATGGAAAGCTGATGTGTTCATCTTTGCAATGTTTACAATGATACCAAATTGGTAGCAATCACGTGTCAGTGCTCTGCCACTTGCTTGAGAATAGGGAGAGGTTCCAATCTCAATGTTCTAAAATCACCACTATTTTGTGTTCAAAAGTCAATAGAGCATCACTGTACACTGAAGTTGTCAATGTAACGCTTCATTGAACAGACAAGAGTTCTAAGCACAGAATAGTGCTGAATTTGGCACATTTTGAATAAGCTTCCCCCTACATTCTCAAGCAGGTGGTTGTAATGATTGCAACAAAAAATAGAGAGTGCACTGTGTCACCTTGATTTCGCAAGTGACTTTGGCTTGTTTTTCTTCTTCATTAATGGCCTTGATGCAAATGCCATTGGCATTCAGTTTGCATGATAATAGAATTACCCCTCAAATTTAGGTGATGTGAAGTATAGACCATTTCAAATCCGAAAATATACGATCGGTTCCGAATGTTTCCGATTAGCCGAGTGTTTGACACTCGTTCCATGACCTGTCAGCTCCTGACAGGTCATGGCCATGTGCCGGAGAAAAACAAAGTGTTTTTCACCCGTCTGCCCGTGTGGTAAAATTGCGCTGGTGTTGGTGATAGATTGTATCCCTCACAAAGTTGATGTTGCGGCATTTCAGTTACAAAAACGAGTGAGATGAAAGAGATTTGGGGTAATATTTTCACTTTTTACCGTCTGCTCGATACATTTGGAATTTGTCCGTCAGCGCCTTTGTTGATAAAAAACCAAAATAGTCTCGTTCCACGTTTTACTTCTCATGTTTGCACGCGTGTAGGTAAACATAGGCGGACAATCAACTAGGACAATGCTGTGAATGCGATCAACTGTTGCGAAGAACGCGCAACGCACCTACTCCATGTGACCTGTTTTTCCGAAGATTTCCGATCTCAATTTGAAATCAGCAATAGATTAATTCTAGTCATGTTTTTGACATGTTTGCTCTGCAAATGGGCAAACTAAAACCTTAATGGAAATGGAAGCCACCATTTGCTATAGTTCAGTCACTTCCAAATTTGTGAGCTTCCTTACAGCAGTGGATTATTACCGAAGAGTGTGAGCATGCATAATAAAGGCTCACATTACGCAACAGGGCGCATCATGTATTATGTGTGACGTATGTGAAGTTAAAAATATCTTCTCATCCAAGTAGGTTCGAACAAGTTTTTCGCATATGGGCCAAAGTTACCCCCATGTGGGGTACGACCCACTCAAAGATTGGGGAGGAAAACTATCTAGAAATACTTTAATTTTCAAAACCAAAAATCATATGAGAGGCAAATTATATTATATCAACTAGTCTAGTTTACCAGCAAAAAGTATCTTCCATGCCATGAATAAAAATGTTAAAAAAATGGTTAAGGTATCCCCTACGGTAAACCAGTATCGCAATGTAATATTCAGGAAATTGCCCTACATGGCACTTCAAGAGCTTTGTGGACTTTTCTTTACCGGCATGGTCATTTTAGAATGACCCGAGGTATGAGCCATGATCCAGCTGATAGATCCTTAAGTAAGTTAAAGATTTCTTAACACCAGCAAAATGTAAAGGTTTCCATTCATGATACTGAAGTAAGTAAGAGATTGAGAGGTAAATTATCTAAACTGTTTCAACTATACAGTCCTAGCACAAACATTTTATTTTAAACATGAACAATATATATTGTAACTTAAAACCAGCTTTGACAATAATGCTATTTTCTTGTATGACAATTCCTATCTTTTCTGCAGGCAATGTGATACTGAACGTGAGCATTCATCCCAAAATGCCAGCAACACGGCAAGGCAAGAATAATGTGCTCATTATGACGGCCATGAACCCTCCCATCCATGAAAAATGTCCAAAATGCAACAAGAAATACCCGCAACAACAGGAGAGCAACAGGTAATGCACAGTTGTGATTGTAAAGCAAATTGTGATTATACAGGGTGTCCCAAAATTATTTATACTACAGTTTAAGCCATGAAGCTTAAACTCTTTTACCCAATGGAGCGGAAATTGTTTTTGACAGTAAGTTTGTTGGGCTCCCATGGTTACCATTTGGCCACTCGCGTTCCACTTCCGGGTGCCAGGGTTGGAACTGGTTTGCACATTGGAATAAAAACAATAGTGTTCATCATGGACTTTGTTAGAAACTGTCTTTTAAATCTCAAGGTGGGAGGATTTTTAAAAGTTGCCAACGATGATCGAAATTTTATTTTTGTTTTAACCGGGTGATATCATTTGGACTGAAATTGTGGCTTTAAAAGTAAATCTTGACTATGGGCGTCATCAGAAATACTTTCCTCTGGGAATGTTCCATCTATGTGTATGTCACTGTTTGCTTATATTACCGTCACATTGAAGTTTTCATCATTACATTGTTTACAAATTTGGACTGACTCTGTGTGTGATGGTCAAAGTGTAATCAAGAAGTGAAAAAATGTACTGTTCCATCTTTCACTGAATAATTATATTTCGACCATTACGCAAATTTAAGTCAGTTAATACCAGTTTCATATCATTCATACTAGGCTTATACATCGCCAGTCTTTTGCATATCGCACATCGTGGCAATAAAATATTGTGATATCGCCATATCGATAATTGAGACATTTCCCTCACAAGACCTCCAAAACCCAAGAGCCTGATGGTTACAAAAGTAAACTGGTTTACATTTTGACATTTTTAAACTATTTGTACATAAAAAAACCCCACTTATTGGACATACTAAAAAGTAATTAACCCCTGAGAAGTATGAAGTCCAACAGTTTGGTATTTTCCAGCAAAAAGACGCATATTTGGGTCAAAGTAGTTTGTCAATATTAATGCGTGCCACTGCTTCAAAATGATATTATTGTGGGTTAATTGTGAATGTTCAGACCTTCGAAATTTAGGGAGTTCCTTTCGTATACCCTACCACTGCATGTCTTCAATGGGGACTTTTAAAGAACGACTCATACACTTGAGGAATACAAATGGTAGGGTATTCTAAAGCTTACCCAAATTTAGATTTAAGCTTACCCACACATCGTACAGATATCGTTGGAAAGCATGTTGAAAAATTGTCATCACGATAAAAGAATAATATCACGATATCATCGTGGTTACGATATCGCCCATACTTAATTCATACATATATTCTACCACTTGAAATACTTACTTTTCATTTCAATCATCACAACAGCATGCTTTGCTGTGACACAACTGACAATACAATACATTAATGGTGACCCTTTGACTGAATCAGCAAGTCTAAGACTTGGAACTACACCCTCGCGCATGCATACTAATTGCAGCACCACAATGGTAAAACTATCACACGAAGGAGGGGGGTGATGGTGAATAGCAATCCCCCAAAGAACTGTCTATGGGTAAAATGTATGTGCGAGTCATATTAATATCTTTTAATCTTTACTCCCATGTGCAGATGCGAGAGTGGATGCACACCAGACGTTGAGCCTCTTCTACTGAGGGTTAAAACAGGAGAGGATGCAGACCAGCTACTTGCAGAAATTAACACATTTAAAGAATGATAAATAATTCATCTAGTAGTAGGAAATATTATTTATCGCACTAATGTAGCCAGATATGAATAAAACTTGGGGAGATATTATTGCTTTGCGAGTTAGCATTATTATTATATATAAGCTGATGTAACAAATTTGCTTTATCCAAAATTGTAAGGCCATATTAGGTTTTTTTAAGTTTGTGCAGAATGTGTTTGCATTTCCTGTCTTTTTTCTTTTTATGGATAATAGCAGCAAGGTAGTTGCAAAAATGGAGGGAATAATTAAAATCATAAAATTAATCTTTTTATATTACCAAGTTTGTTATATTCCCGTAATGCATTTATTAAAACAAATCTGGTGTAAAATAATGTTATTAAACATCTTCCATCAAAACATTTTGAGAGGGGGGAGTTTGTAATGTATTTTTGCAATTTATTTTAATGGAAACAGTGTACTTTAGTCCCAGCCATGCATCAAGTCTTTGATAGAATCAAATGCATCATTTATAGAATGAATCAAATGCATCATTTATAGAATGAATCAAGTGCATCATATAGTTACAACAAGATACTTATTCTACAGTGTAATTGATGCATGCCTGGGCTCTAAAATATACTTGATCCTTTGTATTAAAAGTACTATATAATTGGTCAATCTCTTTTTTATCATGCACTGTGTTTAAAGGAAATCTGTGCCATGGAACTTTAGCGTTTGGACATGAGCCACGTTAAGACAAAAATCGGCTTTAGAATGAGAAAAAATCACCTGTTTATGGACGTTGCAATATTGATCGAAGCTATGCCGAAACTGTTACGAGATTTTCACATCTCTGTTTCATGTATTGATATTTTGGATTTATGCATTGAATCCTTGCGTGATTATGTGCAGCAACCTGCTGTTGATGAGGCGGTTTTAGTAACAATGATATCACAATTTCGGGGATGGCTATCCCATCAGCACTTTCATCAAACCACCAAGCTCGAATTTCGAATGATCACAGGTTAGGGATGTGCAGTTTAAAATAGTTTTATTGAATATTATATTTTTGTGTTCAATAAAAATGGTCAATAAACATTAAATAATTATTTTCCTATCATATAATGCTTATTTTCATGAATAGTACTGTTCTCCTTTAATGATAAAAATATTGAATATAGTTGATACAGTTCGAATCGTCTGTTGGGCAAATAATAAGCTATTTAAGGGCAATTAAAGGCGCACTCTGGTGGTTTATGCTTTTTGTAATGCTTTCCTATGTACCAACTCTTAGCCAGAAACAATAAAGAGCCCAACATTGGAGAGTTATACCATTCTCAGCGGGTGGACTATTCGATATCTGACCTAGTTGTTTAAATTTACTTCATGCGGGCTCGTAGTAAAGTTGATCTTGAAGAATTTGTCTGCATTTTTGAAATGTCACTTAATATTTCAGAATATGTTTTACAATTTTGTCACATTTAGATGTTTTCCCCTATTTACTGTTTGGATTGAAAATCACAAAGATTTGCTTTATCTTAGTGTAATATTTGGTTTTGAATAAAGTTTAGGTAAAAAATCTTGGTTCTTTAAACAAAAGAGGACTGGGAGCAACAATTTTGAAGAAAAGTGTCGCTGTCCAGCAATTTGAAAAGAAACTTGGAGCTATTTTTTAAGAATGGGGAGAACTTTCCCCAAACATCGCTTTACAATAATAATCGTAGAATTTGTGAGGTTTTATGGAAATGAGTAATTAAAATTACCATCTAGTATTCTCTAAGTAATGCGCATGGTCTAATTAGCAAGGTTTTAATCAACAGCTATTGGCAAAGGATATGCAATAATACGTAGGCTTAACTATTAACTAAAATATCATTTTATTAAATTGGTTAACCTAATTTGTTTTTATGATAGAAGCAAAAATTTACTTCAAATTTCCACATTGAACAGTACACAAACTGTAGTGTTATACAACTTTTGGAGGGAATTCACTACTATTTCAGTCATAGCGTCTAAAAGAATCATCTTTCAGGCTTTAAAATATTTTGCAGGGATAATGATAAAAAATGGGATCTTTTCTGATACCAAAATTGCAATTTTGATTTATCAAGAGAAGTGAATTTGATCCGGTCCACCCACCTTAAAGTTAAATTGAGGCTCTATTCTGTTATAAACACCAAAATTACAATTCTTTGAAATGCATGGGTGGATGTTATGAGTGAACAATACCTATATTTTCTATATTTCATTCTTCTAACTCTGTGCAGTGACATCAGAACTCTGTTACCAATGTATGCACTTTATTATGGCACTTGCAATTGTAAAGATCCTATCCACACCCATGTACCCCTCTCCTCTCCCGATTCAAAATATGTGCTTACCATTCTTTAAGTCTTATTATAGAGATGATTATCCCCATGTTCCAGTATCTGTGGTTGTACACACAATTTATACACACGGTGTAAGAAAACCATCAATGGTAAGTAAACAATAATGGTGATGTAAGAAAACCATCAATTGTGATGTTTAATTTGCTTTATTATTGTTCTTGCCTGAAAATTCAAAACGTGGGTGGTACAAAGGCTGCATTTTTGGCGAGGAGTATACAATATTCATTATCTTTTCCTTTCGTGCTAAATATAATACCACATAGTTTTATTCATTATAGAGCCACATTGTTGCAGATGTTTAACGGGTAATTCTAAGGAATGGTACCATTTAAATTTCTTGCATGTAATGTCTCTAATTTTAAAGAAATTTCATTTATTTCATTTTTAGTGGTTTTTATTTTATAAGTGTTTTGTATATATTTTTCAATCGGCAACTGCATTGCATAGATTATGATAAAGACATGCTTTCAAAATTCTAAGAATAATATGCGTCCCACCATAATGGAAAATATTAATATTTCATTCTACACAAATACATGTAACAACAATAATAAACTGAAGATGTTTGCAATAACAGACCAGTATATAATGATTATAAGTATTACAAATGTAATGCGCTGCTGTAATTTGTGTTAAATAAAGAACTGCCTTTTGTATAATATATGAAGACAAATGTTTCTGTATTAATTGAATTTCTCTCATTGTTCATAATATAATATACAATATCTCCAATTGCTGCTATTTGTGGGACTGTTTCCACACTAAGAGGATATAACATGTGCCAGCTATTGTAGATACAGTGGAACCTGAGACTAGTATACTTGATTGTTGTTTCATGTATCGTTCGTGTACCGACGCCATTTTCAATATAGACGCTGACAGTGCCGCTCGCGGTAAGAACTGGTTCAGCCGGGGTAGACAGCGAAAACGATCGATAGCGAATAACAATAGACCAAGCGACTGCTTCCTATCTCTTCAGGTATACTAGTCTCAGAGTGGAACCTTGTTAACACAAACTCTGTTATGATAACATCTGGCAGCTATTGCAGATATATCCTTCATTTCCTTAACCCTCGATATTGTCACAAAGGTGTTGAAAACAGGACTCGTACCCACACACTTCTCATTCACTTGCAAGTTATGTCTGATCACTAAACATTCTAGATCATTGATAGTCTGCTGCTAGATAGAGCTATAGATAACCGTTCAAGACACTTTTTCAGTACCCATTCAAAACACTTTATCAGTACCCATTCAAAACACTTTATCAGTACCATTCAAAACACTTTATCATTCCCATATTCAAAACACTTTATCAGTAGGCCTACCAATTCAAAACACTTTATCAGTACCAATTCAAAACACTTTATCAGTACCCATTTAAAACACTTATCAGTACCAATTCAAAATTATCAGTACCAATTCAAAACACTTTATCATTCCCATATTAAAACCACTTTATCAGTACCCATTCAAAACACTTTATCAGTACCCATTCAAAACACTTCATCAATACCCATTCAAAACACTTTATCAGTACCGATTCAAAACACTTTATCAGTACCAATTCAAAACACTTTATCAGTACCAATTCAAAACACTTTATCATTCCCATATTAAAAACACTTAATCAGTAGGCCTACCAATTCAAAACACTTTATCAGTACCAATTCAAAACACTTTATCAGTACCAATTCAAAACACTTTATCAGTACCAATTCAAAACACTTTATCAGTACCAATTCAAAACACTTTATCAGTACCAATTCAAAACACTTTATCAGTACCAATTCAAAACACTTTATCAGTACCAATTCAAAACACTTTATCATTCCCATATTAAAAACACTTAATCAGTAGGCCTACCAATTCAAAACACTTTATCAGTACCAATTCAAAACACTTTATTAGTACTCAGAATATTTGTGGGGCGATCGCCCCCCCCCCCTCCCCCCCCCCCCCCCCCCCCCCCCCCCCCCCCCCCCCCCTCTGGCTACGCCACTGTTTACAGCAATGTTAGAGTCCCTAAACACAATTATACATTCTGCCTAAAACCCGAACGGCGGCAAATGCATTACATTAGTTTTCCCAAAGCTGTAAAGACGGTCTAGTGTAGGCTGTTATGTAGGATTTCAAACTAGTGCATTTTTTTTTGCTAAGGATGCTTTTTTTGGTGTCATTGGATAGAGTATACCCTCAGCTATCAGAAATCCATTGGCAGCATTTTTTTCCATTCACAGGATGGCCGCATCTTGGATTTTCAAAATGGCCGCCATTTCCAATGGAATTTGTCATATAACTTTTGTTCTGAGCAACCTATGAAGTCAAAATTGGTGGCAAATCATGTTTTCAATACCTGAGAGTTCAAAAATACTGTATCTATGTTCTGATGTCTCACATACATGCATGGCCGTCATTTACAACAAAAAAGATTTTACCCTATAACTTTTGTTCTGAGCAACATATGAAGTTGATTTTTGTGGCAAAGCTCATGTTTTCAAGAGTTATTTACTGACAATTAAGTGTACAGTTCTATCTGTTATCCATTAATTTGACATGAATGGTTGCTATATATAAATTAAGCTGTAAATTCAATACAAATTTCAATTGTTAGCAGTAATATATACTTAGTATTTATTGTCCGGTAGTACCCCACTGGTGATACATTAGGTTGATCACATTGCATTGGACTTATTACAAGAATACATACCAGGAGCAATCAAATGTATGCTTTTTTATCCACAGCAGCTACCCCCTCTATATTGAAGAGGGGTATTATTGTATTATAATAGGGGGTAATTGCTGTTTTGTTCAATTGCATGTATCAAAGGCAAAACAAAACAAACAAACAAACAAAACGAAACAAAAACTAGGAAAGGAAAGAAAAATGGTTAATAATATTAGAGGCCTATTTGGCCTATAAATTAGCCTAATGTGCTTAATTACCTGACTTACTTACTTTGACTTATGGCGGGTGATATTCCCGAACCAAGATGCTCTCCAAATCTTCCTATCCAACATAGCTGTCTTGATTTCTTCTACCTGCAATCCTGTGTCACGCTTTAGTAAGTCAATGTAGGTTAGGGCTGGTCTACCACGCTTTCTAACTCCATGCTTTGGTACCCAATGTATGATTTTGGAGACCAGCTCATTGGACCCTCTAAAGCAATGTCCTGCAAATCTTGATCTACGCTCCCTGATCTTGTCCGAGACTTTGGGCATATCCGCGTACAGGTCCTTATTTGTCACATGCTGTCTCCAGTTGATGTTGAACACAGTTCTAATAAGCATTCTAGTGTAACATCCGTCCATCTATTTACTAAGCTTTGGGGTGACTGTCCATGACTCACATCCATAGAGGAGGACTGATTCTACAGTAGCTATGAACAGTCTTTCTTTGAGCTTTCTGGATAGTGATTTGGCCTTCCATAACTGACTGAGTTTGCAACAAGCTCTCCATGCAGCTGCTTTGCGTGTTTTGATGTCCTTTTCAGTATTGTTCATCCAGGCTCCAAGGTACTTGAAGTCCTCCACTTTATCAAGGGGCATACCTTCGCTTGTGGTGATTACAGATACTTGCTTCTGGTTGAAGGACATGTACTTTGTCTTTGCAGCGTTCATTTTGAGCCCAACTTTACCCACCGAAGTCTCCACTCTGTTAAGTAGTGATTGCGCTTGAGACACTTCTTCAGACAACAGTGCAATGTCGTCAGCAAAGTCAAGGTCAGTAACTGTGGTTGGTCCTATTCGTCTGCTGCTTCTTTTTGTTAAGCGGAATCCTAGCTCCTCTTCTTTGCCATCTTTGGCCTCTCTTAGGGCGTAGTCGAGATCAATGACAAAGAGATATGGAGCCAAGGTGTCACCTTGTAGTACTCCAGCCAGTATTTCAAATTCCTCAGTTTCCCCATCAGGTGATATAACCTTTGCCTTGGTGTCCTTGTATATTTCTGCAATCGCATTTGTAAGCTGCCCAGGTATACCATAAGCCTTCAGAATTTGCAGCATTCGTCCCCTATGTATTGTGTCAAACGCCTTCTTGAAGTCTATAAAGGTTATGATGGTTGGCAGGTTGTTTGATCTAATTCCCTCAATAATTCTTCGGAGGGCAAGAATGTGGCCAACCGTGGTACGTAAGCAATTAAAGTAAGTACGTAACTCGAAAGCAATTTTGATTAGCTCTCAAGTGGATGTCAAGCTCCGGTCTGATTCTGTTGAGTATCATCTTGTTGTATAGCTTGGCAACAATTGAGCTCAGACTTATTCCACGGTAGTTGCCTCCCAAACTGAGATCACCTGATTTTGGTATTGGTATTATGTTGAGAATAGACCATTGGTCTGGATTTTTCCCGTTCATCAAGGCATCGTTGCAGAAGTCCAGTATTATATTATCCAAATCACATCTTTTGAGCATTTCAGGTGTGATACCATCTTCCCCACTGCTTTTCCCCTCTACAAGTGCCTTCTTAGCCCTCACATATTCCTCCAAGTCAAAGGGTCCTTCTTTTATGCTGAGATTTGATAGTACTGGGGAAATTTCCTCATCTTCATTACTTATGTGCGGTGGGCTCCCAAGTAGATTTTTGAAATGAGTATACCAATTATCTAGTCTCTCCTTTTGCGTGGATCCTTTGATTTGTCCTTTTCTTGTAGTCAATCTTCCTGATATTTTGTTGATCAGTTTCCAACTCTTACCATGCTTGCAGTTTATGTGGGCATTTTCTACCTCTCTAAGCTTATTGGTAAGGTCTTCCTCTTTCACATGATCATAAGCCTCCCCTAGGCTCCAATTTTCCTCGTCATTAGTGTTGCATACGCTTCTTCAATTTGTGATCTCGCCCTTGATACCTGGGCGTCATTTGAGAAGTAGGTTATTTTCTCTTTTTTCCTCACAGGAATCACTTCCTCTGCGGCATCTTGAGTGGCTTTAATGAATCTGGAATATTTCTCAGATGCAGTTTCTACTTCATCCTGGAGGGGTTGAAACCTATTATGCACCTCTATGCTATATTTGGCTTGTAGATCATTATCAGTTGTAAGTAGCTTCCAGTCGTATTGCTTTTTCCGTTTGATGATTTTACTCTTTCTGAAGCTTAATCGGATACGAGCAGAGACGATTCTATGGTCAGATCCCACACTAGCTAAGGTGTTATATGCTTCAGAATTGAGAACACTGTTTTGCCATTTCCGCCTGACAAGGATGTAGTCCAGCTGTAGTTTGTTGCCGCTTGAGCTGACATATGTCCACAACTTGCCTTTTTCTTGCGGAAGTAAGTATTTGCGATTATAAGATCTTTCTCTTTAGCCAAGTCTGCTAGGTACTCTCCTAGCATTGAAGTCGCCAACAACAAGCAAGATGTTGTGTGCTGGAATGGAGTATATTGCCCCCTTTAGACTGTTGTAATGATCTCCTACGATATCTTCATCCGCCACATTTGTAGGGTAGTATGTCACCACTACAGTTGTTGCTGGGTTACCATGGAAGTTGACTATGAGTGTACGATCAGAATGTGGCTTGATACTTGCTAATGATCTGAGTGCTCTGTTATTGAGTAGTATCCCGACTCCACCTACATCTGCACCTGCTTTATTTCTTGTTGCTGAGGTAATGATCAGAGTTCCATCCATAAATGCTCTCATACTTCACTGGGTCATCATGGACAATGCGGTGTTCCTGTATCCCGATCATGTCAATTTTACATTTAATTAGATTGGTTACAAGCTCCTCCCTGCATCGACTCTCTCTGATAGTGCTCACACGCATGGTAGATATAGTAAAATTGGTCTTGCATGTTGCAAGTGGTCTCCTATTGCGCGCTCTGCCATCAAGCTTACTCCTCCCTTTCGGGTTTGGGGGCATGCCGTCATCAGTTGATTTAGAAAAATCCGAGTTTGCTCCAGGAGACGTTATTTTAGGGACTTTAACCCTAGTGTTGATTTGGTTTGCCATCATGGTTTTTCAATTGCTGTAATCACTGCGGTCGCAACTCCTGCAGCATGATTTGTGATCAAAGTTGTCCTTCTTCTAGAATACTTGCCAGCCAAGGCTAATGAGTATATTCTACCCGGGTCTCAGTGATTTAAAGTGAAACCTAAAAAAGCAATGATCAATAGTCCTCCAGACTACTCCAATAGTCCTAGAACTACCAACCATTGCCCCCCCCCCCCCCCCCCCCCCCCCCCCCCCCGAGCTCCGTCAGTTAGCACTAACCACAAGGTTTGGCCATCCAGGTGGCACGCGACTAACATGCACTACATTGCAATGCATCTTAGTCTTCGAGGACGTGGAGATGGGTAACTGCAAGAGAAGCGATTAGGGACAGGAGGGCTGATGGAATTGCCTCCTGTATCTACAACCTATAGTAAAGAAAAGCATGGGAAAAGGTGCATACATGTAGGAGAGGCATGCATAGTAAGGAGCAAGATGGGAGATAGAGGAAAGGAAGAATTTGTGGTAGAGCAGAAGGTTGGAGTTGCGCTACTTACAGCCAGTTTTAAACCACCCTAATAATTACCCTAATAATTACTACTATCAGCCAATTAATATATAACAACAGATCAGCTATTATACACCCTCTTGTCTTGTAAACAACTCTTGAAAACATGGATTTTGCCACCAAAATCAACTTTATATGTTGCTTAGAACAAAAGTTATATGGCAAAATATGTTTTTGGTAAATGGCGGCCATTTTGAATTCCAAGATGGCGGCCATGCATATATGTTAGACATAGGAACATAGCTAGAGCACTTGTGAACTCCCTCGTATTAAAAACATGTGGTTTGCCACCAAGTTTGACTTCATATTTTGCTCAGAACAAAAGTTATAGGGTAAATTATATTGGAAATGGCGGCCATTTTGAAATCCAAGATGGCGGCCAATCGGCAGATGGAAAAAAATGCTACCAATGGATTTCCGATACCTGAGGGTCTACTTTAGCCAATAAAACCAAAAAAACCATCCTTAGCAAAAAAAAAAGCAAAATTACATAACATCCTACACTAGTCTCTCTGACATGCCAATCTCAGAGTGTGTGCATTGGATATCAATGAAATTAAAGGTACATGTACACTGAGCCAAAAAAGAAACTTATAAAAAAAAAGAAACATAACATTCTAACAGATCACCAAATAAAATTCTGTGCATGAAAATGTACCAAATTTGGATACAATATTACTAATATTACTATTAATATTGTATCCAAATTTGGTACATTTTCATGCACAGAATTTTATTTGGTGATCTGTTAAAATTTTATAAGTTTCTTTTTTTTTATAAGTTTCTTTTTTGGCTCAGTGTATATTATGTGATCTTTTCCATGGGACGCCCTCAACCCTCGAAAAAAATTGGAAGCAGATTTTTTTGCAGATTTACTTTTCTGATCTGAATCATAAATATATTCAAAGTTACAGAGCGATACGATTCCTAATAACCTCAAAATCATGGTTTAAAGAGTGAATTTAGAGTAAAATTTGAAAAATAGATTGTAGGCCTACCGCTCGGTAGGGCCTACAATCTATTTTTCAAACCATGATTTTGAAGTAATTAGGAATCATATTGATCTATAACTTACAAGATCTTCATGATTTATGATCAAAAATGCAAATCTGCAAGAAAATCTGCTTTCATATTAAAAATCAATGATAGAGGGCGCTATTTGGAAAAGATCACATAATATGCCTTTAACACAGTGAAAGAATGAATACATTATACATTTAAGTCATTTTGAAATTTACATCCAAATAATCAGCTTGCCCTTGTTATGGGACTTAAAGGCTGACTTAAAACAGTGGACACAGAGTTACATACAGGCTCCCAAAATGATTAGTACCCTTCGATGCCCAAAGTTCAATAATTTTTGTCATCAAAATCGATAGCTATAGGTCCGTTGTTTTCACATCATCTTTGTCATACTGTATTATTTTATTACAATTTTAGATCATAAATATCGGATTTATCAAACTCAAGATACACTCCATTATGTAAAACATGGGGATTTCAACTTTTTGACAAAGTGCTAAAAAATGTGTGTACTATATTGTTTGAAAGAAACTTGTGTATTATCATAATCTCTTGTCTACTCAATATAATCTTGTGTGTCTTTCTGTTGTAACTGTTATTAGTTATGGGTGTTCAAATCATTATTAATTCTTCTCCTTAATTCAATTTAACGGGTAAAAGACGTTTGTCACACTTGAGTGACCGCATGCATTGTTTTATTTGACAAGTGTTTAGGGACTTCTTAATGAAGTGGTATTTGGTGAATCACCAGTGGCTAAGACTTCATTTTCACATTGGAGAATGGATTTCGTGAGGTTAAAAACTAAGGGACTGTATCATTTTTATCAAGTTTATAGGAAATTGCATCCCCAATATGAAAAAGGAGTCTAACCCACTGCTAATTACCCATGACCACGTCTTCACCTGTTTAAATGGCCCTCAAGTTTAGCCTCAAAACTAGCTCATTATAGAAACAAAGCTTGGGGTCGCTCATGCGTGACGATCCATTTTTACTCTTCAAATTGAATCAAAATGCAAAAGTATTATGTTTTGAACAACATAATGATATAACAGCAGTTTAAAATAGAAAGGAGCCAAAGATATAAGCAGACAAGAAATTAAGAGGATGTATTAGTTTCTTTCAAACAAACCTTTAAAAACACATTTTTTTGCACTTTGCCAAAACGGTGAAATCACCATGTCTTACACAATGGAGTGTAACTTCATTAAAATAAGCCCGATATTCATGATCTAAAATTCTAATGAAAGGGTATGTATAGCAAAATGATAGAAAACAACGGATCTAATTTCATTGATTTTGATGATGAAAACATTATTGAACTTTGGGCATCGATGGGTACTAATCATTTTGGGACAGCCTGTACATTGCATGAAATCTGATTGCAGTATAGTGACTTGTTACGGGGAATACCCCGATATTCTTAACAATAAGATGGATCATGCAATGATTGCGTTAAGGGTCCACGTCACGTGTGGATACAGCTTGTAGAGTGTTTGTGCACGTGAATTGATAAACTAAAGGAAAGGTTACAAAATGCTCCTACCAGAGCAACGTTATACAGGATAAATGTACCCACAAGCAGAAGTTGTGGGCTTTTTGACGGACGTTGAGTGGGTACCCCTTAACGCGTTGATATTTAGATACATGTAGGTATAAACTGGCCTTGTGAGTGTTAAAACCTTACATAGAAAAAACACTCATAGCGTTTTTACCCACTCAATGTGTCATTACACTAAAACATTTCACACATGTCTCATGAAACCAATGTTTTCTACAATTTTCGTGGTTAACGTGTAAATAGCAGTAATAATACTAAGGTGTATAAAGCAAGCGAAGTTTTCGACTGCACATTTTTTAGATAAACGTTAGGAACCTAGTTAAATGGTTACACAGTTGTGATATTCAGACACCCCATACATTTGCCTATATAACAATTCCTTTAATGTTTTTAATTAATTCATATAATCATTTTTAATACTTATAATACGCTATCTCGATAGGTATCAAGCTTGTCATGTCACTGATGGGGACGTTAGTCAATATGACAATGAAGACCCAATGGTTAATATACACAAAAAGCAATGAATAAAATACATAAATCATGGTATTTCTTCATACCAACTTAGTATCTTTACAGACACCATTCAAAATATAACAAAATATCATTCAATAATACCGAGGTTTTAAACCATTCTAAAGCAATTTCGTGTCATATTGTAATCATTCAATAGCAGATATTGTGGTAGGCCTACTGGGCCCAAAATGCCCCAAATTGTCAAAGAACCAGAAAGAATGTGGATTTTTTTTCCACATTCTATGCAATTTCAATATCGAGTCAAGTTTCATTACACTAACAACTAATTTTCAAAATTATTTTTTTCAATCTTAATTGAGTTTTTGTAGATGGACAAGTTACCCATACCCTCTTGGAATACTTGCCCCCCAAAATGACTCAGCACTTTGTCGAGATGAACAATTATTCAAGCACGCCTGTGACATAATAAATTTTACGCCAAAAAGTTTCAAAACAAACCATCATTTGTCATGATAATTAATAACAACTACTTAACCTGTCAGAAAAAAGGCAAAACTGCATTTTTGTTTTAGCCATTACACAGTTTTCTGTAGCCAGCGAGCATCTTTGAATTCACAATTATTACGGCGTTCGCGTCCTACAAGTAGACGAGGGTCTACAGTTAAAATAAGAAATGGTATACTTTGTTATTTGCAAATAAATAAACTAATAACTCTATTGAATTAATATCCGTGATAATGATTTAATTTGTAGCATTCATTAAATGATAATATTGACCTCAAATTCAAACCACCAATGTCACAAGTTAGCAACATGTGCCATTTTTCGATCGTGACAACCACAACCTATGGTTTTAATCATATTTCGGAAAGTCTCTGAGCACACTATACAAAATAGCAACAATCAACTGCAATATGCACTTAGCATCTTAACTGCATGAATAACGTTACTGTTGCATATCTATCAATCATATAAAAGTACATTGAAAACATGATTTAAGGGGGTTGGGGTCTGGGGTCAAAAGCCCGCATATAGAATGTCAATTTTAACAACTTTCCCAAAACTTGTTATATACCGCAAACTTTCAAAATTGACTTAAATGTTGCTCTAGTTGCCATGGTAACCACACAGGGCCTCTGATTGGCTTAACACTGTAAAAAGTGTAACTCAAAAACGCTAACTTCAGTCATCAAAAAAGTAACTATACAGGTAATAAATGGGCTTTAAACTCAAAAAATATATACCGGTATCCTACTTAAGAATATTGAATGAGAAATTTGTTGAAAAATGTATCTTCTTTAATATGAGATATTGCACACTAGAATCAGTTGAATATTGAAGAAATGACAATCAAAAATGTAAGGTGAAGTCACAATTTCATTTACACCTTTTACATTTCAACACAGGGGAGTGTATGACAGGTGCGTGTGTGTGGCGTATTGATCCATCGGAACAATACGACCAACTATCCAACCTCCGCATGTATACCCCAATTGCACTAATCGATAATGTACCCGTAGCTGGGTCCGCGTGTAGAAAAGAAAAATGTGAAATTGAAAATCGGACTTCACCTTACATTATGGAGTGTCACTTCCTTAATAATCACCTGATCCTAGCGTGCAATATCTCATATTAAAGAAGATAAATTTCCCAACAACTTTATCACTAAATATTTTTAGGTAGGATATATATTTTTAGAGTTAGAAGCCAATTTATTACCTGTATAGTTACTTTGATGACTGTAGTAGTATACTGGTATTTGGGTTGAAGGTTAAGTTAAAGGTTGAAGGTGGATCCGGATTTATGATATGGCAACCAGGAACCGACCAATTAGGTAATTTTGCATGATAATTCAAATTTGGAAAATAATTTCAAAATTCGGGATCCATGAAGTTGTGGACAATCATGGTCTTTATCTTAAGTTTGCGCTTTTCGACGTTTCGAGATATCGGGTTCTAAAAATCACATATCGTAGAGGGCGCTTTACATTAGAAAACAAACCTTTGCATCCATTTTGTTAACATTTATTTTTGTAAAAAGAATTATTGTATTTTATAATCAAAGTTTTGATAAGATAAATAGAGTAAATTAATTCGTCGCTGTTTAGACATACCGACACATCACGAAAAATAGCGTTTTGAGAAAATCGTCTTTGTCATACATCATCTTTGTCACACTGTAGTATTTTATTAGAATTTTAGATCATGAATATCGGATTTATTAAACTCAAGATATACTCCATTATGTAAAACATGGTGATTTGAACTTTTTCGCAAAGTGCTAAAAAAATGTGTGTGCTATTACAGCTTGTTTAAAAGAAACTTGAGTATTCGCATAATCTCTTGTCTACTCACTATAATCTTGTGTGTCTTTCTGTTGTAACTGTTATTGGTTATGGGTATTCAAATCATTTCTAATAACTCTCCTTAATTCAAAATAACGGGTAAAAGAAGTTTGTCACACTTGAGTGACCCCATGCATTGTTTTATTTGACAAGTGTTTAGGGACTTCTAAATGAAGTGGTATTTGGTGTATCACCAGTGCAGTGGCTTAGATTTCATTTTCACATTGGAGAATGGATTTCGTGAAGTTAAACACTAATGGACTTTATTATTTTTAGCAAGTTTGTAGGAAATTGCATCCCCAATATGAAAAAGAAATCTAAGCCACTGCTAATTACCCATGACTACGTCTTTACCTGTTTAAATGTCCCTCAAGTTTAGCCTCAAAACTAGCTCATTATAGAAACAAAGCTCGGGGTCGCTCATGCGTGACGAACCATTTTTACCCTTCAAATTGAATCCAAATGAAGAAGTATTAATGGTTTGAACAACAATATGATACAGCAGCAGTTTAAAATAGAAAGGAACCACAGATAATTGGCAGACAAGAGATTAAGAGAATGTATCAGTGTCTTTCAAACAAGCTGTTTAAAACACATTTTTTTGCACTTTGCCAAAAAGGTGAAATCACCATGTTTTACATAATGGAGTATATCTTGAGTTTAATTAATCCATTATTCATGATCTAAAATTCTAATAAAATACTACAGTATGACAAAGATGATGTAAAAAAACCCGGACCTAATCCCATCGATTTTGATGATGATAAAAATGATTTAACTTTGGGCATCGATGGGTACTAATCATTTTGGGACAGCCTGTATTCGTCATACAGTGATATGCTAGGCTGTATGTGTAGAAGGTTAGGATATGTCAAGATTCAACATAAGTCGTACTGTTCAAAATAAAGCAGTATGACCATGCCATTACAAAAACCTTCATTTTGGACCAGTTGCCCCATATTCTATTCCCCCTACACGCTGTTATACATGCTGTAAACGGCTGTATAGTAATATTGAACGAGCATCCTTTTTAATAGCAATGTTGGATTGTTACTCAGGGACTTTGAATCTGCTTATTCATTCAAATCACTTTGATTCGAGAAATAAAGACAACAATTTACTTTACTGCTATGGTAATATTGGAATCGTATACAAAGAAAGGCTGACCTAAGGGGGATGTGCACCTTCGTATAGCCTCCGTAAACTGCCGTAACTTCTTCATTATTCATTCAATCTAGATAGAAGTATACATTTTTTGCAGGAAAGGGTTCAATGAATCCAACCATGATCATGAAATTGACCATTTTGGAGAAAATTATAAAAAACACGTTTTTTGGACCCATTTTATGTTCTGCAAAGATAACTCAAAATATATTTTGTCAAATTTTGTCATACTAGATTTATTATATTCCTCATACAATTCCCTAGGAATCACTTTTGGTGTTTTTTTAAATCTTTATTATTTTTTGAATTATAGACCAAAAAGTGCTAAAAAACGTGATTTGTTACCTCCAAAATCGTGAAAATCACCATTTTTGGTAAAAAATCATATTTTTTGGCACTTTTTGGTCGATAATTCAAAAAATATTAAAGATTTTCAACAATAAAAAAACGATTCATAGGGAATTGCATGAGGATTATAATAAAACTAGTATGACAAAATTTGACAAAATATATTTTGAGTTATCTGTGCAGAACCTAAAATGGGTCAAAAAACGTGTTTTTTATCATTTTCTCCCAAAATGGTCAATTTCATGATCATAGTTGGATTCATTGAACCCTTTTCTGCAAAAAAATGTGAACTTTTATATAGATTAAATGAATAATAAAGAAGTTACGGCAGTTTTACGGAGCAGTTAACACAGAGTTACATACATTGCATGAAATCTGATTGCAGTATAGTGACTTGTTACGGGGAATACCCCGATATTCTTAACAATAAGATGGATCATGCAATGATTACGTAAAGGGTCCACGTCACGTGTGGATACAGCTTGTAAAGTGTTTGTGCACGTGATATGAACATAATAAAGGAAAGGTTACAAAATGCTCCTACCAGAGCTGGATATGCAGGATAATTGTACAACTGTCACTGATTGACGTTAAGTGGGTACCCCTTAACGCGTTGATATTTAGATAGGTATAAACTGGCCTTGTGAGTGTTAAAACCTTACATAGAAAAAACACCCATAGCGTTTTTACCCACTCAATGTATCATTACACTAGAACATTTTACCCTCATTAATCCACACAATTAAAACCACACAACATCATGCCGGCGAGTATGCACAAATGACCATTATTAAAGGTCCAGCGACGTGCTCATGAAACTTATTTTTAAAAGTTATACAATATTATTAGTTAGAACATTTCACATGTTATTTTTTATAAAATGTGAATAAATATATTTTTAAAAAAGATAAAATACGTTCGGCCGTATACCAAATCCAAGCCCTTCGCCAGAAACGCAATGCACCATGAAGTGGTTTGGGCGACTTCGCTGGTGACGTCACTCCGGGAGGAACTGAAGTGTCAATAGGGAGCTTTCGATTTGGACGACGTACGCTTCTACGACGGTAAGATGACACCTCGAGTCATGTGCGCATGAGTCTACTTAGCAATCCGTCGGTCGTCCAATTTCTGGGACCTGTCTTAGGGAGCTTTCGATTTGCACGACGGATGAATCTAGGACGGCTGAATGACACTTTAAGTCATGTGCGCATGCGTCAGTTTTGTCATCCGTTGGTCCTCTAAATGCTACAACGCGTAAAGGGACTAACAACCGTCGTGGTGACGACGGCAACTTTTTATTTACCGTCGTAAAAGCGTCTGTCGAGCAAATCGAAAGCTGAAGACAGGTCCCAGAAATTGTACGGCCGACGGATTGCTTAGTCGACGCATGCGCACATGACTCGAGGTGTCATCTTACCGTCGGGCGTAGAAGCGTCCGTCGTCCAAATCGAAAGCTCCCTATTACGATCAGATTCCCGGACTGAAGTCACAGTTTCCGTGATGTTTGAAAGAGGAGAATTTGTAGTCAGCAAACAATGCACCACGGTCTAAAAATATGGCCTCAAAGTAACATGTGTATCAAGTTATACACCCGGGTTGTTAATTGACATGGTTTACGCTAAGTATGTTAGTTTTCTTATTTTTCATCAGATTGATCTCATATTTTCAGGATTTTATAATAATTAATAGGGCTTTACATTGGGACTAAATTGCGGGCTAAATTGGTCATGGTCCAATGATTATACTAAGAATTACACCGTCATGAAACAGAGTCCTAATTTGTTTGATTCACCCTGTATGCATCGGCTAAGTGTGTTAAATTTGTTCGTTGTTTGTTTGATCGATTGATTTTGTTTCTTTTCTCTTTGTTTCAGTTCATCTAATTTCTAAAAAAATCAAAAAAATCTGTATTTTGCATATGTTAAATGAATTATTCTATTCCATAAGATACGTACATGTATTTAAATAAATCATTTCCTTGTGGTAAGTTTCGGGGAAAACCTGGCAAAATATCTGATGCAATCGATACTGTTTCGGATGCAATCTACAATAATGCTTTCTTAGAATATATTGTATGCCGTCTGCATACATGGATATGTAGTTTTCTCAATGATCGTCGCCAATGCGTGCGCTATAACCAAACCGTGTCCAATTATTTGCCCCTTTGTGCTGGTGTTCCTCAAGGAACTAAACTTGGACCCATAACCTTTCAGGCAGTTATCAATGATGCGGCTGAGAGTTGTTATTCCCACTATTGGAAATATGTGGACGATCTTACGTTCGCCGAAAATCGTTCCTCTGGTGAGAGTAGCAACTTGCAAGCTGATCTTGATGGCTTTCTGGATTGGTCTGTTACTAATCAACTCAAACTCAACCCTGCCAAATGCCAAGCCATGCAGATGTGTTTCATGCAAGAACCCCCTCCCCATCCTGACTTAAAAATTGGTCCATCGCAGCTTTCTTTTGCTAGCTCTGCCAAAATTTTGGGCATTTGGTTACAGGATGATCTTAAATGGGACACACAAATTGACCACATGTGCAAGAATGCCAACAAAAGACTTTTTATGTTGCGATCTCTTAAACGTTTTGGTTTTCATACATCCGAGTTAGTGACTGACGGTGTACAGGGGGTACATTCGCTTCGCCCTCTGCTTGAATATTCTGACGTCATCTGGCATTGTGCCCTCACATCCAAACTAGCTCTAAAACTTGAGAGAGTCCAAAAGAGAGCTTTAAGAATTATCCTTGGTCCTAGTTTTATTTCCTATCGTAATGCTTTAGATGTATGTAATTTTGATTATTTGTCTGCCCGGAGGGAGCAACATTCTCTGAAGTTTGCTCAGTCACTAGCCGAATGCAGTAGGACTAAAAGGTTGCCCCCTGCATGCAGAGGTCAGGTTCATGGTAGACAATTGAGAAACAATGCCGAACTCACCCAGCCTCGTGCTCGCACAAACAGATATGCTGAAAGCCCCATTCCTTATTATGTGAAGTTGATCAACAGTGATCTCCCATAATTTGCTTCGCATATCCTGTATTTGGCCTTGTCCCTTGTTGTTTGCCATGTTCCTGCCCAGTATGTTGTCTATTTGTGTATTGAATTGTTTTATATGTATTCCTTGCTTTCCTGTACAATGTAATTCGGCCTTCGGGTCGCGATTTTGTGCCAATAAAATCATATCATATCATATCATACATGTATGCTATCGCTATACACGCAATACGTGTGTTAATGTTGAGGAAATATCAAATGGGAATTACAACTTTATGATTTTGGTCGTAAAAAGGTAGATCGTACTGTCAATACTGCAATAATTATTATCATTGATGTTTTGAGGATTGATATATACAACGCGCAATGATATACTCATGCTGACGGTTGTATAGTAACCTTTGCCATCCCACAATCTGACAATCAAATGCATAATAATGAATTTGAACGGTTGTCACGATGCATAATATATCGCAGAACAAGCCCACGCCTGCGTAGTTGCGTTCAGTTATTGCAACCCGTCTGGGGATTCCCGTTCTACATGTATGCAAAAAAGATGGTCTTTGATAGTTCATTGTAGAACGACATGAAAGTAAATTAATTGGATGACAAATCGAGAAGGGAATTATTCAATTGTTTAATATAAACAAATGCATTTTATATCCATGTTCATTTTATTGATTTGTTTGAGGAAACATCTCAACGTTCTTGTAAATATTTTGATTGCTGTGAAAATTCTAGTCTTTCCACTATAGAATTGTAGCCATTTATATAAAATAATATTTATATTTAATAATATATCTAGGCTTAGGCTAACCTTTGACCACCATGATAATGCATCAATGGTAAAGTTGAAAGGTTCGTCTATGTGTATAGCAGTAGCATAATGTATCCCTGGGTGTCATGAGGCATGACATGCACAAGACGACTTTATTCAACCAACGTGCACTAGAATTCTTGCGACGCAACGGGGAATCCCGTTTCATGCAATAGTGACGACTGTTGATAATAATAAGTCATGTATAGTAGAATAAAGAAAAGTCGATTTGCAAAGAAATAACGTCAAGCCGGGATAGGGAATTTTCTCGGGAACATTGCCTTCATTATGGTATATATGAAGTTTCATTGAGCATCTTAGTGTATAGGTTGCCATGTCAATGTTCAGCTGTCTTCGGCGGTATTCAGATATTGAACGTCTTGCACACTATGATGGTTGGAAACCTTCGAATTCTTTTCAGAATAATAATCATGATTTGCGGGTACTTTCCTGATATATTTGTCACTGGCACTGGTACTCGTGTGTCTGTTAGTGTTAGTGCAGGAGATGTGGGGAATGATTCGCATGTTATTATAGATGTTATAGGCTTACAGGCAGAGCCAGATGACAGCGAAGATCTAGATTGTCCACCTGGACAATTCATGGAGACACAACGGATAAAAAGGCATCTTCGCAAGCGCCGTACGGGTAGTAGTAGGCTCAACATGAACGTCAAACGTAGTGTTAAATTAAAACGGCAGGAACATGCTACCGCTTGTCGACCATGCTCGGTATGCCCGGACAGTCACGATATTATTATTATCACGCCATGCTCGTCAACGCAAGATACTCAATGTGGGATTTGTACCGGCTTTGATGAGAATCGAACCTGCACTTCAATGATCGATATCACAGCAAATCCCGAGAGCGTAATGAACAAAAAAGTAATGGACACTACAATGTCCACGGCTAGAGTAAATCGGCATGAACCCATTGGGGGAGAGTTCGATTCCTCTCATCTCACACTAGTCGACAGTGATTTAAGTGAAAAGTCTGGCGACACTGCTGAGTTTATAGGCGCTTTGGTGACAGCAGCGCTGTCACTAGTCATGTTCATTGTATTAATAGTAACAGGACCTGTTGTTATTTACCTGAAAATAAGGGATTGGTTACAGTATGGCCGACGCCCATCGCAAGATCATACAGGTATGTATACTTGCTATCTATAAAAAAGGAAATTCAAGGGTTTTATTTCATCCCACCCTATTTACACTTTCAAAACCCATATTTGTTTTATCAATTTATATAATGAAAGACTTCTTAGCATTAAAAACTTGACCATGTCCTTTAAACTCTAAAACCTTTCTCAAATTTGCTTCTCGTTTTATGTTTAGTATCAGAACAAGTAATAATAGTAACAATTGCCTACAGCTATCAAACTTTCGTTCGGTTTAATTTGCTCAGAAGACTATGTATTTACGTGCTAAAATCGCCTTTTAACAGAACATTTTTCGTAAATTAAAACAATGACTGTTTATTGAATTTGAAGAAATGGTCCTAAAAGGGCACCCACCAATATCAGAATGAGTGACAATATTAATTGTAACAAGCTTCGGTTTTTCATGGGAGTTTCCAGAATTGGCCTATCAATAACAACCACAAGTATTTAATATCCAGAAATAAATATATGTAGCTCCAGCATTCTCAGACTAGTACGTGTCAGGTATTATTATCCATTGATTAAGCGAGGTCTATTGAAATTGTAGCATCAACTCGCATAATTAGTTTCCATCCATCATGTCCATTACGTATTCACCCTTTATGCGTATCATGGGGGCGTATCACTGATACGGGTTGCAAACCAAACTGCGGTGGACATTGGCGCGTTCACGAATATCAAAGGTTAAATTATGCATAGATTGCTATCATTTTATTATCGAAAAAGAGTTATTGATTGGAAAAAAATAAACTCTGGTGGATTTTCCAACTACCACGGTTTTAGGGTTATGATGAAATAATGACAATGATGAAGTGATTCTCTTTCTTTAGGTGTTAATATATAATCACCCGCAATCATGTTCAAAACTGTTGGGACACTTCCTGCAAGTCCTGTAAAACGATGGTCCCTCCCCCTAAACTTAAACTCAATGTTGGTCCATATAAAAGCATCGTCCAGCAACGGGCTGTGTTATATATATCAGCCCCAACATTGGTTCGGGGGGGGGGGGGGGGGTGGGGGTGGCAGCTTTACATAAACTCGTTTTGAATATCATACTTTCAACTGACAGCTTTTTACTCATTTTGAAAGATATTTGATGCCCACGTGTATTAGTGTCCCAACAGGTTTTGAACAAGATTGCGGGTCTATATTAAATCCGAAATTCTCTCCAAAATATATCTCTCAAAACGAGCTGGTTTTATGCAAAAAGAAGTAAAATTGTGTGCGAAAACGTTTTATGAAGTCAAGTCGACTGTCCTGTCCTGTCCCTCCCATACATATTAATTAAGAGTGAATATTTTCTTGGTTGACAAACTAGTTTTGGACACGCATCTCTTTGATTTTGCCTAAAGTTTGGGAGATTAAAGACATATGTAAAGATATGATACTAACAAATTCAGCAACCCTCTGATGCCATGGTAACGAGTCTACGTGTATCTTGTTTTTGCTCATTTTAGGGGAATATCCTCCTAATTATACTGATTTCAGAAACAAAAAAAGTAAATGTTTGGCAGAACCCTACACTAAGGTGGTAGATTTTTTGCCCAAACTGACTTCATGAATGAGTTGCCCTATCTCTGGTCTAACAACCAACCGATTTAAATAAGTCAGTGTTGCCAGATTGATACCCTGTTGTCATATTCAAATATCACATTTTGCGGAAGTTGAAAAGTCAGATATTGCTAACCGACTTGAGGTTGCTACAGTTCCCCTCGAGGTAATTTGTTTTTCTTTGTTTTTTGTGTTTATAAGATCTAATACCCTTTAAGTTTATTGAAGAAGAAACAAATGTGGAAACCCGGAGTTCCAACTAAATAGCTATACCCAATATTGTGATGTAATCGTAACTAAAACCGCCTCATCAGCAACAGGTCGCTGGACGTTATCACGCAGGAATTCAATTCATAAATCGATAATATCAATACGTGAAACAGAGATGCGGACATCTCGTATTAAAGTCTTTCGTCACAGCTTTGATGAATATGGCGACGTCCATGCATGTGATTGTTTTTCTGCCGAAGGCGGTCTATATTAGAATTTGCGTTGTCAGAAAGTCGCGTTTGGGCGGTATATTGTGCGTGCCACATTGACAACATAGGGTTAAACTACAAAAAACATACCTATTTACTTTGCTTTACGTTACGTTACGTTACATGTTACGTTACTTTACGTTACGTTACTTTATGTTATGTTACTTTACGTTACTTAACTTTATGTTACGTTACTTTACGTTACGTTACTTTGCCTTATGTTACTTTACGTTATGTTACTTTACGTTACGTTACTTAACGTTACTTTAAGTTACGTTACTTTAGGTTACTTTACATTAGGTTACTTTACGTTACGTTAGGTTACTTTACGTTACGTTAGGTTACTTTGCGTTACGTTACATTACTTTACTTACACACACATTTATTTTGGCGGGGGGGGATAAAAAGAAAGCTTCACACATGCCAAGACAAATTTATTTTTACACTTTAACACCTTTAACATTTCCTTTCTTTTATGAATAAATTGTAAAAAACCATACACCCCATTGAAATAGAAATCTTTGTTTGTTTAAGCTGAGGCGTTGTCTTTTTTAAAAACATTTCTTGTTCTTTCTAAATCCTAGTTTGTCTTTACGCGGTACTTTTAAAAACTTTACTCTACAGAAGGGGTCTGTATAATAATAATGCTCCATATATGAGCGCGGATTTCCTTTAATCATTTGAAATGAGCTGAATGTGATAGACAGGTTTTCAACGATGTTCAGCAATGAATGTCATGCCACTCATGAAGAAAGAGATATATTGATGAAATTAATGGAATGAGTAGGGGACACATATACTATTATAGGTATAAGATTGAAATACACAGTTGTTTTTTGTATTTTATCAAGCACAGTATTAATCATTTTGGGACACACTGTACATGTATATCGGAGATAAATATCATAATTTATTTGCAATCATCCAGTAGCAGATCTCCTCAACAACAACACTCTGATCATTACAAGTATGTACAAGTACCTATTAAACTTACACTGTTTTGTTATTTTCCCGCTTAAGTGCCATTGTCCCTAAAAATCAAGTTTTTGTTGGCAGACATAAAAATATGAATTTCCATTATACTTTGGTCATTGATAGACCTTTGGTCAATAAACACTAAAATGGAACTTCTTTTTTTTTTTGCCTTCGTTGCCATGACAACGACACATATTAGAATTTTCATGGTTTTTAACAAAATTTTCAATTTTTCAGAAATTCAAAACTGCTAATTTACACATATCATTTTGAACAAACAATACAACCAGGATTTTATTTTCATTCAACAATATAACCATACATGTCTCAACTTTCATTCCGGCCAACAAAAAAACTTGTACAAATTGTATTGTGGGATATACCATGATTTGAAAAAGGGGTGTTTTTCATAATAAATCGTGTGAAAAAAATACACCTTCGTAAATTAATCACAACTAGCAAAGTGGTGTTTTTTTTGCATTCACCTTCTACAAATGAAAGCTTAAGGGATGTCTGAATAATAATATGTACAAATATCCATGGGTAATTCATACCTGTTGAAACAGTGTTGCCAGAAAGTGTTGACTTTTTCCACAAAAAAACGGTATTACATGGTGTGAAAATACACGTTTAATTTCAGCAAACTATTTAATCATCCTGTTATGTCTAAAATAGAGAACAACTTTTTTTGGATCAGAGATAATGTTGCTCATGTTTCAAAGTGCATATTAAAAAAAAAAGTGTTGCCAGGTAGGTTGAGTTTTAACTTTATTCATGGCAGAACAGACTCGTATTAAACAAACAGAATTCTTCTTAAATCTGCGTTTGACAGCTACATCCATTTACTGTATCACTATAAGTGAAGTTTATTTACATTCATGTGTGAATAACAAAAGGTCAAGACAATGTTGCCATGTTAGTAGAACTTGTTAATAGCCCTTAGATGTGTCATAATAATGATGTGAACGCATATGATCATCAGCAATATAATAATAGAGGGTCATGTTTAGGTCATAGTTTCAAATCACGCTTGCTACATGATTTTTTGATGACTTTATGCCTACTGACAATATTTTCAACAAAACAATTGAAAGAAATGCGAAATCTAGGTGTGCCCCGGCCAAAAAACCACAAAAAGTCGGCCATTTTGGAAAAAACAGACTTTTGATCAGAACTCAGTCATTTTTGGTCTAATTTGTTTGATTTTGGTGGCAATACCCATGTTTAAAGGTACAAGATGTCATTATATGCTGGTTTCGTCTCATATAACCCCTTCGTTTTCTTGTAATAGCTGATTTTGGTCAAATTTGGACTGTGAGGGCGCTTTGCAAAAAAGTAGCTATCGCATTAGGGGGGGGGGTGGGGTACCGCGCCATTTTGTCCCGAAGCAATGGTTATGACGTCATATTTTTGTCGATTTTCAGAACTCTAGTATTGGATTTACGTGCAAAAAATATGCCCTTGGCATCATACTTTCCCAGGTGTGCAGTTCATTTTAAATTTCAGATGTTCTAAAATGGATGGTTTTCTAAACAATTCGAGAAAGAAAATCGAACTGCACACCTCAGAATTGCAAAAAAAGCATAAAACAAGTCAACTTTTTTGTGCCTTTGAACAGAGTGGCGGCCGGGAAACGTGGGAATGATAATTTAACACAGTGCATTAACCCATGACCCATGATATAAATAAATTATTTGCTCATATGTTTTTCATTTAGCACGTTTAGTGTAGTGGAGAGAACGTCGTCTTGGGAGCGAAAGGTTGTGGGTTCGAGCCCCATTAGGAGCACTTTTTGTTTTATATGCTGGATTTGCTTAGCCTGCCGGCATCATCTGTATGCTTGTCCACACGGACTGCTGCAGTTTACCGTATCAGTTACGCCATTTTTGTCTCTCGAAAATGTCAAACAAAATTACCGTTCTTTTAAAAATAAGGATTATAATCAAATTACAAACACATTTTGTGCGAGAGCAACACACACATTTGGCAAAAATGGCACAATAAAAATCCGTTCGTTATAAATAGATAGATATGGTTAAATAATAAAACTATCACAATTACAGTCGTTGATCTCTGTGGCGTGCGTAGGTTGACCATGTCGTTGGCAATCGGAAATCACGGGTTCGAATATTCCTTTTATTTTTCTATTTTTTAAACTTGATGGTAGATTAATGTAACATCATTGTTATGTCAATTTTTATCAATTATAAATGCCGCCCATGCGTTTATAGTTTTCTTTTTATTTATTTATCTATCATAAATGTATCCTTGATTTATTTAACTTTGTATCTAAACAATTAAAATGCGTAAACAATTATATTATTGCTCGATAAATAGAGTGATTTAACTTGAGTTCAGTTTTATTAATGATAGCAAAACTTGTTGTAAAACCATTTTTACCAGTGTGTCCAACAATTTCTCCTTTGCACACTTTGGTATACATTCAGAGATGTCATTTTTAGCTTGTTATAGCTAGGTTATAAGCAAGTTTGCGACCGGGTTTGCGACCTCTAGGATTTTAGGCTGGTAACACAAACCCACAGTGCATTTCGTTAAAACAGTGTAAATTATTTTTCCACGATACGTATCACGTGATAACCACGATCGATTTCACAAAATATCGCGGTACCCAACTATCGCATTAATAAAAATGAATTTGAATAAATGAAATGTGTTAAGAGTGTGTCGAGAAACATTGTCTGAAGATGTGAGCATGTAATGCGTTAAAAGCACGTCCATAAGATAGTACAGGGGTCAACGAACTTTCATTAGTGTGTGTTTCGAAGGAGACAATTTAAAGTTCAAAATGGTGTAGATTCAAAACAACACTGGTATTTTACTCAGATCAGGAAATGCCTAAAATGTAACTCCTATCATATTTCAACATTAGAATTTGAGATGTTACGATGCGAAAGGTATTTTTTTTAAACAGCGCCCTCACAGGGCTATTTTCATTAAAAATGCCATTTTCAGGAAAACGAAACATCGTCATGCGATAAAAGTTGTGTAAGATTATTCTATGTCCCAACAAACATGGGTATTGCCACCAAAATCAAATTGATTGGACCAACATGATTGATTTATGATCAAAATACTGTTTTTCCAAAATGGCCGACTTTTTGTGGTTTTTTGGCCGGGGCGCGATTTTTTTTTTACTAGTAAACATTTGAAAAATTTATTTATTTCGTTTTAATACGGAATAAAGCTAAACTCACTGAATAAAATGATTTTTAAAAAAAATTAAAAAAATTCTAACTGATTTTACATGTGAGCCCATACAAATGTTTACTAGTAAAAAAAAAATCGCGGCCGGGGCACCCTGGAAAGTTTGCAATTTTTTCAATTTATTTTTGTTGAAAATGTTGTCAGTAGGTATAAAGTCATCAAAAAATCATGTAGCAAGCATGATCTGAAACTATGACCCTCTGTTAGCTAGATTAAGCATAATAAATATAACAAAACATCAAGAGATTGATTTAATTAAACATGGAATATATCATGTTTCAAAATAGGGGTGTTTAAGGGATATTTAATCAAACTGAGCCTTAAAAGGCTCGGTTTGTGGAGATATTGACTCTAAAGTTAGCAGCATGTAGACTTATATTTATAAACTGATATAAACTCAGAAGTTATCACACAGACGGTTTGCGCATGGTATGTTAATACTATACTCAACATGGCATATGTTGCAATATTGCTAATTTGAGGTAAAAAAGAGAACTCTGGCAACTTTAACAAGTACATTTCATATTATTTTATTGCAAACATTCACAAACAAAGTAATATCTTCAATATATCTCCTAATCAACGCTTATATATATGTAATTCACTGTTTAATTGTCCGTTTTTCGATAATAGGCATTTTAAGATTTTTCAAAAATAGGCTATTTTTCTGGAAACACTGCTGCCATGTTTAAAGATTACCCACACTTTTCTCATTGGAATTCAATTGAGCAACATTGTTACTCTCTACATGCAAAATATCTTTGAAAAAAAAGTGCCACTTTCAGGGTTAACGGTGATTAGATTTGGCTAATAATTGATAGTTTGTAAAAGGGACGAAATACCCCTATTTGGAAACATGGTATAGTCCAATTGCAAATTCCAAGAGATTTTTTTAAAATATGGATTAGTTTGACTGTGGACTGCCCTTTTACATATAAAAACAAGAATTTGTTAAAAGTATTTTGTATGCTACAAATTTGAGATCCAAGTTGAGCTAAAATTAGCATATAAAACAGCAAAAAATGAGAAAAATCATCAAATTAATGGAATTGCCCGTTACCATGGTAACATCCATGTGACACCAAAAGAAATTCCACATTTGTTGACTTTGACCATAGGTCCATCCATGCACAAGGTATGAAGAAAATTCATATTTTTCAGTCTGCCACATTTTTCAACATTTCCTTGATTCTTACTGAATATGGTTCTTAAGATACCCGATGATTATGAAGCCATTTTGTGGTTTCATCCCTTGTTTATACTAGTCTCATTAACCCACCTAATCTCCTCTTTCCTGATTAACCGAATCAGTCTTATAGAAAACTGTCTCATTTATTAGTAAAGGCTTTCAATGTTTGATACGACTGAACTGCACCACGCAGGGAATATTGATAAGTTTACTAAAGCCAACGCGTTACGCAGGCGCATAGGCGGCAGAAGCGGGGGCCTTACATTTCAAGAGGCCCATATCTGCCTGTAATACATTTAGAAGTTGTCTAAAAATATGTTGATGTACAAATAATGAGTCTTTATATTGATTAAGTACTGATGCATAAACTATTTCATCGCATTATTCATCACAAAGGTCCAATTATAATGTAACACGCGTATTAAATATGTCCCCGTCCTCCCACAAAATTGTCCAAATCTCCCCCACCTCCACCTCCCTATGGTCTATACTGCAATTTCTTCAGAATTGGCATGTGCGCTTTTAGATTTTAAATCTAGGTGAATTTCCATACTGTTTTGATGTGATTCTTTTCATTTAAAATTAAATCAAATTAGTTTTGTTATAAAAATCACGCAAACTCGCCGAATGTGGGTTTCATCTGAGACATACATTATAGTCCCAGGTTTCACATCAGTGATTCACTCACTTAAGACCTGAATTGATTATATGAGTTGAAATCATGTTTGGTTTCATTTATTTATGTATGTTTCCCTTTTTATTTTGCTGTTTACAGATAATATGGAGAACGGGAGAGAATCAAATTGCAATTGTCTTAGTTGTTTATCATTGAAACCATGTCATGACGCTGTACCACCACCGACACACCCTTCTATTCCTGACGCGCAGGTATGCACACCCCATACTAGTACGTGTAATGGATGTACAAGTTACAGCCAATGCAATGAAGGTGACAGTCTGGCTTGTGCGGAAGAAACAAGTAGTGATTGTGAAGTTGAGCAAACATACCATAATTCAATGACTCTATCTGATGTCATGATTTCACCATCTCGTCACCCTTGTGCAGCAGAGCACCGGAGTGCTTGTGAAGTTGAGCAAACATACCGTAATTCAATGACTCCATCTGATGTCATGATTTCACCATCTCGTCACCCTTGTGCAGCAGAGCACCGGAGTGCTTGTGAAGTTGAGCAAACATACCGTAATTCAATGACTCCATCTGATGTCATGATTTCACCATCTCTTGACGCTTGTGCAGCAGAGACACGGAGTGATTGTGAAGTTGAGCAAAAACCACATAATTCAGTGACGTCTTCGGATGTCAAAGATTTGTCGTCTGCTATTGAAGAATTCGACAACATTCCCAATGTAGGGTTACCTTTATGTTATGACGATAGCATTGATTCAAATCACATTGGTTTACTTGCAGAACATTATCAAGATGTTGTGAACGGAAGATTTGATACACATCCTAAGGAAATCTCGGTGTTATTACCATCTGGCGTGACACCATCATCGAAAACGATACCAGAAAATGCAACGCTAGAAGAATCAGATACCCTTCTTAAAGGTCCCAAAGGATCAGTTGTGGGATGGATACATACTTGAGATAACAATAGCCTATAAAAGATGATTACATATTTATTCGGGTAATATACAGAGCCTATATAAAATGAATACATAGTTTTACATGGCCCTATTTAAAACAATATCACGCGCATTATGAAGGATATCTATTTCCGGGTTATAGTCATACACTGAAAAATAAAATATGTCAATAGACATCGTCGATCATGACGAATATTTTGAGAACAATTGTTGGAATGATGTAGAAAAAAATGTACAATTTCAAAATCTTGAAATAATATTCTTCCTAGTACATATTGATTGTCACACCAACATTGGCAAAATGATACGGTGACCCAAAAATTGCAAATTGTATCCAATATTGGTGTTTATCCTCCCCTTATGTTCATATTGTGTTGCATATCAATGGAAAGCTGATGTGTCCATAACCTTCCAATGATACCCATAATGTACAGGTATTGATGAATGGTCCGGGGAAGTGTTGTTGCATAATATTTCTTTTCCATAAACATCTAACCGTATGACCGAGAGGGTGGGTCAATGTAACGAGAGTTATCTTGTTATAAGACACCTTTTAGGTACGCACCATTAGATTTTCAGGGGGGGGGGCGGTAGGAAGTTGGGTTCGGGGGGGCTTTTTTTTTTTTTGCCGCCGTAAGGGGGGCATTTTTTTTTGCTCCGCCAAAGGCGGCGATTTTCTTTTTTTAATAATGTATTCATTCATATTGAGTTCGGTGGGGTAGAGTTTTTGTTGTTGCTTTTTTACTCATCAGGGGGGAATTTTATTTTTTGGCCTGCACAGAGGGGGAATCTTTTTTTAAAACTTCCTACCCCGACCTCAAAATCTAATGGTGCGTCCCTTAGTGGTTAAAAATTATCAGACAAGTAATAGTTGTTCCACACTCGTGCTCGTACATCAGCAAAGGTAGACAGTACGTTCACTTGTCTTTCAAGCAAACCAATTTGAACTTTTCCAGATGTAATCCATTACGTCATCGCATTAGCATAGTCTGTGCACTCGGGATACTGTCAAATTACTGCCAAATTAGTAATTTAGTGGGAATTTCAAATTGTACTTTTAGACACCTGTGCGTGTTATAATGATTGCATGATAACGAATGAAGGTAAGTCCCGTAGTTCTTGCACCTTTTAGTGTGGTTTCTTATGACATGTTTCTTTAGCTTGCTAGCTTTTTTGCTA
This sequence comes from Ophiura sarsii, assembly GCA_035610835.1. Lineage (NCBI taxonomy): Eukaryota > Metazoa > Echinodermata > Ophiuroidea > Amphilepidida > Ophiuridae > Ophiura > Ophiura sarsii. The sequence continues at coordinate 77,934,375 of CM069442.1, read as the reverse complement.
TATTTTGATTTTGAGGATCAACGCTCAGCACTACCTAGAAAAGACAAAAAATCAAAATGTAGCAAAAAGGTTAGTTAAAATACAAAGGAACTCTACTATTCTCGGTCATTGACTGACGAACAGAACGTCACAAGGGTTTTACCTTAACACATCATAAAGTGCTCAACAAAAGAAAGTCGTACACTTTGTTTAGGTCATTTAAAGTAACTTTCGACTATTTTTTTACCAAACAGGCTAGATAGACATTTGGATGAATCTTTTAGGCACATTTTGATACTAAACATAACACCTACTAACAAAGATAAACCATGATTAGCGCCATTTATAGAAATTTAGTCACTTTTCAAAAGTCACATTTCCAATACACTACGCGGAAGAAAACACCAATTGTTAACAAGCACATAATGCCCTTTATGTTCGGAATCAAATATCCCGCTCACTAAGTGTACTACACGGCTGCACTGTGTGATCGATTGCCCGCCGGTCAATCCTGGTTAATAACAATGTCACGCCATGGGGTGAACCTCGCACACACACATTTTCCTCCCGTGTAGTAATTGAAAATGTGACTTTTGAAAAGTGACTAATTTTCTTTAAATGGCGCTAATATGGTTTATCTTTGTTGCTAGGTGTTATGTTTGGTATCAAAATGTGCCTAAAAGATTCATCTAAATGTCTATCTAGCCTGTTTGGTAAAAAAACAATCAAAAGTTACTTTAATTGACCTAAACAAAGTGTACGACTTTCTTTTGTTGAGCACTTTAGATGAAAAACACTATATGAAAACACTGATCCTCCAGGAATTGGAACATTGGCCTGATCTACGATTGTTCAACATCTGCTCTTTGACATTTTTTAAGCTTCTTGGAAGGGGGGTTCCCATGCCCAATCTTGCTACATTCCTAATGTACATAAATGACTTAATATTTGTGTAATTGTGATGCAGTTATAGCTATAATGCATAATAGCCATTGTAAAATCTGCTTACCGCTCCAAAACGGTTAAATATTGCGCTAGTGGATATTTGCGCTTGAAATATATTGTTCTTAATATGTTTTTGTGCAATATTGGATGCAGTGTACATGGTGTATAAGATGCTCATGGAGCGGCAGTTATCCAATAAATGTGTAAATGCATGGATGCAAAACTAGAATTTTAAACTGAAAAACCAGGTTTTTTGTGTGTCAAAACCACATTGTTTGTATAGCATATGTTTATATATATATAAAGAACAAAACAAAAAAGAACAGTAGCCCAACAGCCATTATCAAAGTTAATGAACTGAGTGATTACGAATCAAACTGGTAAGTCTCTACGGAGAGCTCTGATGGGCCAATCAATTGGTTCACTGCAACTCTGAAATTATTCATAATACAAATAAACACACATATATTCAAGAGAGATACATTTTGACGATTGTATTAATTTATTTAAACCACTCTTATCTTTACATATCGCCTATGCAGCAGTTAATCATCATAACCTGGTAGATATAACCAAGAAAACGTACAATTATATTGTATCGGTGTGATTGAGGATGTCCCAGTAAAATATTTAACGATCCCCAAATCACAACAATTCTTTAAATAGGCTAAACAACATCCTTAACACTTTCCACGCGGCTATTGGTTTAACCACGGTACAAAACATATTTTCAGAAACATTTCCTAACTCTCATGTCTATCTCAAGAATAACTGAACAAATAATAGGCACGTTTGTACTTATTTGAATGCATTTCATATGGTGATTCCAAATAATATGGTAAATGACATTCAATAATTTTGACATTTTTGAAACATTTTGTGCAATTTTGGATTGTCGTCTGCAGACGCCTGCCGCGTGGAAAGTGTTAATATTTACTTTCCGACGTTACGGTCCATGCACTACTATAAATGTTGCCGGGATGAATCCGGTCAGAAGCACATTCTATGTGCATTGGCATACTCTGGGAAAAGATAAATAATTGAATCAGTTTGCCATTCTCTCTTGCACTAATGAATTTATATTTGTTTAGAAACAATGATAAACTCAATGTAGATATTTCAAATCGCGGATACATCTTTGAAATGAGACATATTAAAATGAGGGGTTGCAGTGGAGTACACGTAAGCTGGCTAAATAAGGTTAGATTGCTCTTGCAACTCGATTTGTTGGTGTCGGTATGTCGATTTCTTTTTAGATGCCAAACAATGCCCAAATCATTCACACTCGAATATACTGAGGTTTATTAATTAAGCTAAATTTAGATTTTAAAAAGACAAAGTTTGGTAGCATGCATTGATATTTTAGAGTGAAGCAGATATTTTAGCCCTTTAAGTACATGCCCTTATGTCACAAAAAGTGCTTTCGTGAAAATGTTGGGTAGATTCTTGCAAACGATGTTTATTCCACTTAAAGAGAAAAATGAAATTTGGAATAAAGGAATTGTTTCAATAGATAATGTAGGAGCCCTAAAGTGCAATAATTTACCGGGAAACGTAAATTTGGTTGAAGCAAATTATGTGGCGAGTGATGCTGATAGTTTCGATGTGACTACATCGAAATGACCAAATTGTAAAATTTTACATGATAGACCGCGAATTAAGGTAAACGGTTTCAGATGGTAGTTAGTATGCCTGAGTATTACGTAGGTGCAAAACACCTGATTTCCAAAAATATTGAGGGCTCACTCCCATACGTATCTCTAAATGCTCGCTCCTTTAATATGAAATTAGATGATAACAAAATGTGTTTTTCATCAGCCATCTTGTATAATGGCTGCCATTTTTCAAAATGGCCTCCATTTCAGACTTATTTCGACAATATCTCAGCCCAGAATTATTTAAGGGGCTACACCCAGGTTTTTGGGTCAAGGGATCCATTGGAACAATCAATGTGTGTATTGGGTCAATGCAACTATAATAAAATCCAAAATGGCGCTGAAAATAATCTATTTAAGAGTGTTAAGGTGTCTTACAGTTACAGGCGTAAATTCTGGGTAAAATCTTGCAAACCATATAATTTTCACTTGAAATAGCATACTGTACCATTTAAAAAAAATGTTCTCCATTCTTTTTTGCCATTTTAATTATAATGGCGTCCATTTGTCAAAATAGCAACCATTTAAGACAGGGATTTTAAGATTAACTTTGACTATATATATATCAGCCCAGAAAGTATTTAGCGTTGTGATTTTAAGCGATGGTTTGGGGTCAAAGGATCAATTAGAACAATCAGTTAGTATTGAGTCTCTACAACTACAACAAATCCAAAATGGCTGCCAAAATGGCGCCTTAAATATTGAAAAATACATATTTGCATCTATTAAGAGTTTCATGGTGTCGTACAGGCATATGTGTCGGTAGAAACTTTGAAACCATAACATTTTCACTTGAAACAGCATATGGAACCATTTAAAAAAATGGTCTCCATATTTCTGTTTTGCCATTTTGTTATAATAGCGTCCATTTTTTTCAAAATAGCAAACATTGAAGACCGGGATTCAAGACTAATTTTGAATATAGCTCAGCCCAGAAATTACTTGGAATTATGATTTAAGTGGCTACACCCTGGATTTTTTGGGGGTCAAGGGATCACTTGGAGCAATCACTATTGAGTCTCTGCAACTACAACTAATCAAAAATCACTGCCAATATGGCGCCGGAAATCTGGAAAATACACATTTGCCTCTATATTAAGAGTTTCACGGTATCTTTCAGGCGAATGTTCTTGGTAGAATCTTTCCAAAAATATCATTTTACCCTTGACATAATATTAAAAATAGTTTCCATATTTCTAATTTGCCATTTTGTTATAATGGCACCCATTTGTCAAAATAGCAACCATTCCCGAATGTACCTAGAGTTTTGATTTTAGTGGCTACGCCCAGGTGTTCGAAGTCAAAGAATCCATTAGAAGAATCAAATTGAGATTCAATATTAATTTTGACTATATCGCAGTCCAGAAAGAACTTTAAGAGTTGTGATTATGGTGGCTACGCAAAGGTCTTGGGGTCAAGGGATCCATCGGAGCAATAAACAATCAGTTAATAATGTATATAGAGTCACAGCAACTCCACGAATCCATAAATGACTGCCAAAATCTCGAGCATATTTGTATAGACGAGGGTCATTCAATAAGTTTTACCTCGTACCTCATAAGTTTGTTTGTTATTATATAAGCTAGTCTTATGAAATATTACTCAATTGTAGCGTGGAACCTCAGCTACATAAACATTTTAAATTGATCTGAGTAATGTTTGTATTTTTTGAGATGCAGTTAAAACCAAACTTTCATTTAGTGTGACTGAAACGGATGACAACAAAATATCACCTAAGTTCTATTCATTTAGCAAATTCTAAGAGACAAAACGTACCTATCGGTCAATTATATATCTGAATCTATCTATACATGTTATTATCTAATTGTCAGATATCTCTTTAACAGACTATAAACAATAACGTTGACTGATGTCTAATGAAAGAAGATGCTCTCTGATTAGCCAGAACCAGATCAGGACAACCATTAAGTTTATACCCCTCTCCAAAAGAGCCTGCAAAAGTCATATTTGATTTTCACAAGAACAAGAACTCAAGTCTCTCGAATATTATATGAGAGCTATTCACCAAGTTGGCGCAGCCAACGCGGTGAATATTTCATATATGATTCGAATATAGAGACAGAAAGCATTCGATGTTGTCTATTTTCATGTATTCAAATCGTGCTCTTATATCTAACCATACAATACGGAGAAAAGGGCCAAAAATTACGTATTTATTTTAAAGGTAATTTTCCGTTTCCGTTGTCTAAAATCTCTCTAGCTGGCTTCGACCGCATCATTACAAAAGTGAAACAGGTATCAATTATGATTTACCATATATGTGTAGCTATGATTCTGAGCTATAATTATGACAACTATCATGAGGATGACATTCATATTAGCGATGTTATGAGTGAGGAGGTATAACTTATTGAATGACACTCGTATTATAGAGTTTTATGGTGTCTTAGAGGCATACGTTTTGGGTAGAATCTCGCAAACCATATCATTTTCACTTGAAATAGCATTACATTTAAATAAAGATGTGGGTGCCATAGTTTTATTGGGACATCTTTGTATAATGACGCCGACTTTTCAAAATAGCAACCATTCCCGAATGTACCTAGAGTTGTGACTTTAGTGGACGCCCAGGTGTTCGAAGTCAAAGAATCCATTGGGCTTTTCCAGATAATAATGACCTCCCTAATAGAGGACAATTTTTTTTTTTAAGTCCGGAATTCCATGACTCCCTCTATGAAAAGTATATGGAATTCCAGATCAAACTTCAAAAAAGTATGGAATTCCAGATCAAACTTCAAAAAAAGTATCGAATTCCAGGTCAAACTTCAAAAAAGTATGAAATTGGTGGGGAAAAAGTCTGGAATTCTGAAGTCCTCTATAGGAAAAAGTCTGGAATTCCAAGAACATCTGCCAAAAAGGTATGGAATTCCATTGAAAACTTGGTGGGGAAAAAAGTCTGGAATTCCGATGTCCTCTACTAATTAAGGGACTAATTAATCGTCAATTGCCAAATAATTTGACTTTTAATATTTGTTGTATTCTTTTTTATTCGAACATGACTTATACATGTTATATAATTAAATATCAAATTTAAATATCTTAAGACCATTTTTGACCAATAAGAAAATTAATTAGTCACTTACTTAATTAATTAAGCCTTTTGCTTTAAACCATATCAAACCTCACAGTCAAAATTTATGAGCATTGGTCAGAACTTAGACAATTATTTTCTGAGCATGATTCATCAAAAACCGTGATTCCCTAACCTAAAATGAAGACTCCAGAGGCAAAAAACTACTTAATTTTGCGATCTATTAAATTTCGTGAACATATTACAGGCTCAAAGTCGCAAAAATAAATACCACACATTTTGCAATTTATGCTTTATGATAAGTGGTTATGATTTTGACTTGATCAAATTAAGTAAACCGCTTAAGAACATGCAAAAGTAGTTTTTCAATCCACAAACATAACCAATTGCAAAAATAACAATTTGGCCTGATTTGGCAATATGTTTCCAGATTCGGAAACATATTACAGATTGCCAGATTTGGACATTTGCCCTCACTGCTTGTTGAACGGGAAAAAGCCAGAACAGTGGTCCATTCTCAACATAGTACCAATACCGAAATCAGGTGAGCTCAGCTTGTGGGACAACTACCGTGGAAGCCTGAGTTTAATTGTTGCCAAGCTATACAACAAGATAATACTCAACAGAATTAGACCGGAGCTCGACGTCCACCTAAGAGCTAATCAAAATGGCTTCAGAGTAGGACGTACCACTGTAGGTCATATACTTGCCCTCCGAAGAATTATTGAGGGAATTAGATCAAAATACTACCTGCCACAATACATAGGGGACGAATACTGCAAATATGGTATACCCGATCAGCTTACAAATGCGATAGCAAATATATACAAACACACCAAGGCAAAGGTTATATCACCAGATGGAGAAACAGAAGTGTTTGAGATACTGGCTATAGAGTACTACAAGAAGACACTGGTTCCATATCTCTTTATCATTGTTCTTGACTATGCCCTAAAAGAGGCCATAGATGGCAGCGAAGAAGAGCTATTCCACCTAACAAAAAGAAGCAGCAGGAGAATAGAACCAATCGTATTAACTGACTAAGAATTTGCTGACGATATTGCTAGTCTATTGTCTGAGGAAGTGTCGCAAGCGCAATCACTACTCAACAGAGTGGAGACTTCAGTGGGCAGAGTTGGGCTCAAAATGAACGCTGCAAAGACGAAGTACATGTCCTTCAACTAGACGCAAGTACCTGTAATCACCACAAGCGAAGGCATGCGCCTTGATAAAGTGGAGGACTTCAAAAACCTTGGAGCCTGGATGAACAGCACCGAAAAGGATATCAAAACACGCAAAGCAGCTTCATGGAGAGCTTGTGGCAAACTTTGTCAGTTGTGAAATGCTAAATCACTATCCAGAAAGCTCAAAGAAAGACTGTTGTGCAATTCTGAGGTGTGTGGATTGTGTTTCTTTATCAAATTGGTTAGAAATCCATCCATTTAGAACATCTGAAATTTAAAATGAACTACACACCTGGGAAAGTATGATGCCAAGGGCATATATTTTGCACGTAAATCCAATACAAAAGTTCAGAAAATCGACCAAAATATGACGTCATAACAATTGCTCCGGGACAAAATGGAGCGGTACCCCCCCCCCCCCCCCCCCCCCCCCCCCCCCCCTCCTACTTAAGAGGTTAACCATATTTTGAGGAGATAGATGTGAAGATGTTTAGATGGATGCTAGAACATGTGAGGTGTTTCTGGTCTTAGTGAAACCATTTCAACCGTTTTTGGTCAATTTGAGCCCAAATATAACAGAGAGATCGGTAAAGTCAGACAGGACACAACGGCCGCAAATTATGGATAAATCATTTCAAAACCAAATGACCTCGTCGCGTTTCTTTCTCTATCGGTATTTCACATATTTTTCCAGTAAAGTAGTCGGTACAACTGTATGAACACAGTAAGATATAAATATATATCAGAGGACGACAGGGGCGGATACAGGATGGTCGCACCCCGGGGTGCTGTGAAAGACGATCCCAAAAAAATGAAATTGATCAGGTACCATCCAAGCGGTGCTGGCCCTCCGAGCTAGGCTCTCTTATCTTTCCTTTTTTGTCTCCTTTCCTTTTCCCCCTTTCCTTTTTCTTTTTCCCCCTTGTTTTCTTTTTTTCTTCTTCATACCCCGGGGTGCTGCAGCCACCGCAGCACCCCCCTGGATCCGCCCCTGGAGGACGATCCCAGAGACAATACTATTAAAGATCTAACTGATCGGGTTTCCCCGATGAGGGCGTTAACCACTATCAAAGGTAATGCCAGGGAAAGCCAGTGAAAACCTGCAAAATAACATAACTTCATGAAATGTTGACTAATCAGGTTTCACCGATGGGGTGTGCTAAGCACTTTCAAAGGAGAAGCCGGTAAATATGATAGTCTAAAGCAGTGACAATTACCGCTATATTCAAGGTGTGAAAAAAATGTTATATTGGGTAATCATACAAAACGATATTATTATAAACATTGAAGTACCGAACGATGTAGATGAGTCAACAGGTAGGAGACCGAGAACATAAACTAAGACAGCAAAAAAAGTAACTCGGCTGTTGTAAAAGCACCTATAATTTTAGAATTGTTACTCATATTCTAAAAATGAAAATACCGAGACAGAAAATTTAATTACGGTGATTTTGACACCTTGTTTGTTTAAATCGATCGAGTATTGTTGTCGTGGTATGTGCTTACAGATAGTGTGCCCATTTCCATTGTTGCAGTAACTCCTATTGATCTTTCTGATTCAGCGTGAAGATAATAGCGGGAATTTTGATAAGCAGTTCTTGTTACGCTGTAAACTTGATTAGCATAATCCGGGACAAATTTAATGGGGATGACAGGCGTACTTCTTTACAATTAAAAAGGATGAATTTAAAACTCCAAATGCTCAGAAGGTCCGAGAAGACAGACAGGACAGGTCATCGCCATGGACAAACTGATTCAGCGTGAAGATAATAGCGGGAATTTTGATTAGCTGTTCTTGTTACGCTGTAAACTTGATTAGCATAATCCGGAACAAATTTAATGGGGATTACAGGCGTACTTCTTTACAAATAAAAGGATGAATTTAAAACTCCAAATGCTCAGAAGGTCCGAGAAGACAGACAGGACAGGTCATCGCCATGGACAAACTATCAAAATTCCCGCTATTATCTTCACGCTGAATCAGAGAGATCAATAGGAGTTACTGCAACAATGGAAATGGGCACTTTTCATCTGTAAGCACATACCGCGACAACTACTCGATCGATTTTAACAAACAAGGTGTCAAAATCACCGTAATTAAATTTTCCGTCCCCTGGTATTTTCATTTTTAGAATATGAGTAACAATTTTAAAATTATAGGTGCTTTAACAACAGCCGAGTTACTTTTTTGCTGTCTTTATTAAAAAAAACATGTAGTTAGAGTCATTTACTTGCTATTTCCACTAAAACATGGAGGACGTACGACATTTCCCATTTTTAGAGCACCAACACAAAATTATACCTGTATGCAGTGGCCATAGTTTTAACATACAAAACAGATTTCAGAAATCTTTCCCAATTTTCAAAGTCTTATCTCAACTAGGCATGTTTATACTTATTTTAATGCATTTCTCCTGTTGATTTAATATAAAATGGTGATGAAATTCAACAATTTTGTGATTTTTGAAACTTTTGCGACTGCCGCGGGAAAGGTGTTCATGACATCAGTGTGACATAAAATGGGGATTTTTAAAAAAAAACTTTACAAATACACTCGGATAGAATTCTTATCAAATGTACGACACAATTAATAAGCAGTGCATTCGGACGACCTTGTTACTTATTACTGGGACCATTAATTCGATGTTCTATTTAGACGATACATTAAAAGAATGTATTTTATTTGAACCCAATTTTACCAACCCTTTTAAAACGACGCTCTATTCAAACACGAGATAGCGAAGGTAACGTGCATTTTCCATACCAGCATACACTTGTATAATGGAATTGTCGAGTTCATTAGGATATAATGCACTTTTACCATAACCTGCGTTTACTGAAGGCAACAAATACTTGAATCAATAGCTTCATTTATTGTTATCAGCAAAAATAATCACAACATTTCATGGTATTCGAGAGTCATTCAATAAGTTCTACCTCCTCACTCATAACATCGCTAATATAAATGTCAGCCTCATGACATTTGTCTTGATTATAGCTCTGAATCATAGCTACACATTTATAGTAAATCATAATTGATATCTGTTTCACTTTTGTTATGATGCAGTCAAAGGTAGAGAGAGATTTTGGACTATGAATGGAAACGGAAAATAAATACATGTTTGTCGGTGTTTTTTCCGTATCGTATGGTTAGATATAAAACATTGATTTAAATACTGAAAATGAAATCAATATATGAATTATGGAATTGGTGTTTCTGAGCATAGTGAAATTATTTCAACCATTTTTGGTCAATTTGAGCCCAAATATGACAGAGAGATCGGTCAAGTAAGACAGGACACAACGGCCGCAAAATATGGATAAATCATTTCAAAACCAAAGGACCTCGTCGCGTTTCTTTCTCTATCGGTTTTTCGCATATTTGTCCAGTAAAGTAGTCGGTACAACTGTATGAACACAGTAAGATATAAATATATATCAGAGGATGATCCCAGAGACGATACTATTTCCCCAATAAAGGCGTTAATCACTATCAAAAGGAAAGCCAGAGAAAGCTAGTGAAAAACCTGCAAAACAACTTCATGAATTTTTGACTAATCAGGTTTCACCGATGGGGTGTGCTAACCACTTTCAAAGGAGAAGCCGGTAAATATGATAGTCTAAAGCAATGACAATTACCGGTATATTCAAGGTGTGAAAAAAATATAGAATAGAATTCTTATCAAATGTACGACACAATTAATAAGCAGTGCATTCGGACGACCTTGTAACTTATTACTGGGACCATTAATTTGATGTTCTATTTAGACGATACATTAAAGAATATATTTTATTTGATCCCAGTTTTACCAACCCTTTTAAAACGACGCTCTATTCAAACACGCGATAGCGAAGGTTACGTGCATTTTCTACACCAGCATACACTTGTATAATGGAATTGTCGAGTTCATTAGGATATAATGCACTTTTACCATAACCTGCGTTTACTGAAGGCAACAAATACTTGAATCAATAGCTTCATTTATTGTTATCAGCAAAAATAATCACAACATTTCATGGTATTCGAGAGTCATTCAATAAGTTCTACCTCCTCACTCATAACATCGCTAATATAAATGTCAGCCTCATGACATTTGTCTTGATTATAGCTCTGAATCATAGCTACACATTTATAGTAAATCATAATTGATATCTGTTTCACTTTTGTTATGATGCAGTCAAAGGTAGAGAGAGATTTTGGACTATGAATGGAAACGGAAAATAAATACATGTTTGTCGGTGTTTTTTCCGTATCGTATGGTTAGATATAAAACATTGATTTAAATACTGAAAATGAAATCAATATATGAATTATGGAATTGGTGTTTCTGAGCAAAGTGAAATTATTTCAACCATTTTTGGTCAATTTGAGCCCAAATATGACAGAGAGATCGGTCAAGTAAGACAGGACACAACGGCCACAAAATATGGATAAATCATTTCAAAACCAAAGGACCTCGTCGCGTTTCTTTCTCTATCGGTTTTTCGCATATTTGTCCAATAAAGTAGTCGATACAACTGTATGAACACAGTAAGATATAAATATATATCAGAGGACGATCCAAGAGACAATACTACTAAAGATCTAACTGATCGGGTTTCCCCGATGAGGGCGTTAACCACTATCAAAAGGAAAGCCAGGGAAAGCCAGTGAAAACCTGCAAAATAGCTTGATGAATTGTTGACTAATCAGGTTTCACCGATGGGGTGCTAACCACTTTCAAAGAAGAAGCCGGTAAATATGATAGTCTAAAGAAGTGACAATTACCGCTATATTCAATGTGTGAAAAAATGTTATATTGGGTAATCATTCGGGTTAAAACGATATAATTATAATATTTAAGGATGTCATGATGTAGATGAGTCAACAGGTAGAAGACCGAGAACATATATAGAAAATCATAATAGATATCTGTTTCACTTTTGTAATGATGCAGTCAAAGGTATAGAGAGATGTTGGACAATGAATGGAAACGGAAAATGAATACATGTTTGTCGGTGTTTTTTCCGTATCGTATGGTTAGATTTAAAAGCACGATTTAAATACTGAAAATGAAATCAATATATAAATTATGAAATTGGTGTTTCTGAGCTTAGTGAAATCATTTCAACCGTTTTTGGTCAATTTGAGCCCAAATATGACAGAGAGATCGGTCAAGTAAGACAGGACAAAACGGCCGCAAAAACCAAATGACCTCGTCGCGTTTCTTTCTCTATCGGTTTTTCGCATATTTGTCCAGTAAAGTAGTCGGTACAACTGTATGAACACAGTCAGATATAAATATATATAAAGAGGACGATCCAAGAGACAATACTATTAAAGATCTAACTGATCGGGTTTCCCCGATGAGGGCGATGACCACTATCAAAAGGAAAGCCAGAGAAAGCTAGTGAAATACCTGCAAAATAACTTCATGCATTTTTGACTAATCAGGTTTCACCGATGGGGTGCTAACCACTTTCAAAGAAGAAGCCGGTAAATATGATAGTCTAAAGCAGTGACAATTACCGCTATATTCAAGGTGTGAAAAAATGTTATATTTGGGTAATTATTCGGGTTAAAACGATATAATTATAAACATTGAAGTACCGAACGATGTAGATGAGTCAACAGGTAGGAGACCGAGAACATAAACTATTAAAAAGACATGTAGTTAGAGTCATTTACTTGCTATTTCCACTAAAACATGGAGGACGTACGACATTTACAATTTTTAGAGCCCCAAAACCAAAATTATACCTGTATGCAGTGGCCATAGTTTTAACATACAAAACAGATTTTTCAGAAATCTTTCCCAATTTTCAAAGTCTTATCTCAACTAGGCATGATTATACTTATTTTAATGCATTTCTCCTGTTGATTTCATATAAAGTGGTGATGAAATTCAACAATTTTGTCATTTTTGAAACTTTTACGACTGCCGTGTGGAAGGTGTTCATGACATGAATGTGACATCAAATGGGGATTTTAAAAAAAAACCTTTATAAATACACTCGGATAGAATTCTTATCAAATGTACGACACAATTAATAAGCAGTGCATTCGGACGACCTTGTTACTTATTATTGCGACCATTAATTCGATGTTCTATTTAGACGATACATTAAAAGAATGTATTTTATTTGAACCCAATTTTACCAACCCGTTTAAAACGACGCTCTATTCAAACACACGATAGCGAAGGTAACGTGCATTTTCCACACCAGCATACACTTGTATAATGGAATTGTCGAGTTCATTAGGATATAATGTACTTTTACCATAACCTGCGTTTACTGAAGGCAGCCGATGCTTGAATCAATAGATTCATTTATTTACTGTTATCAGCAAAAAGAATCACAACATTTCATGGTATACGAGGGTCATTCAATAAGTTCTCACTCCTCACTCATAACATCGCTAATTATATAAATGTCAGCCTCGTGACATTTGTCATGATTATAGCTCTGAATCATAGCTACGCATTTATAGTAAATCATAATTGATATCTGTTACACTTTTGTTATGATGCAGTCAAAGGTAGAGAGAGATTTTGGACAATGAAAGGAAACGGAAAAGAAATACATATTTGTCGGTGTTTTTTTCCGTATCGCATGGTTAGATATAAAAGCACGATTTAAATACTGAAAATGAAATCAATATATGATACCTAGAACATTATTATCATGTATAACTATGCTACGACTGTTTTTACTATTAACGCTTGTAGGCTTGCAAAAAGTGTATCAACTCGAATGTATTGCTATGCCTTTGGCATACTGGAATACTGCTAATCAGTCAACTTTTGTTGTTACAAGTCAAGCCACGGTGATGCATTGTATGTTAAAATCTTTACCGCAAAAGTCACTTCATGAGTTTTCCTGGCCTTATGCGCAACCTTCATAATAGACAATCATATATTGAATGATAGACAATTATATCTTCGAGAGACTTGTAATCCCTCCATTTAGTTGTGTATATTGAAAGATATCTTAGTTCTTTGTGAAAATCAAATATCACTTTGCAGGGTTCTCTAGGGGAGGGGTAAACTTAATGGTTGTCCTTATCTGGTTCTGGCTAATCATAGGAATCTGGCATTTAGAACGGTCATAATTAACGGACAGGTTCGTTTTATCTCTTAACATATTCCAAATTAATAGCACTTTGGCAATATTTTGCTGTTTTTCATCCGTTTCCGTCACTCTAAATGGAAGTTTGGTTTTACTGCATCTCCGAAAGAATACAACCATTACTCCGATCAATGTTTACAATGAATTTGTAGCCGAGGTTCCAAGCTACAATTGTGTTGTATTTTATAAGACTGGCTTATATAATAACAAAGTTATGAGGTAGGAGGTGGAACTTATTGAATGACCCTCGTAATTATCCAGTTATGACTATTTTGGTAAAGTTATTGCATTTTCAATGACGCATGATATTTATGAATACTAGTAAGTGGATACATGGATTAGACACAATAGCTATAATTAAAAAGACAAACCAAACTTGCTCAGATATTTTCATACATTAAATGCAAAATACTGGAAAAAGAGGGGGAAAATCGTGAATTCATCAGAGCAAAGATACAATCGGTATTTTGTGATGATCGGATTAGAGTATGCCACCGTTATTCAATAATGAAATTCAAAAGAGCGTATTAGACAAATATCACAACTCTTGGTCGGTTTTTAAAATGTACACTTTTATCTTAATGGGCATAAAACATGGTTTCCTCAACAAAAACCAACTAAAATTATTTTGAAAGCTAATGAGACAGCCTCTCTTCTAGAATAAATAACTTTAGCATTTCTTGTAATAGCGCGCTATTTCTCAAGAAATAAAATCCCAAAGTTGAGTTCAGTTGTTTTTTACTCACCCTGTACTTGTGTCATGAAGTGTGTTGAAATTTTTCATGGTTATCTTGATTGATAAGGATCCTCTCGATTAAATTAAAGGAATGCCGGATAAAAGGGATACCTTTGCGATAGTCAACTGTTCCATTGCGTCTTTTATCAAATGTTTATTTTTATTAAACAATAAACCATAACTTCACACGATTTTCTTTTGACTATCATATTTATTTGTCACTTTCATTTACACGAATCCCTTTCTTTATTCTAATTGAATTGACATTTTCTGATTGCACACTCAGTATATTTTAATGAGGAATGTTTGTACTTACTTTGGTAACATTCAAAAGAGCTATCCATAGGTACCAAAAACCAAACCCTCCTTCGGAGGGTGTCAGGACAACTCGGCCTTTGAGACAACTCGGCCTACGGGACAACTCGGCCTCCGAGATTCTGCATTCCACACAACTCGGCCATAAGACAACTTCAGATGAAACAACTCGGCCACTTTACAACAAAATATCTCGCGCACATTAATTTTTGTTAAATGCTATTATTGTACTCGCAAATGAACTATAATTAAAAGACCGTATGTATAATAATGGAACATTTTGTTTCCATTTTTGTGTGTGTGTGCATGTGGCGCCTTCTAAAATGCGTTTATCTCGATGGCGATTTCTTGGTCTGGAATTTTGTTGTGTTTTAGCCCCACAAATGGTATATTTCTCAACAAGTCTATTGACGTACCAACTTTGGTTTGGGGGTGTTAGAGGCGTTCCGAGGGTGTTAAAATAAAATGCAATTGTCCAACTAATTTGCCTGTCTTCCTTTCTCCTTCCCTTGCCCTTTTCCCTTTCCATGTTGTCTCCTCTTCTCCCTTTCTCTTCCTTCACCCGATAGCATATCACCGGGTTTTACTAGTCAAAACTATATATATACGCATGATCGTTCCGAAAAACGCCAAAATTCTTTAGTTTACGGGCATCCATCATGTTTATCATAAGGTCGCGCCAGAGAGAAATCAACACTTACAGAATGATATGATAGAGTTATCTTTACGGAGAGAGCCCGGTGGTTTCTGTCGTTTCTGACATAGGGTAGTTGGGGTAGGCCTACGCGTGATCGTTCCAAAATTGCAGAAAAGAGGCCGAGTTGTCCCGTAGGCCGAGTTGTCTTTTGGCCGAGTTGTCCCGTAGGCAGAGTTGTCCCATAGGCAGAGTTGTCTTTTGGCCGAGTTGTCTTGGCCGAGTTGTCTCGAAAGCCGAGTTGTCCGACATTCCTTCGGAGGACGTGTTACAAAAATAGATCAGGAGGCAAGGGTTAAAGAGGCAGATCTGCATATATAGTACTAGGCTAGTATAATCATGGACTTATCTGATAGGTCCATGGTATAATATAGGGAATGGATCAGGAGGGTTATTTTAAGGCAAGTATAATAGGTGGTTTCGATTTCATCAAAAATATGCTAGAAATGTAACATGATTTTCTTGAAACGCCAACGATTACCGCTACCCTAGCCTTTCATCAAGGCGTTGTGGTGGCCAGTGTGTGTGACAACTTTTAAAATAGTGTGAGCTCCCTCTGTAAACATAGTATAATTCAACGCCTTTCCGCAAAAAAACCCTTTGTGTTCTGTTTTGTATTGTTTTACCTAAGACGAATACCGAAAGTGATAAGAATAGCGCTTCTTATCCCTTTAGGTATATTCGCCTCAGGTTTTACGGAAGATTTGTCCAGAAAAATTGCGCTTTGCTGATTGGTTAATATCATAATATATCGGGAGATGTTATCAATATCTAGTGCTATCTGTAAACGTTGTCATCAATATAATTAGGCGGAGCTAATCGTGTGTTACGATGGCAATGGTGTTTGGTCGACACATACTACTTACTGTAGAATAGCTATTTGCGCAAAGACGCCTCGCTCCGCTCGGCCTCCTGCCTTCCCAGTTGACAAGTCAGCATATGCCTCACTTCACTCGTCGCATGCCAGGTAATTTTGCGAGGTGTTTTTGACAAAAAACAACCACTACCAAATCATTTGAATAAAATAGCACTTAAAAGGTCGTGTTAATCCATTCGTCTAATGTTTTTCCTGTACATTATATTTTGATGCTTGTGAATAATGGTTTACAACATGGTGCGTAAAGATATAGCCATAGTAATGATATGATACACTTATTGGAATTTAAAGGGTTTAAGATAGGCTTGTCAAACCTTCCTTAGGGGAGATTCTGATTAATGCCACTTATCTCCTGGACTACCAGGTTCACCTGCATGGAAGTCTAGCATCAAAGTGCCCCCCCCCCCCCCCCCCCCCCCCCCCCCACCCCGAAGTCAGCTGAAAAATTAGATTGTTTTCACCATTTGATAGATAAGTCCGCCTGATCATGCCACCTAGTACTGTAGTGTTTTGTAGTGATGAGGAAGGTTATAAAGATCCTATATTTCTATTTCTCATGACGGGACATGACACTATATTTTACCTGAAAGAATTTTGGGAATAATTCTATAATACCCTTCCCAGGTAACGTTTGTACATTCTTTTACAGAATAAAGTACAACAGTGTGAAATGCATGCGAAGATTAATTTTCCGGGACATCATGTATAAATACACTCATGTACTCACTGAATATCAACCTCAGAAAATTTACACTGAAAACAAAAATTCAAATCAATACAAACTATTTTGCCACAAATTGCATGTTTTATTAAGTCGGTCAGTCAGTTTTCATGGTGATGACCAGTTTTATATACAATACAATGTACATGTTTATTATTCAAGTGGAATGCTTACATAGCATATAGTACAGTGAGTGACAGATCTAAAGCTACTATTTTTTAATTGTACATTATTCTCAATATCTTACAGTAAGTAAACCGAGGTAAAAGTTTGTGTCCCCCTGAAATTGGAAGGTGACGTTAGTGCGTATTCTAGTAATCTCATCATAATGTCATGCATGTAGCCCGATGCGATGGCATTTGCATCTACGCTATCAATAAATGGTCAGCTGTAGCACTAAAAGCACTGCGCCTGTGAATAAATTACGCGCTGACATCACATCCCAACTTGGTTGACACAGAGTACATATGAAGTAAAATTGTATCAAACGTACAAATTCGGAAGCTAAATCAAAGTAGTTATGGCACAAGAAAGTTCAAGCACACACGTTCTACAGTTTAATCAGTTCTAAATGGGCGAGAAATTTGCATTTTTTATCTCTCCACTTGCAAAAGTAATTCAACCGTACCCGCTCTATTTTGGCTTATTTCGGCTGTGAGCATTTTGTGCGCTAATGCTCTTCTGAATTAATTCGCTGGTTTAAGTAGGTACGTCAATTTGGAACTGACTTTAACTATAGAATAATTATGGAGAGATTGGCTGACTCTTCTGACTTGATCGTTATTGGATGGCACAATTACTTTAAAAAAGTCTTTTTTAATTTTTAAAATAATTATTCAAAATACTTAAATAATGTGATCAGATGATAAGAAATATTGGAGGCTTTCTTGTGCAGTGTCCAGCTATGTGAATACCATTGAAAATTATAATCCATTTCTCGTAATGATCCCACTCAGAGGTTCAAATTTGTTAAAAATAATCAACAGCCATGCAGTTTTACTGCCAATTTAAAAAGTTGATATATTTATTAAAAAAAAGAAACCCCTAAATTCAAAATCCTAAATTTGGTATTTAAGGGCTGAAATATAATGGCTCATCTACACAGCGTAGCCACTTGTTATTTGGGCATACCTTATCTTATTTACTTTTATTTATATCTTAAGGGCTTTCAAATTAATGCGTGACAAAAATAGCTAAAAATGAATTAGAAATTTAAGAATACTGTTACTACGGTAAATGCTCCCTAAGTGAAAACGTTGTCTAAACTTTGATGATCATTATCATTGGTACTATTTATCATAATAAGGACATTTCTTACACAAGTAAACCTTTTTCAATGCAATATATGTAGGGATAGGGAAAATCTGTCATCACATTATTTCCCTAACCCTATTAACCCTATATAACAAATAGGGGTAGGGAAAATCTGTGATCATGCTATTTCCATAACGTTATGAAACATAGAGAGAAAGGGAAAATCTGTGATCACGTTATTTCCCTAACCCTATTAACCCTATATAACATATAGGGGTAGGGAAAATCTGTGATCATGCTATTTCCATAACGTTACGAAACATACATGTATAGAGAAAGGGAAAATCTGTGATCACGTTATTTCCCTAACCCTATTAACCCTATATAACATATAGGGTTGGGAAAATCTGTGATCACATTATTTCCCTAACCCTATATAACATATAGGTGTAGGGAAAATCTGTGATCACGTTATTTCCCTAACCCGGAAATATTATGACCGACACATTTATTTAAAGTGAGTCTTAAACCTTAGATCCCCCTCCTATGTGACACAAATAGAGGATAAAGTGAGTCTTAAACCTTAGATCCCCTCCTATGTGACACAAATAGAGGATAAAGTGAGTCTTAAACCTTAGATCCCCCTCCTATGTGACACAAATAGAGGATAACATGAATCCTAATTCATTCTATATTTGCCTTCACCAAATTCCACAATATTTTTTAAATATTTGTGTTTCAGCGGTATGTCTGTCTGGCATTTAAAGCTCAACCAAACTGGGTTAGTTTTATTATAAAAAACATCTGTACAGTGGCGAAATGATATTGATACAAAAATGACACTTAAGAAAACCCTTCTGGACCAGAAAAAAATGTGTGACTATGCCTTTTATAAGATCTTGTCTTGAGCAAAACCTGTTTATGGAAACAAAGAAAAATACTATCAAACTTATCTCAAATATACTTGTATCCAAATTTTTCTTTACTCTTTAGTTGTCTGGGTAAAATCAATCATTTTATTTTACGTGGCTATCCCATTATTGCCATATAATATCCTGAAATAGTTTACCTACCATAAAAATTACAAACAGGCAGCCTTTATCTATAACATAATTGAAGTATTTCAACAAAGGTAGCTGCCTCACTTTTTTTCTTCTTCTTCATTTTTGACATCTAATTGGGGACAATACCATGTTATGTATATTGTATCATTAATATAAAAAAATTGATGATAGACAATTGTACATTACATTACATCAACAATGTGGCATTTGAAAAATTCTCAATATAACCAATACTATAATTTATAAAATTGATGATTCAAATGTCTCAATAAATGTGGTTATATACAAGTCTTCATGGAACCTAGTGTGGTTGGGGTGTTACCAAACTTATTTTGAGTAGGGCTACTTTAAAGAAATTAAAAAACAACAAAGCTATATGGGGAAAGATTATTTTGTTGGCAATTCAGTGCATGCGAGTGTAACTTTAAGCCTGCTTCTTGAATTGGAATCATTAGCTGGAGAAGAACAAATGTGATGGCATCAAGCTACTAAATGATTGGTTGCAACTCATTCAATTTTGGGAATACCACATGTTTTCAGTTTACTTTTTTTTTTGTAATTCCTTTTGCTGAACGAATTGTCATTGAAATGTGGTATGACAACATTTGCTCCACTTATTGAGTGTGTAATTACTCAGAATTGTGGGAACTAGTGACTCCATTCACTCAAGACAGATGAGGTATGTGACCCTGAAACCAGTGGCGTAGCTAGGATTTTTGTCAGGGGGGGGGCAAGATTTTCAAAATTGTTGTAAAAGGATGCCCCTAATGGTTTTGCAGTCAGCTCAGAAAACTTGCGAGCAGGGAGGGGTAGTGCGTGTTTTACAAAAACACGCTCGAAAAATGGTCCTTGTAAGTTGTCATATTGCCTATACACACTACATCCGGAGAATGGGGCTGGGGCACTAATAGGGCTTGGGGGCAGGGGCACAAAGAGATTTTTTTCTGCCACAATACTGATACTTGTTGAATTTTGTATAAAAATGTGAGCATAGCCGTGGAAGAGTTTTGTCATTAATATTCATATTGAAGTTGTCACAGGTTAAAGGATCAGATGTCAACTGCATCTGACTTGAGTGAATTATGGACTTTGTTAAGAGTCATGTTATACCTCTCCCAAGATTAGAAACAAACAAAAAAATATTTATCTCAACTTTCGTATTTGTTACAATCTTCTCACAAGAATAGTATCTTTAAAAAGAATATGCTATATTTTGTGCTCCCCCCCCCCACCTTTTGTTATAAAAAAACCACCAACATAAATTCAACTTAAAAAGTACATACAAATAATTATAGCGATTTACTGATTTTAGGCATCATATTATTTGAAAAAAATCTTATCTGTATACTTCATATCAGCTCAAGTTGGGGTGAAGTATGTGCGTTGTATTCTAGTGAATTGCATGAGGAGTAATTCTGTTATACCCTTCACAGGGGTATTCATAGTGCATGATTTTTAAGAACGACGCATACTAACCGATGTTGGTGTGAAGGGTATAACAGAATTATGCCATTGCATGATATCACAAGAGTATTCCAATGCGACTGCGTATGCATCAGCGTGCTTAAAGAAAAATGAAAGTACTGCCCCTATCACTAGATGACAAGCTGACGTCATCTCCCAACTTGAGCTAACACCGATGATTCATAGACATGATACATTTAATGGAATCAATAACAACTCAAAATGTGAAAGATATTGTCAAGATGGTGGCCATCCACTATATGTTACCTAGTGGATATCTTTGTTACACATAAGAAAACTTGACACTGGTATTCTTATACAGAGGTTTGGTGTCTGTGGATATTGCAAGCTGGGACCCTACTACCATACTCCTAGGTTTAAAAATAGCACACGCCAATTATAAAATGCTATGAGTTTACACAATAATAATAAACTAAAATGGTGTACATAAAACGACTTTCAGTCAAAAAACTGTCTGTAAATTATATAATTAATGGTCCAAAATTATTGGAATTCATAAATAAGTAATTTATATTACAGGTATCGGTTGCACTTTATAATGGTACCTCTGGTGACAACTTTGGATTTGATTCTGTGATGTCCTGGCCAAAGTTGAATCAGTCAGAAATCAAATGTTACCAAGTGGACATCTGGGTTTACAGCCATAGGTACACTCTTACCAGCCAGATCCTTTAAGAAATCTCAAGGTTGTGATTTTTTCATCTTGGCTCTACTTCATCTGTTACCACATACACAAGTGCAAGATAGTTCACCCTGGGTTGACTAGTAAAAGTGAACCTAGGCCTTTAACCTCATGAAAAATGGTTCCCAATTAGATAGCGGTTTGCATCCTGTAGACCAAACACACGTATCTCTTGTTCCACTTGGGCTGCATCCATGTTACCCTATATCATACGTGTACATACTACCATGGCTTTTTCATTGAACCTGGAGACCATGCAGGACATATGAGCATGTGAGAGCCAGTGTCTGTGTGCACAATTGAGTGTCTGTGCTACATTCATTTGATTTCATATCCACACTTCATCCAGTCACTTAATCAAACCCAAAGTATCACCAAAAAGTGTTAAAATAATAAAGGGATATGGCGAGACATTAATGCAGACAATACTGAACAGTTATGAAGGGGCATGTCATGGAATGTGTTTGAAAAGGCTTCATATCATCTCACAAAACCTGTTAATCCTAAAGAAATTGCTATCATTTATAGCATGGATTATTCTACTTATGTTTTAAAACAGTGGACTGTCCATGTATGAATATGATTCTGCAGTGGCTGAACAAACAGGCACTGAATAGGTAATTGTTAAGACCAAAGGCCAAAGGTCATTTTACATAATGACTTATCAGGGGAGCACATTAATCACCCATGCAAGAACGTGAACCTAATAGCAATGGTGACTAATACAATCAGTACAGATGTTTTCAGTCATTGTCATGAATACACCCAGCCCTTTCAATTCAAATTGAAGCAATAGGAACTGTTGTAGCCCTCTCCCTCTTGTCATTTTACATAACCCCCTCACAACTGTTCAACATATCCCTGACACATGCCTCACCAGTCCCTTTATGGCAGTCTATGTCACCGGTCGTAGCTGCTGCTATGACTGTGATAACTGCCGCCACTGCGGCTTCTCGAACGGCTCCTCGAGTGTGAGCCAGAACGGCTGTAGGAATCATCTGAATAGGAGTAATAGGAGCTCTCACTGGGGGTGGGGCTGCGTGGTGAGGCTCGGTGGTAGGGTACTGGCAGCTTGCGTGCACTGTAAAAACAATGGTCAAAAAGACACAAGTGACTAAATGTCCCAAATGTGATGTGAGCAGCTACATTGTAGAGGGGGAATCCTAAACCAATAAGTTATACTTGTTTCCAAAATCAGCTAATATTGCACCAAGTTCAAACCTTTTTCAAACAAAGAACACTCATTGGTTGCAACTTTTCAATGTAATAGTGGGATGCAATTCTATTGTGGAATTCACGCTAATTCAATTTATCAGTGTGAAATTCAAGCAACATGATTGCAATTTTTAGTGTAACTCACACTTTTTAGTTGCAACTTGCCAGTATGATATTCACACAACATGATTGCATTTTTTAGTGTAACTCACACTTACTAGTTGTAACTTCTGAGTGTGATAAGCACTGATTGATTGCAACTGATTATACAACTTGTTGCAACTATTGGCTGATAATGGAAACACTTAAATATGTATTTAGGACGATACTTTCTGCTTCCTACACCTACATGTACCTAAATCTGATTTGGTTTCCCATGCTTCAACACTATTATGTTAGCCTACATTGGGTTAATAATATGGTGTATGTTACAATGTAGTTAGGTGGTAAATGTGCACACAGCAACAGCTGATGAAACTCAACTAAATGATCAATCAATTATAAATTTCTATTTTTGGGAAGCAGCTTTTGTAACACTTCAACAATGTTAGGGTGTGGTTTTTTCAGTGAAAAAGAGCAGATATTGTTGGCAAGAAATACCAGTCTCCTCTCTTTCTAAACCAATGAATGATCATTATTATAGTACAAATGTACTATGGATATCTTGCCGCCATGGTTTCATCAAGGTAGTGTTTGGAATAGGTTTGTGGTATTCCCAATTCATATGGGGACATTTTCTAGCATTAGATCAGTTTGTATTCAAGTTAACTACATCAGCTAAAGCTAAACATGGGTGATCCACTCAAATGTAAAGTTGCAAGTAACAAAGTGACCGAAAATGCAGATTACGATTGCTTTTAAGACCATAGGTTATCATAAACACCACAATTTCCAAAAGCCTGATCCCACGCTAAGGTAAGCTTAACCCAATCACTTTTTACATAGTAGCTTTGAAATGAATGATACAATTTCTTCAATCTGTATCATAGTGAAAGACAATGACCTACATGTTGAGGGCATGGTTTTCCAATATGTGACGCGATCAAGAGGAATGAGTCGGATGTCGGGGAATCCCAAATTGAGATATGGCCAATTCAAAATGGCGGCTTACATAAGTTTTGATGGAAATTCATGTATACTATTTGACATAACTTTGGAACAAAACGTCGTATCGACATGGGGTTTTCAGTTTCTGAAAGCTCTAGGTGTCTTCTTTAAAACTGTATTAAAAACTCATTTTCGACAAGGGTCGACATCCGACTCATTCCTCTTGATCGCGTCACATATGAGAATGATTTGCTGACCAAAAATCCTTTTCCTCTTTTTTTTATTATTAATCCATGAATAGGGTCGTCTCCAAGAGTGTATTTCATACAAATGCTTACAGCTTTTACATATGAGTGCACCCCCCTGTATCTAAGCAAACCGTAGTAATACGTAGTTTGTTTAGAACCAAATAGGCAAATCTCATTACAGTTTGTATGGATTTAGACAAGCATTGATGCAGTTGACATTTAAAAAATCCACAAGAAAAGTGTAATGGACACAGATATTAGATATGATGCACACCAAATTTTGAACGAAACAAAGTTTGAACACCAAATTGTACATCACACATACTACGTAGCATTGAAGTGTGTCAGTTTTCTTATTGTCTAACTGTAATACAAAGTCATGAGATAGATGCCTATTTGGGGCCGAGGCGACGACAAAAAAAGCTGTTGTACGGACCCGGCTGGCCCAAAATGTTTTTGAAAATTGGCGGGGGGAAATGAATACTGACCCAAAAATGTTTTTGCTTGTCAAAATACGACATAATATTTACAGATTTTTAACTTTTTTAATGGCCATTTTCAAGGATTAATAAGAGGAGAAATGGGCCGGCCGACCTAACCCGAGAAGTTCCTTTACCCGTAAAACAGGGTATTTTTGTTCGTCGCCTGACCACACTATATTTTTAGTAAACCCTGCCAAAATTCACACTTGAAATTATCTATGGATTTATAATGCATTAGTAGTGATGATGAAGTGCAAAAAAAGGCTGGTTAGTTAGTAAGGCGTAAATGTGATGATCAAGATGACGACTCGTTATGTATGTTACCGGGGCAACTAACGCCCGGTTGGCTGATGATGAGAAGTGGTTAATATCTGCAAATCGAAAGACAGTGATGTGATTAGTAAGTTAAGATGATTGAACATGTGATTCACTTCATCAAAGCCATATTGTGTGTGTGGTCACTAAGAGTTGTGGGAAATCCTCACTACCAAGCCATTTAAACTCTAAATTATCCAAAAGAATCTTTCAAGTTGTTCTGTCATGCCAACTTATAACACTTTGCCCCAGTTCACTGAATAATCCATGCATTTATAGGTTTGTGTATGCTATCATGCTATATCTGCTTGACATATATTTGAACACACCCTTCATCGGGGCATATGGATGGGACATTGTTTGCTATTTCTTTAAATTAGCATTGTAAATTGAAAATGTTGATGTACATGAAGTTTGTATAACTTATATCCACAGCAGAAAAAAGACTATCAAACCTCCCTTGTAGAATTGATTTGGTTAGGGTATAGAGATTTTTGGTAATCAGCAATAACTTTAATGATAATACTTTAAATGGCCAACACATCAA
This sequence comes from Ophiura sarsii, assembly GCA_035610835.1. Classification (NCBI taxonomy): domain Eukaryota; kingdom Metazoa; phylum Echinodermata; class Ophiuroidea; order Amphilepidida; family Ophiuridae; genus Ophiura; species Ophiura sarsii. The sequence continues at coordinate 77,908,768 of CM069442.1, read as the reverse complement.
ATGAAATCGAACTACTAAACTTTTTTCCAATCACTTCCCATATATAAGTCACTCTTGGTGAAAAATGTGTAATTTTCAAGAGAAATAGTGTGATGTTTTAAAATGAAATTTGCTATGACATTGCAGTTAAAATCACAACTGATTTAAGCATTATTATTCATCCAAGGTTACCTACTGGTGCAATTCTTTTGATTCATGCATTTGTGCATTGCTAGAGCTAGAGGTACTTCACTGCCATATTAGCTGACTGAAGCATCAACATTTAGGAGGGGGAGACAGGGACAATTTAGGGGGGCGGGGACGAGGACGAGGACATATTAAATACACATGTTGTATGGGGTGTTTGCATGCTCAAATACTACATGTATTCTCAATAGAATCATGTTTCAAATAGCAGTTTTCTCAGACTAATGAACGGACTCCCTATCTCTTGGCAAAAAAACATCTACCAGGCTTATAAGCTTGAATTTCCAAAAACAACCAACCTTTACAATGATGGGAAAAGCGATCTGGGGAATATGGAGAAGGGGGATGTAAAATGGCTGAAATAGCCAAACCTATCAAGCGGTTGAAGAAAGCACTGCACTGCAAATCACACATGTCAGACTAAAACAGCTTGTTTGAATGAAACCTGTTAATCAAAGAGTTTGTTAGTACAGGTGAAATGGATGCCAATATTTGGCTTAATAAGCAGTTATTTCTTCTAGATGGCAGCTAGTTGAACGTTACGTCAGATGAAGTTCAAAGCCTGATATTATTTTCCCTGGCATTTACAATTTACCTCTCCAATATGATAATGCTGTTGGTGAGGGTTCATTGTTACATTGCAGGACCATGTGGCTAAAATACTACAATCACACAATTGAAAAAGTTGTAGGTTTGTGCCGCAAAAAAAGTTTACACTAATGCAATTTGCAACGCACACACAAGACTAAATGGGTATCAGCATTCAGTCTCTCTTAACCCTTGGTGAAGTAAAACAGACTCCCTATATAGACCATTTCAAATCCGAAAATATTTGATCGGTTCCGAATGTTTCCGATTAGCCAAGTGTTTTGGCACCGTGCATGAATTACGATTCTTGCACAGAAAAACAAACATGTTTTCACCCTGTGTCTTTAATAACCTGAGTGGATTGCGCTGGTGTTGGTGAGAGATTGTCTTATACATAAAGTTGTATTTTGCGGTGTTTCAGTAACAAAAAGGTGAGATAAAAGAGATTCGATTATCGACGCCATTGTTGATAAAAACACAAATAGTCTCGCTACTAGTTTTACTTCTCATGGATGTTCGCTTGTATGAAAACCACTAAGCGGACAACCAATGCTATGACAGCGTATGCACACGACCTATTTTTCCGATCTCAACTTGAAATGGTCTCTATGAAAGGTGGTTAACAACTATCCCATGGTGTTTTCTAGATATAACCAAGAAACTTGCAAAAGCTTGCAGCAACTATCTTTCTTTTGGTGTTAACCAAGCATACTGATCTGGTGGTCATATTCCAATTTTTACCAAATAAGTTATAGAATATCTGTCAATTGGTAATCAAATTGCAAAGATATCCAAGCGGCAAATTTTAACAAGACAGGACAGGACCCCTTGTGTGACGGTCAATATATTGTTTGTTTTGTTTATATTTCATGTTTTCTTGACTAATTGGGGGTGGAATATCAATCGATATATATAAATTGAATCCCTGCAGAGTTACCACATGACTTGTTAGGAATAAATAGACCCTGTGTCATGTAAGTCTGGGTGCTATCGCCAATATCTGTGCACTGATCCATCACTTTGTCAATCATTTTATCCCGAATTCCGAAGTTATAGGTATAAAACTATCAGGGAGGAAAACTGGTCAAATGTGGGGAGGGGAATCGGTCCTGCTAGCCTACCTGTCGCGCCACAGAGTCAGCTCGAATATCTTAAAATTTTCTTCACCAAATGATAGCCCGTCTGATCGCGCCACTCGCTACTAGCACCTAGTAGTGTGCTTTGTAGTGATGAGGAAGGATACATAGATCTTTTCTATACTTTGTCAAATCACAACTGTAATGTATTAATTGACGGTCAATTTCCACTTCCTAATTGGGAAATGTGTGAGTAAACAAAGCAATGAAATCATAGTCATGTGTTGCTTGTTGTATTATGAAAAACAATTTCAAGTAAACTTTTCGGAGTCTGTCTGCATTCTGTGTGGTTTTAAGATTTCGTAACTTCCGACTTGTCTGTCAATTTATGTTTCAAACAATTGCTTGTTTACATCTACTTTTTGTTGAGGCGCTGTCTAGTTAATGGACCATATTGTACCAGAGACCCACCCACCCACCCTGATTGACTTGGAGGCACAGATACTGATTGTCTAGATTTGTACTTTATGTTTCAGACCAATTAAGACAATTGCATCAAAAAAGTAAAACATGTCACATCACTTACAGGTGAATTAACACTGCTCACTGTCCATTACTGAAATGGTCTTTCACGCACACAATTAAATGAAAGTATGCAAAACAAAAACGGTCAGATCTCAAAAGTCTAATAAATGCTGTAACATTGCTTATGCACAATATTTCCAAGATGTATGGCCCAGATCACACAATTGTTTAGCCCAAAAATGTCTTCAATTTGGCCTGAAAATAATTGCGTAACATACCTTGACAACTAGTGTCAGCCTTAAATCATGAGGATTCTAGAATTTAAAAGTATGTTTTAAAGATTGATGATCTCTACTGACTTTAAAACCATAAATCTGTCACAAGCTGTACCAAGTATCACATTCAAGTATGAAACGCTTTAGTTTATTTAGTCCAAAATTTACCAGAATTTTGAGAATATTTTCGATTAATATTGCGCAGAGGATCAAATGATGCCAACTTTCCATTTCAAAGGTCTCCCCTCCCCACTCCCTTAATATTTGCAGGGTTCAATACCAACATATATCTATTACTTTCGTTTGTCAAAAACAAATTTGTAATCTTTTGAAAACAAGACCACATAATCCCATTTGCGGCGTTCTGAGCACCTTCTATTCCATGTTGTAAGTGCAGATGGTAACAATATATAGTAGGTGCTAAAGTGCAGATTCACAGCATAAACATGTGTTTATCTTCATATCGCTTACACCCTTTGTGGAAGACTGAACTGAATGGTACCTTTCATTCGAAAGATAGAATATAAATAAGGAGGTTCAGAATATAATATATGAAAACAGCCCAATTTAGTATCACTATGCTATTCCATTTATTCACCTTACAGCCTTTGCAGAGAGCACAGGCATAGAGATCTTACAATCATAATGTGTCTTTCACAAAGGGGAAGAATATAATATGAAAATAGCCTATCAGTCTAGAACGATGCTATTCCATTTATATTACTACATCCCTTGCCAAAGACACATCCCCCGCACATACAGGGTGCTTACATTGTAACTTCTATAGAGAGGGGCAGGCAATATACCTAAAAACAGCCACATTGGGACTCTAATAGAATTTGTGCCCTCTTGTGCCATCCATTCCTACTGTGCTTTTTCCCTTTAGTGGCTTGGAATGGTTTTTGGAACAATGCAAAACTAAATGTGGTTATTCTCTTTTTTATATTCTGTGTCACCTTTTCTGTTGGTATTCAATTTTGGTATTTATGTCTTCCAGGGGTGTAAGGAATGTGAATATAATAGCCTATTAAGCAGGGATACCAATATAACTGATTTGAAACTACATGTAGTATATCGCCATAACCGTATTGGTTCGATTGAACATTGTATATGTCCCACTAAAATATTATGCTTTCTACTCAATTATATAATGCAATCTGCAGATTTGTTTCTTTCCTGAAATGCATTGTTTGTCTAATATTCTAACATAGTAATGCCATAATAGTTTGTTAACTAGCGTTAGGCTGGATTTTTTTAATGATAATGAGAAAATTAACACATAGAAACATGCAACGAGTAAATGACAAGAACGACGCAATGCACATCTAAATTAATTAGTAACGATAGACAAGAATTGACCATTGAATGCGATGAGACATAGATAGATTAACATGCATTGAAGATTAACATAACAGGTTGAAGAGTACACTCAAAAGATTCAGAGTAAAATTAGGCTGAAGGAGGTTGATCATCCGCAGCCACCTAGATAAATGCCTGTTGGGACCGAGAAGCATGCGCTCTAAACAATAAACAAAAAATAAAGCCCACTATACTATAAGCACAGGAAACGGAGAGTAGGGGACTTAACAACTAGCCACTGAAACTAAACTGCCACATGATTTTTTTTTAAATAGCCATGTAGCAGTTTACTTTGATCCAAATTATTGGCCATGCTATGTCCTCCCATCCACATTCCCTCTATTAAATATACTAAGACACCACTTTGAATACCAGGATATACCACATATTCATTTTGTTCAAGATTGTTAGCTCAAACATACCGTAATAGTGTGTACCGTTATAATATTTGGCCAAGAGATGCTCATACAGTCCAACCAGTAAGTGTGATGCACAAACATTATGCATAAGTTTGGTCCCAAGTACAGCCTCAAAACTATGTACACTCGTATATAGAAGCATGATCACGGGTCAAGATTCCAAATGATGTTGGGCATTTTAAAAGTGATACCAACTGATCACAATTGAAGGGAAGTTATGGTTTATCGTGTATTGTTATTATTGGTCTATTGCCTATTTTAGTTGCCCAGTCTCTCAAAATATCTACTTTCAAACGATAAGAGTATATCCTGGCAATATATGAATATGATAAATACGGTTGATTACAGCTTAAAATGGATCCATTTCTGTAACAAGGTACTTAGTATGGATGCATGCAAAGGTTGTCCCTTACTACTAGCAATGAAGTTGGTTGGGAGAGAGTGACGACACTCTTGATTGTAATATAATTAAAATGGCTACCAAAGAGCGCTGTGGTTAAAAGACCAACATGGATTTCTTTATTTCAATGCCATATGATGGTGCACTGCTGACTTACAATCATAACACCATACACACATTTTTTATCTAGTAATTTAGTCTGTGTGAATGGATTGATCATAGTGTTTCACAGGCAGAATAGAGAAACCCACGCAAGATTTGCTATGATTAAGCATGCATGCAGTAATTAGCTAGCTAAGCTAGGGCAGGTTAGAAAGATGAATTGTGACAATAATATAAGATTGAAATCATGCAATATGATGAATGACAACCCATCACCAATTTAAAATATTAAAAACCTCCGATGTATATATATTCCAAACAGGGCTGTAACAATTGTTCAAAACAACCAGTGCGGTGTTACTTATTGCACGTATACGTTTTTAAAGCATGGAATTCTTTAGACAGTAACAAGAACCCATAAAGTGCTATTTTGGCAAATTGTACAACGTTTGGTCACATAGTGAAAAATAAAAAAATAAATGATTGACTTCTCCAAAAACTGGGCTTGTTTTAGTTAGTTATATTTGTCTATAGGTAAGTTGATTCATTAGCTCTTTCAGTAGTTACAAAACCCTGATATCATATATACATCAAAGATTCAACATGGTAACAAATAAAAGAGTATGCCCATGTAATAAAACTTTTACAACATGTCTATGTTGCAAACTCTTACGTGTAGCAACAACATTTACATGTTGAAAATGTCTCGGTATGACATGGTCATGTTGCAAACTACTTATATAACGTTGCAAAGTAGTGGCAACAGCATGGAGAAGATGCAAACTACCGGAGAATGTTGCAAACTCTAAAGTAACATGCTCATACAGCTAAATACTAAAGATGTTGCAAATTCTTAACAAAATAACTATGATGCATGCAATTTTTGCAAAAAAAGGTTTCTAGACAAGACAGCACACATGAGCAACCACCAAACAATAACTTGGAAATGGAATTCTTACAAAAAAACAGACACATTTCTCTGTTTAATCAATAGTTTTGGTTTTACCTTAAGACCGCCATATATCATACTACAAGGGATAACTATCCTTTTTGCTTATAAAAAGGTAATTATAAAGACAAAATAAGCAAGATGTTATATAAAGCCTGCTGAATGTTTGCCGCTGTGTGCTGCCTGCGGCATTGCCAGAAACGCAATTTGTCATCGTGTTAAAAAAGCTGCACATTTTACTGTACAAATGTTTAACATGAAGGTCGTTTCTCTGTGAATTGCTGCGCCGGCTGACTAAACAGACGATTACACCGCATTGGACAATTCATTATACAGCAGTTTTTAAATTAATAGATCTTTTGCCTCCAAAAGAAAAAATAGAATCATAATCTTGGACTAATGTTTTAGTGGGAAAAATAACTGATCTCCGGAAACATGTTTTTGAGCATTTAATACAAACATTTTTGTGTGTGTATATAGTGTATTGCTATAATTGGTCAAGGGAAATCACAAACATCGCATCATTTCTAATTCTGCTGTTAGTACAACAATGTAATGCAACGAAACAAATAATAGGTCAAATAATCAATTTTCCAATAGTCGGGGGAAAAACCCCAATTGCTACCACAATTACTTGCACAAATATCAATCAGGCAACACTGCAAGGTTGCCACTGCTACTAGCAATCATCTTATTTTTGGATGGAGAGGGACAATCAGGATATTCTTTTTGTATCGTAGGTGACAAAATGTGAATGCTGTACATTTCTGTAGACGGAGTGGGTCTGTGTATATACTCTGTTTGATGCACGAGAAAAACTTTTATGACCAGAAGCCATGATTTTTAACCGCTCTTTTTGGCTATTTCTTGGTAAAACCATGTCAATGTATTAATAATTAATCCTACTATAATCTATTTTGGATTCATATGTCATTATAACATGGGGATTAAGCAGGACTATTAGTTAAATTGCTACTTGCCTAAACGATGGTATGGTTATGAGAATGTTCACAGTTCTTCTCAATTAGTAGTTTTTCTCGTGGAATAAACGGAGTATACATAGTAGCGTAATTAGGCAGGCCAAGACACAGAGAAACGCCTAAAATAAATACATTCTCTTCATATTCAACAACATGTTTGATGATTTGGTAAATGAAAAGAGCACACTATCAGTTGCTTGCAATTTCATTTAGAACTTTAAAAACAAGGGGGTTGTCGAATAGAGCTTTCAGTGGTTAAATAAAATTATGCCTGCCATTTGAGCATCTTATTTGCATAGCGCTAATGTATTTTAAAACTTTTATAAACAATCAGAGATCACATGTGATACTAGCACAAAAGATTATTGCTAGTTTCTGCATGTGTATCAACATTTGTATCATCTAAGTAATACACACTGGTTATTTTGAAAAGGAATTAAACAATTGGAACATTTTAAGAACATATTATAATTTCACTGTTATGGTTTCACTGGCTTTTAAAAGCCTGTACCATCATCACGCATTGCACTTACAAGCTATTTATGCACGATATGGTAGGATCGTTACTACTATGCTGTTGAATATGACAGAGAAAAATTATATGAGCCACGATCTTATTATTTACGAATCACTGAAAAACAAAAGCTTACCACAACTTTCAAGCATGCAAAGACACAGTTCATGCACGATAGCAATAAAAAAGAACAAAAATAGTTGAAACGGGCTGAAAGTGGTTGTTATATGTTGGAACACAAAATGGTTGTTAAAATGAAACTGGATTCTTACAAATATATATACAATATTCGCTTCTATCGGTTTTGCCTCTCAGCCTCTAAATGGCTGCTGAGTGCTTAAAAAATAGGGTACGGGATTTGTGGGTTTTAATCAGCAAACAAAAGTTGTTTTATAAAAATATGATTGTTACAATAAAATATTTACAAGTCCTTTCTAGAGGGGTACTAGATCCGCCATTTCACCCCATTAGCAATGATTAATTTCATTATCAACATTAAAGTTAGTAACCTACTGATAAATAAAACACTACCTTTTTCAAATTAAAAATATGAAGACATGTTTATCTTTAAAATTAATAAAATTCCTATTCTTATAATTGTGTCAAAGTCAATGCTTAAATGAGAATGCCTAGCAACAACCTTTTTTAAAGTTTAAAAAAAATTCACATTTGAAAATATTTACTTTGCTTGATATATCTTGTTTTCAATTTGAAAAAGAAGTAGATCACTCAATCTGAGAAAAATTCCGGATAAATACGACAGAGAGCTGTGAGGCAGAGCTCATCACTTTGATGTAAATTCTCATTATTTATCTCAAATATTTTATATATATACAACTCTAAAAAATATGGTATTTCTAAATCTAAAAAAAATAATGCTGTTGTGTCTTATCAACGAGCATTGGCACATTTGTCCACGATTAGTGCAATAATTCCATTGGCTGGCACTGATGTTAGAGGTTTTAGCTAAGTAGTCTTGTAGCATATCAATCCTTGCTCTAAATATCAAAATCATTAGTAACTTAATTGATGGGAAAACATCTGATTGTAGATTCTTGCTTCAGCTTTATAAAGACTGAGTTTAACATCGGGCATCCTTATATAGAGTAAATAGTCCTTTTCATAGCGATGTGTTTTTGTTGTTGCTTTGAACTGGACATTCTTTAATATACATCATATTCTCAATATCCAATATTAAATAGTTAGTTTTCTTCAATTTGACTAATAGTTTCAGGGAAATAGTATATAATATTCATGAAAAATGATGCAAGAATCTACCACACAGATGATATCGCTTATACTAAAGCCTTAGTGAATCTCGATGTGGTTTAGAAAGCTGTTCTATATGTCATGGATATTAGTACAAACGCAATGTTATGTCATGTGTATGACAATGGTTGAGCACAACACAACCCCCTAACTAAGTGGTGATTGTCTTGGCACAACCTCCTTAACTCAGTGGTAATTAAAGGCATGGAATCTGAAAAAATCAGTAGAGCATTGCAAACTGCATATCATTAGCATAACATTTGCATACATCAAACCCTGGATTGTAGTTGGTTCGTTGGTTGGTGGCACCTATCTCCTGTAGCGATCTCGAGAGCGAGAGCGAGAACGGCTTCGATTGTACCTCCGGCGGTCGTAATCATCGTGGTAACGGTTATCGTTGTATCGCCTACTGGAAGAGCTTATAAATGAGGGAGTAACATAATTATTATTATGCTTCAAAAATCTACAGAACAACATCTTTTACAGTTTTCTAAGATTAATAGAAAAGTTATATACACCAACACCATAGAGATAATATATGTAAATATTTATGCTTAAGAAATATATAGATTAACCGATTATAATTGATGAGAGGAGTTTATATGGTTCAATTAAAGTTAACCCTTTGACAAAGTGAATAAATATGAAATATGTGCATACATTTCGTATGTGAGAAAGAAGTAAATATTACATGAATTTAATAATAATTTGATCCCAATACCAAAGTTTGATAATAATTAATCTTTCCTCATGGTGGTCGAGAAATGACAAATTTCTGAAAGTGTATGTATATTATATTTAAAGACCAAATTACTATGACATTTTAGAAAATACAGCTGAATAAAGATGTAAAAACATTTGAGTTCTATATATATTTTATAATCATAAAAGCAAGTCATCTTGAAGTTTAAAACTCTTGAAGAATGAAATCAAGGCTTGTCTCATTTTGTCAAAATATTAACATGAGTGTTAGTGGTGTGTTTATTAATTTGTCCTGGTTTAGTTTAATATAAAGGCCAGGTCATTAAATTCCCAAATTCAGTGTTTGCCTTTATTGTTGATTTGTCTCAATGTATGCAATCATAGAGTTGTCCCTAAAAGTTGATGCAATGACAGAGAGTCTTATTGGTTCACTAACAAAACATGTAGAAAAAAAACACACTGACACTTTATACATCTATGTTTTCGCACAATGTACATACACAGTTTCTCCTGGAAGAGAGTATTCTATCACATAATAATTACACAAGACTTGTTTGAAGACAGTGTCCATTACTTATACATACATCGCATTGTACACATGAAGTAAGGGACAGAGATCTATAGCAGATATAATAACAGAACCACAACGAACACTTACAGTGTTGCCATATTTTCAGCTGTTTTACCTGCAGATTTAAATTTGACTCAATTTAAGCTAAAAACATTCATGTTATCGTTATTTAATTAAACTAACAATTAAAAGAAAATGTACAATTAATTCACACGACTGACTACTAATTACGTTCTTAAGTTTCATAATGTAGGTTTAATAAAGTATATGGATAAGGAATTGTTTTTCATTGGTACCTGGTTATGCGTCTACGGTCCAGAAAACTGGGGGAGTCTCTTCTCTTGCGGATGGGGGAGAAACTCTTCTCCCGCTCGTGCTTGTCTGCGGAAGGGGATCGAGATCTGCGTCTTCTTGAGGGCGAGTAGCTTAACGACCGTGATCGTCTGTCAGCCGGGGAGTAGGTTAACGACCTCGACCGTCTGTCTCGAGGACTGTGGAGAAGTAAAAGAAAGTGATATGTATAGGTTAACACATGATATAAAGTAGTGATTTTAACTCTATGTTATCTGAATTGTGAACAAGTAGAAATGAAATATCATAGTTTTTATGTCGTTGTCTGGAACACACTATGCATTACGATACTGGCCTTATAATTACCTGAAACTCTTTTAATTTTCTAGTTTTTAAACAAAATCAGGGGTCAAAAGAACTGAAAAGCTTATTTTGTTACTTAACAGAAAATGGGTATCCTGAGACAAATATACCTAAAGGGATAAGAAGCACTATTCATTCCTGTTATGTGCAGCGATCCAGGTCTAACAATTAATGTGAATTGAAACACAAATTTGATAATTTTTTATTCATAAACAGATAAGTTTATCAGCCCAACCACATCTGAACATTTGTGTTTCAATTCATATTATATCTATACACAAACCATAAACTTTGAATACTATAATACATTGTTTATGTGTTGTAGCAGGTCACTGGTAGGTTTTAATTGGCATACTTCATATAAAATGCCATAATTCTAGCAATATAAATGCGTAATCATTTTAGAAATCTATCACAGTCTGTATGTCGTCCCATACTACAGTGTGTTCAGATTGTTTAGATGATTGTAATACATGTGTGGATAACACTAAATTTGGAATAGCGCGGTAACTCACATAATGAGGTCGTGCTACAAATTAAACTAAATGATGATAATCAATTGACCATCAACTATAACTATACCGTGTTAGACCCGGATCGCTGCACATGATAGGAATGAAAAGTGCTTCTTATCCCTTTAGGTATATTTGTCTCAGGGGTATCACAAGCTCTTGAAGTAGTTACAAGAAAGAGGAAATCCAAATAGGTAATGCATATCTATACCACATTACCTATTGTGTAATGATGATTAAACCAGTATTTACACTACTGATAGACACAATTTCATTTCATTTCAATACCATGTTTCTGGCTATCACAGTTATCAACATATGACAGGATCTGATCATTCAGGTCAAATACACCACTTGACAAAATTGAATACCATTGTCAACTTATTCAGTACTCAACAGAAACATTTCAAGCATGTTTGGTTACAAATCCAAGAAATTTAGTCGGGACAATTTGCGTATGTATTATTTGTCTTCTTATTTTAGTAACACCCCCATTCGGCCTGATTAAAATAAATCATGTAATATTTGTTAACGTACAGATTGTGTCATGGATATAGTTGATTCTAAATATATTTAATACTTTACTGAATTTATTCATATTCGTGCTGTGATTGACCAAAACACATAATTTGTGCGTGTGCGTCTGCGTCTGCAAGTTGCACAATATATTTTTACATTTGATAGTGTCAGTGTTTAGTGCACCATTTTGAGATCCCGGTGAGGTTATCAAAAAGAACTACATAAATACAAAATTACTTGTCACATCTGGTCCACTAAAATTTGCTGTTTAAGAAGTAACACAAATATTGCATATTTTTTAGTACGATAGCAAAAACTATATCATAAGGTCCTACTTTAGACTTGATGAAGTGCATTCAGATTGGACAAAGCAACATAATTAAAATATTGTACAAATAATTTATATTGATAGCCTCAGAGTGCCTTTGGGGGGGGGGGGGGTTCCTTGTATTTTTGTGTATTTTGCTCTTATTCTTGTATTCTTTTGGATGCACCATCACCTTCGGGTGGGTGCACCTGTTTTGAAAGTGTTTTCCGAATAAAAAATAAAAAATAAATATAAATGTACTGCAAGATTAAAATGCTGGGGTTTTGTTCATTACAGGAGCAAATCAAAGTACACTGAAACAAGTTTAATTGGAATGAATGATATAGATTAACTAATGCACAAAACATTTGACATGCATTATTTGTTTTACATCATGACACAACTCTTCAATTCATGTGATGTTACATCAAATTGCTGAAATCAAGCCTATCATTAATACAATATATGAGGATTCAACATGACAACTTGACTCTTAAAGTGAAATGTTGGAAATTATATAAATGCTTTATACCTTGCAATGATATGCCTCAGCCAGCAGTAAGAGACGAAATATCAGGCTATATAAGCGTTGGAATCAATCATGCTTTATAGATTTATGGATTGATATGAACAGAGAGTATTCAAACATGCGCTGAGAGATGTGTGATTTGACATTCATTTTGCATTGCACTTATATTTATAAAAAGAGATATTGTACACCGGCCTGCTTCCTAAGTTGTATACTATCAATTAAGAGACGGACATATTGGGCTGTATTCTCGTAATAAACATGGTTTTAGCTTAAAACTAAACTTGTATCTAAATTAAACGCAAGTTTATCTTTTAAACGATGTGTTTAACAAAAACAAACATTTTAAACGCCATAAATCTGGTCTCCAGAGTGGTCGTGCGTTCACTGTATACATGTATTCAATTTATTGTGGCCCAAATGGGTTACACTAGATATCGACCGAATTCCTCAAATGCATGTGTATTTTTAAGACTATGCACTATCTGCACGTCAGCTGCACTGGGCACGGTTGAGTAATCATTCAAGGCATGCAATTGGTGCACGATTATAGGTCAATAAATGCGTATGTGTTGTTTCGAGAGAAATTTGACAAATCAATGCACACGCGCTAATGATGTTGATGTGTGAATAATGGCTTGATCCCGCAGGGGGAGTGCCATTGTGAGCATATCAACATTTGCGCAAGTGCATTGATTTTCTAATTTTTCGAGAAACGAAACATACGCATGTATTGACCTAATTCATACACGACCCTTTACAAATCAAATTCACAATTTGAGCATCATTTTGATCTATGTAAAAATGAATAAAAACACATGTTAACAAGTTTGCTAACACCTGCATGGAAAATCAGCAAACCCACGATTCCTGAACAACGAAACAAAGCAAAGCGTGTTGTGCGCGCATTGAACGGCGCACACGCAGAGTGCATTAGACACTTTCAATGCACTCCGCATATTTTAGTTTTTTGATTTCTGATTGGTTCAATACTACTAAGAGTGTATGAATTTTAGTTAAACACATGTTAAACCACCCCCATACCCATGTTTTAAGTTAGACACTTTTCAGTGAGTTAGACACGTTTTTAAGTTAATTTTTTCAGAGAATCGCGATTAGTTAAACATGTATTTTTTAGTCAAAGTTAAATTGTGTGCTTAGCTTACAACCACGTTTAAATATGTACGAGAATACGGCTCATAGCGTCTAAATTTACCTAGTCCTCAACTCATTGTTTTTGAAGAAAAAATTGATAAACTCCCTGCTATAATACTTGGCATAACATCATCACATTCACAAAATGTAAAGTATGCTTTGACTAAATGAACCGTATTAACTCCAGTGTCAATACAATACAATAACATTTCTTTTGTTGTTGAAAACTATGGGAAAAGGTAATGCTTCTAGGACTATAGTCTTTTTGGCCATCATGAGACAGTGACGTAACTTTGTATTCTACTAATTGCAGCACATAATGCGTGCGCCTACTCTATGCCCTGGCGTATACATACGCGCGTTGAATAAGACAAATAGAGTATGACAGTGATTAGATTTGTTCAAATGGTTTCATTAAACAGTTAATGTATATAGACATATTATTGCCAGTTTTTGGACAAAACAAATTCTGTAGCTGCAATTTTCAAGTATACTTCTATGGAGACCACATGCTACTCATCAGATTTGATTTTTCGAACTCAAAAGTAATATTTTCCAAATGTTAATGAAAAAAAGCTATGGCAGGCAATGAAAATTACAGGTTTTGATTTGAACTTCCTAGTACTTTCAAAATCTATACAAATGAATATAAAAGAAGTGCAATTTGGAGCACTTAGTTTTGAATCTCTAGGGAGTGCCTTCTTTAGAGCCTTTGGCTTAGAAGTTGACACTTGATAGAATTACGAAAGCTAAGTGCTGCAATATAGGAACCTTTAGAGAAATCATTCATTTCAATAGAATCTAATATTTGTTGAGGGGAAAAACAATCTTTTATATGCATTTATCAGATAAGAGAATGATAAAAAAATCTCAATTTTTGTCAAAATTTCATAATCAACAGTTTGGGAAAATGATGATGCATGATGTTCTACGACCCAAATCAATGTCCTTGAAAATATCCTGAGCCACTATAGAAAATATTAAAGACTTATATCTCTAATGATTTGATGTCTAGAAGTGTATTTCATCAACTTCATAGACAGTATTCATTTCATCTAAAAAAATATCAGGTTACATGGGGTCTGCCTCATGTCAGCCTTACAAATAATTGACTAATGGACTCTAATGGGCTATTCCAAATACGGTCCTTACTCCCAACCATCAGGTGGTCAGTTTAGGCAATTGGCAAAATATTAACTTGGAATTAATGTTCTGGTATTATTGTTAATAATAAGAACTTAATCCAATGCTTTGAGTCAGTGATGTATGTCTATAAGGCACAAAAGAAAATGTTGTGTTGCACTCAGCTACCAACCACCTCACTAATAATATTAGTAAAATTGACATTTACCAATTTTGTCTTGACATGAACCACAACAGTCAGTTAAAACAAAGAGGGGAATAAAGAGGAAAATTGACTGACCGACCCGACCTCAAGATTTTTGGCACTTGAGGTCGAGGGCAACACAATCATTTTGTTGTTGTTGGCCTAATCTATAAGTATGTCACACAATTACATCACATACACAGCCATTTTATTATGCCCAGCACCATGGTTATTTGGCTGCAGTACCTGTATAGGTGTTGTATGCTTGGTACCTGTACCGGAACTGTATACTAAACTTGTGCATTACAACCAACGCAGCCGCAACAGTAGCAGAGTAACTGGTACTGTGCAGCTACTTTGGGGGTACTTCACTGACATTTCACAGTACTGATACAGGTACTGGGCATACAGTACTGGCACTGGGCATGCAGTACCATGGTACCGGTACATGTACTAGCAGCAGAGTAACCATGATGCCTGGCATAAGAAGATAGCTGTGTAGTTCTGTCGCAATCTCAAACATACAAATAGCCTAATTTATCCAATTAACTGTCAAGTTTATTAAAACAATTGTTGGAATAATAAATCAACAGTTCTTGATACATATTTTCTTGAATTTAACTAAATTTCCATTTTGGACAAAATATTGCTACAGAAGCCAATCGGATTGCGGTTGGTCCAAGTCAACATTTCTACGGAGGAGTACGACTGGACTTTGGAATAGCCCTGGACAAATACATGCAAAAATGCATAATATCATGTGTGATTATCTGAAGATAATACCATTGAAAAATAATATAAACAAACAATAAAAAAGAAATCATAATTACAACCTTACTCGTATGAGAATTTGGCAGCCAAATACCATGCAATTTGAGGGGTTGCATTTTGATAAAAGAGACAAAAAATAAACAAAACAAAAATTGAAGGGGAAAAAATATCACCAAAAATGCACAGAATACATAAGTAGTAAAATTATGGGTTCCATATTTATAAAATTGTCCATCATACATACAATATGCATTTCAATATTGGACACAGAAATAATAGATTTGCAATGAGGCAGAAGGTCTATAAAAAGGATAAAGAAATAACAACAAATTCCCAGCCAGCAAATCTCTTTAGAAAGAACAGTTACAAATTGCGTATGGCATTTAGCACAATTTCTCAATATAACAATAATAAGCGATACAAATGTATTATAACCAATTTGCTATTACTACTATGGAATAACAAAGTAAGAATTTGCCATTCCTGTAGTATAGCAATATTGACATTGGTAACGTGACGGCGCAACACGTTACGACAAAGCAATGTGTGATCACAACTACGGACCATCGTTATATTTTTTCTTTCCTATTGAGCCTCTTACCCATCAGCGGCAGCCTGCGCACTGAGAACTGCAGCCGACTGGAGCTTATTCCCCCTGTTCAAAGATATAGTATGATTTTATCAAAACCACCTATTAACAAACTTAGAAAACGTAAACACTGAGCTCTATACTACAACTAAAACATATTTGGTGCTATACAAAGAACTTTGCTGGGATTAATTCTGTAATACCCTTCGCAGGTATAGTCTAATCAGTTCCAAATTGGCGAGAAATATCTGTTTTTTATCTTTCCGCACGGAAAAGAACTCCCAATCGTATGTCATAATTATGGCCACACACATGGTTTTGGCCGCATGCACACGTTTGTGCACATGATGCACACGTTTGTGCACATGATGCACACGTTTGTGCACATGATGCACAGTGTGCTTGTTGCCTTCATATGCACCTGCGTCCTTCTGTATTCATTCGCTGCTGTGAGGAGGCTTGCCAATTTAGAGCTGATCAAACTATAGTAATTGATCTTTTACAGAATAAAGTACAACAGCGTGAAGAAATGGGTGCAATGAGTATAACAGAATTATGCCCTTATCTGTACAGATACTGGTGACATGACAGAGTTGGTTTCCATGGTAAGAACAGTTCACACTAAATGCACCGTTTTCGACGCATTTACTGGTAGAATAGGGTGTCTCAAAAATGAGAGTGCCTTTTAAAAATATAATTTCTCTGGTATAATAAACATACCAAAAATATGGTGGTTGTAAAAGGAATAGTAACTTTTTGGGACAGCCTTTTTAGATTGTATTAATTTAAAAATATCAAGAAAAGTGGTAATTCAAACTTGTGTCACTAATGCAGTGAACACAATTGAAATTTCTCCCAAACCACTGTGCAAGTGCTGTCTAGGCCGCGGCCTACAATAAAACTAGCTCAATTTTCGTTGAGCACATAGAAACTACATTGGTAGCCCAACTTTTGGCAGGCTGCAACACACATCTTTTATGGTAGTGATGCAAGGGTAAAAAGTAGCCCAATTCCATGGCTTTGTTGCGAGGTTGGCAACACTGCAGTATCAGTACAACAGTGTTCACAGTCGAGTCATTGGCCACCTGTTTGCCATTGGCCGTTATGTGGTTTGTACCCCCATTGGCTATTGTGTGGTTTGTAAGTGATTCCAGCGGCTGAATCGGGACTCTTTTATATATTTATATATCTTTGTGCAGTTGAGGTAAGAGGACATTACCGTTTGATTTGACGTTAGACAATAAGGTTTTCCTTTTGTTTGGCTGTAAACATTACACATTTTGATGCAATGTCTTGCTTCTTCCTTTCTTGGCACACATTGCTGACCATTAGGCTAATTATATATGTGATGCAGCACATCAAAAAGCACATCTTGTGTTTTTGTAAGATATAGATGAAAATGGACAGAAAAAATAAAGAAAATAATAAGAATTTAGGAGTCATTTTCACTTGTAACATCTGAATGCCTTGATTAATTTTGATACATTTAAGGGTCATTTTAAAGCTTAGAAAATGCTCTGAAAGTACACATAATAACTCAAAATTGACTTCACCTACAAAGTCCTCACCCCTTTTTGTGTGTGCACTTTGCTTCATTAAGACTGTGATGTCAATTTCTAGGTGCAACAATTCGCACTCATATCACACAATCATGCAATCAGTCAAGTGCACACTTATGATATAGACTCAAAGATGTGTTTCCCAGGGAAGGGAGTGCTGAGTGGAGATGAGGTTACAAGAATGTGCTACCGAAGTCAAGCAGGGTCATTACTTCATGCCTTTGGTAAACAAATGACCCCTTTTAACTCTGTTTTGATGAATCAATGGGTCGGGAGTTTGAATGTCATATTTAAAAAAAAATGTTGGACAAATCTGTCAAAATGGGGCAAATAACAGTTCTGAATCAATTTTTCATTACAACAAGTGAATTTTAGCATCAATTTTCATCTTGCCTGTTACATGTGGATGAGTATTTTAATTGAAGTTTTAGAATGTTCAATAGAGTAAAAAAGAAGAACAAAAGCACTATATTCTTTTGTGAAGTAAAACCAAAAGATTTCTTTTGTACAATAGGTAAAAACGTTATGTTATTAGTCCCTTAATGGTCTCAAATCTGCCTTAAAATTGTGAACCCCAGTGAAAGAATAACCTCAATTTTGAGACAGGTCACTTATCTGAATCAATGCATGAAATGGAGACAAACTGATGGCAACCAAGCCATGAACTATGTGGATAACTCATCATGAGAACTAAGCCCTGTCACATCACTTGAGTACAGGGCCACACTAATGCTACTAAAGGGTTCAACAAAAGAAAGTATACCACTTTGTTTTTGTCATTTTGAGTAACTTTCAATTTGTTTTTGTCCAAACAGGCTAGATAGGCATTTAGATGAATCTTTTAGGCATAATTTGATACCAAATTTGCCCCCTTACAACAAAGATAAACCATGATTAGCACCATTTAAAGGAAAATATCCCATTTTCAAAAGTCGCATTTCCAATACACAGCACGAGAAGAAAGGGCCAATTGTCAACACACACATATGCCGTGTTTATCCCGTACTGATCACCGCGCATATCCCTCAATGCGCGGGCTAATTCAAATGTAAACTGATGCATGGGTGAAGGATTTGAATGTAAAGGAATGTTATGGATGGGTAGAACATGGACAGATTAACCAAATCGTCTCGTGCTGTGTATTGGAAATGCGACTTTTGAAAATGGGATATTTTCCTTTAAATGGTGCTAATCATGATTTATCTTTGTTGTTAGGGGGCAAATTTGGTATCAAATTATGCCTAACATATTCCATCTAAATGCCTATCTAGCCTGTTTGGTCAACAACAAATAAAAAATTACTCAAAATGACATAAACAAAGTGGTATACTTTCTTTTGTTGAACCCTTTATATTAAGCTATCATTAAATTAATCTAAGGCTGAAGAGAGGTAATACACATTATTAACTACCAAATCTAATCTTTAGGCTACACTCTATAGTAGCCATTGTAATCCTTTGGACGTTACTACACCAATCTCACATTCCCATCAAGTGTTGAATTTTATATAGTCTATTTCAATTCCTCTGGACAGTGACTTACCGTTACAGGCACAGCATTTACAAAGCATATGCATCGTCTGTTTCTATAGTTTAATCAGTTCTAAATTGACGAGAATTATTTTGTTTTTATTTTATCACGTTCAAAAGTAATCCAAGCTTGCATGCACGATTATGGCAACACGCAAGCGTTACTTATGATACATACTGCGCTTGTTGCCTTAATGCACTCCCGCGTCCTTCTATATTCATTTGCTACTGTAAGGAGGCTTCGCCAATTTGGAACTGATCAAACTATAAGTGTGTGTGGGGTGTGTATATATGCCAGCACCTTAGGAGGTTGCGCACACATTTTATCACTATCATCGGTGAATTTGCAGTGACGTCACTGTCTCATGAAAGGAAAATAGACTATATATTTGGTCCATACTCAAAGGCATCGCCCCATATGGGCATGGTTGAGCAGTGCATGCTTTCTATTTTAAGTCCAAAGTAATTACAATAGTCACTATGGAAACAACAGCAAAATATTGAAAATAACTGTTTGAAACAAAATAAATACAAACATAAATGGAGTATGCGCAGTTAACAGCATGCAATTATATTTATGTATTTCTGAATATAATCGTTTGATGAAAAGCAAGGATATTTTCCAAATTGGTTATCTCTCTTTGTCAGTCAAACCACATGAAAACACAAACAGTTTAAAAAGGCCTCAGGGGCTCATATCATAAAAGATCAGATTGAACTTAAGTGAACTAAAGAGGATAAACAAGCGATTCTTTAACTATTCTTGAGTCAAGTTAAGAAGACAGTTTAAAAATTCTTCCCAAAATTGACTTTATGAAGGAAAACCCAGGTATCCTGTGTCCTATTTAATGAGGATAAGCACTCGGATTCTGAAACAATTTTATCCATCTTAGCTGTTATAAAATAGGACACAGTTCAAATGGTCGCATTGAAGGCTACTAACAGACATGGCATTTCATGTGTATTCTGAAAAGCCAGGGTCTCATCATTCTTACAATTAAATCATATATAGACTCGGACAAACTGGCGAGATAACAATAAGCCTTTTTGAAATATGGCGGGCACAAAAGGAGAGGGCGTGCTTCCATTTGGGTAATCTTTTGTCAGCTCATAAGATTACCCGCCATATTTCAAAAAGGCTTATGCAACCAATACAATTAATCCAAACAGAGGACATGTATGCAAAAGGCAAGCAAACAGTATTCAGTCTGTTTGGGCCTCCTATCTAATTATCATAAATACTCAATTACGTATGACTCATCAAAATGATCGGCACGTCATCAAAACATTACGATGCATACCTTCTGGAACGCCCCCTAGAGCCGGATCTTTTCTTTGGTGATGGACTACTTTTTCTGTCTCCGCCACTTTTTCTCCTGGGCGAATAACTTCTAGACCGCGACCTTGAATATCCACTTGACCTAGAATGGAATTGGAATGCAATTGTTTACATTATATTGAAAAAGAAGAGAAAAAAATTGGATGCAAAGGGAGCCAGGGGTACTCATCCTATGAAGAGATGGTTTGGACAGTATTAGGAAGAAGAATTCTTTTGAAAAGATGTTCTTTATCTAATCTAACTCAATCCAATAATTGCACACACATGCCGCCTTCAATACTGGGGGTACAGAATATCAATAGCATAGCACTATATTGAATAAAGCTGTTCCACTACTCATCTGTACCCCCTCCCATAGTCAGCATCAGTAATTCAAGCTGCATACATATTTCTGGGCACAGTGAGAGCACTGAATTTTAATATAAAATCTAAATAGTAATATAATGTAACACATTATTATACCGTATCACTTCCCAGCAAATGCCAAATGTTTCCAATGATTACAATAAGTGATGTGATAATAATGTAAAGATTAAGAATCATGCAAAGCTATGTGGGCCATCATTACAACTTGAAGAGAGATGAGGGATCATACTCACTTATCAGAGTCCCTACTGTGTGATCTCCTCCTCCTTTCTTTATGTGACTTTCTTCCACCTGAGTGTCGCTCGTCTTTTTTCTCTCCATTGCCGCTATGTTTGTGATCCCTAGACGATCCCCCGTCTTTCTTCTTGTCTGACGGGTGGTCGTTTTCCTTGCCGTTACGGACACGTTTTGGCGAAGGGCTCTTGGAGCTGGCTCTCTTGGATCTCTTCCGGGTTTTGTAGCCTGAGTCACTCTGTGAACTGTATGGATATACAGATTTGACAAATTGGGATATAAGCAACTCATTCGTTTTAGAAATAGGAATATTTTGCAACAGATAATTTTTGTGCTCTGTCACATACTCCACTCAGCTCCAAATTGGTGATGACTCCTTGTAGCAGTGAATTAATACAATTGAGCAGGCGCGCACATGAACGCAATGGGTGCACTGTGCTTGATATTTATCACATATGCATCACGCATGCATATGAAAAAAATGTGCGCAAAGCGGGTACACATGGATCACTTTTACTCAGGGAGATGAAAACCCCACAATTCTTGCCAATTTGGAACTGACTAAAACCTATATCTTGTCTTTGACCTTTTAAAAGGGATCTTGCCTTTTGAATAATCATTTATGGGCTTTACAATCACATTTCAGAAGTTGAATTTGATATACAGATTCACAGCAATCACAATCAAAGTTCTATTTTTCCTTGTAACACCTTGTTGAATCATTTGTAACAAATAAGATATGATTATCAGAACTTTTTATTGTTACAATGGAAGTCTTGAACCCTCGTTATTTACTTACCTGTCGCTGTAGGAGTCGGAGTCCGAATCCGAGTCAGTACTTGAGTCGCCATGCTTGTGTTTGTGGCCTTTCTTCTCTTCAGAATCCTCTGTTGACCTGTATATTGACAACAGAAATCAAATCAAATGTGGAGTCATGAGAATGGTGCAATTTGTCAACATCAGTGCAATGGTAAATGCAGACCTGCTAACCTTGGGAAGTCAGAAAGAGGGTCACCCCAGGCCCAGGGTCCAGAGACTTCTCAAAATTCATGATGGACACTTTGATATAGTATAGTAATCAAATGTCATCTCAAGTAAGTAAATAACATATTATTGAAGGGACATTTTTTTTTTTTTTAATTATGAATTCATTCTTAAACAATCATCTTAAGAAGAATTGAAAACTTAATTAAGATGAATCTGAACTTTTATCCAATAGTTATTAAGAAAATATAGTTATGAAATATGATTTAATAATACAAATATCTTAGTGAACAATGAATTATGCATCAATTAAGTTAATCCTACTCCAATTAAAAATGTATTCATATTATTCCCAACTGAGTATCATTTTACGTCATTTTTAATTTGCTACGTTTATTCAACAACAACATCTTAATGTTGCAAAAACAATACTTTGATGACAATGAAAGTGTCCTATTTGAATATATTTCATTCAGCACACTTCATTATAATATAGGGTAGCTTGATTGACTATACTATTTATTTACAAGTATCCTACAACTTGTTAAAGATTTGTTGTGTTATTTATTTAGTTTAACTTTATTACTCTTTGTATCATATTTACTTCATTTATTTCCTAACATTTAGTACATTTCAATCTCTCAATCTGAAGAGCAGAACAATTAACAATTAATCTTTTCATTAAATTGGTAGATATATAATGAAAGACTTCAACCATGTTTATCACTGACAAAGAACTTTTTAAAAACTGTTTTGCAGTATCCCTTTAACAATAGTATGCAAGTGCCAATACTGCTGGACACTGCTACCTTGCTAGAACTAGAAGGCAACCAAGGCCCCTAGATAGCGTATGTTCTTAAAGATGGGAGTCACTGTACTAGTAACAAATTATGTGCACACAAGAGGGAATGTGATATACCACACTTGAAATGTCTACTACTAGCCCACACATAATGCTCTATTTTAGTGCGATCGGTACAAAAAAGGCAAATTCTGATTTGTATTCATTCTTTTTTCTGTAATATTTCTGAAGTAGAGATAATGAATTGCTACCTGTGAAAAAGGTGGTTCACATTGAACTGCATGATGGGTAAAGAATTGAACAGTTTTCATAACAAAATATTACCATTAACACATGAAAACTTTATTCGATTGTGGACCATCGTCCTGATTATGTTACCCTCAAAGGGTTAATATAGTACCAACGTATTTCCATCCATATTCCGATGCTACAGGACATGCCAATTTGGAGCTAATTAAACTTCAGTATGGCTGGTTGTGTTTATACAGGGAGATAATGAGTTACTTTTGACCTATTCTTACGGTACAATTACACTGTAAAAACTAACTATTGTCGCTATCCACAGGGGTATGTATGTAAGATCCACTCAAAAGAATGTTATTACACTGACAATTTTTTTTTTTAAATGGTGTTCCATACGCCTAAATTCTGTTATTTAAATTTCAACAGGGTTTATTGGATTTGTATAAAATTATTCTTACTATTGTGAGATATGTGAAAGTGTTTTACTTAGTTCTCTGGTGAGATGTAATTGAATTTGGATACAAAACAATGAAATAACATGTCTATTTCTTGAGACTAATCCTCTTTTAAGCTTGCCCTATATTCAGTTCAGGAGCGAATTTTTATTAAACTCAGTGTCAGCTCAAGTGGAAGGTGATGTCAATGCGTAATCTAGTGATAGGTGAAGCACTTTATGCATCACAGCTGACAGTCTTCTTTGATCACGCATTTTCATGTGCAATCACATTTGAGTTACATGCGTGATATCATGATGCGTTTACTAGAATACGCACTGACCCCTCAACTTGAGGTGACACAAAGTATAGGAAGTGAATCTGTAGATTCTGAAGATAGATATGATCATTCATATTGAATAATAAGAACTATTGCGTAATCAAATCTCTCCCCATTTTCGACAAGCCTTGGTAGCCCCAATTGAAAGACTGCAATGGCAAATAATGACATGTGTCTATTTTAATGTATAGTGGCCAATAGAAGGCCACAAATGTGGGAAAGTACTGAGCGAAAAGTTTAGTTTTGCATATTAAGAGTTATTTTGGGATACCCTTTGCAAAATATCCGTACCATGACCATGCAAGTGTACATATATACCTCTTATCTTTACCATGACCATGCAAGTGTATGTACCTCATATCTTTACCATGACCATGCAAGTGTATGTACCTCATATCTTTACCATGACCATGCAAGTGTATGTACCTCATATCTTTACCATGACCATGCAAGTGTATGTACCTCATATATCCTTACCATGACCATGAAAGTGTACATACCTCTTATGTTTCTTCTTGTCCTTGTGTTTGTGCTTTGAAGAGTGACTGTGAGACCTGTGTGAAACAGATATAAATAAATATTGTACACATTAACAAATGGATACAAATAAATAGGATGATTAGAAATATTAAATTGCTACTGGTTGGCACGGTAACTAAGCACAAGACAAAGGGTGCACATAGAGGACAAAAAAAACCTTCTAACTCATTAACATAGCAATAACAAAATAAAACAAGACTAAATATCTTGTTTTATGACTAAAAAGGATAATGCAATTATACATAAACACTTTTTACTGCTTTTTGAATCTTTGAAAAGTAGCACTGCTTCATTCAAATTGGTATTATTATTGTGTCATTTTCATTATTATTAATGTTGTTGGTTTCAGAAATGACTCACATATTATCATGTTCTTTCCCCTATGCATTACTTTTGTCATGAAATTTCACCAAAATCGTTGTTAAGAAAATCACAGCAATTTGCATTACCAGATATAGTTCAATCAGTTCTAAATTGGCGAGAAATAGGCAGACTTGATCTCTCCATGTGTAAAATGAAATCTAAGCAAATGTACACGATCTTGGTCAAACACACAGGTCACACATTTGATTCACAATGTACTTGTTACATTCATGTGCACCTACAAGTTTCTATGTTCATTCGCTGCTGTAAGGAGTCTCGCCAACTTGAAGCTGATCAAACTATAGAAATTGGCAAATCAAAATCTGAGCTGTACTGTCAAATCACAATACATATCAAAATGCCCTTAAATCAACACAAAAAGCTGTTGTTTGGTATATCAGGCCAAATGCATGGTCAGTCCAAAGTTTCAAAATATTTTTATCAAAAAGAAATGTGCATACTTTTTAACAACTGAAAATGATTGTTCAGGTACACTGAACAAATTATCTGGAAACAACTTAAGAAATTGTTTGGCCATCTTCTTTCTTCTTTTAAAAAGACCCTATGTTAAGATTTGTTGTGTTACACAAAATTATCATTTAATAGTTTAAGCCTTAAAGGAGCAAGTTCAAAGTACGGAAACGGTCAGGAAAATTGACGCTAGCTAGCTATATAACACATCAATCTAAAAAACACATCCATTCTCCATCAATCACAAATTGATTAAAAACAGAACCAAACATTAAAGTTGCCACTGAAAATAACTATTAATATCAAATATATATCAAGATGCAACAAAGGCAATCCATTGAGGCTAACATACATATAAACAGTCCATGCACATTACGACCACCTCAACATACTCTCAAGGTGCCGCATACATGGTAGAAATGCCTGGATTGCCCGCAGTAAGATGCACACGAGCATGTTTAAGCATGTTTTTAGAAAAATACAAATGTAGTTCAGTCTTGTGACCCACTTTATAAAGGATGTATCATACAAATAGTATGACGTGTATCTTGGTCCGTTGCTGGTCAAGCATCCACTAGAGGATTTACCAGCCAGGAAGGGACTGGAATGTCCACATTTATCTAGTATATGCTGCTCTTGTACCATCAGGGACAAGGGGATGCTCTTCTCTTAGTATTGGATATGGGCCCTGATCTGTTTAAAACTTTCATCAGAAACAACTGGCTCAGATAATTAGTTAAGTAGTAACTTTTTTGATACAACATTCTCTTGGTCGGTGGTCCAGGTTAGCTGGACAGGAATGCCACAGAGTGCTGCCATACTCAACAAAAAATTAAAATTGTACTTAATTCACATGGAAATCCTCACTTTAAGTGGCACCTCCGAAACACTTACCAGGTACACATTGTTATTGTTAATTCAAATTCAAATTTAGATTATAAGATATTTTTCAAAACACCATAATATTATATCAACGACATAAATATAGCAAAGATTAATATCTCTAATATGAAATGAAATTGAATGAAAATGGGACATAATCTCCTGAAATTTACACTGAATAATGCAAATTCAGTCTCAATGGGATATTCGCAAAATATTCTAGAATAGTGAAACATACCCTACCCTTGATACACTTGCACAGTATCTGTTTTACACCCATGGCATTCCGTCTCACTTTGAATATTACGAGGACCACTTATTTGGTGCTGAACAGATTATAACTACTTTGTATCTTATCATAAGTATTTCTGGATCAAGTGCAGTAAGGGATACCTTTTGCTGTAAGCTTATTATATCTGTAGAGCTTAGAGCAGTCATATCAAAGACATCTATATAAGGATGCACTGTCTGATTTGGAAGATTTGAAGATTAGCATACAATTAAGATGCACTCATCAAATATCACTGATGTGAAATCTTGGTTATAGGACTTATTTTAACTTTTTGGTTTGCTGAAATGTCCATCTTTTTTTGTCTTATTTTCAGTCGTTTATAAAGGATTTTCAGCACTTTTCAGTGTATCATTCACACAACTAAAACATGTAGGATTGCCTACAGACTCTAAGAATGAGAGAAAAGCGACACAAAGGTTTAGGTGTTGCGTGTTAATTGCCAGCATACCACTCGGACATTTTAATTGCCCCAAAAATTATGTATTCACAAACAATCAGCTACCAGCTTCTCTGGCGCAGTTGCAACACAAAATTATCAATATCAATGAATATTTCGGAATCCTTTTATAGATATAAAGTAAATGACCTTTTTAAGGCATTTATTGTGTCTATTATTTAAAGTTATTAGCGACACTTGAGTTAGATGTACACATAGTCAGTAATCATCCCAACTATAGTCCATTTAATGGGCTATATGAATTACTGCAATTTGTGGCAGACAATGATTGAAAATTATATTTATATATTAAAGGCGTCAGGAAAAGAAACAACACACTCCCAGAAGACAAATCTGTGAAGGTTAATTTCAGAGACATCCGAATGGTATGCTGGCAAAAAACTGAATGTGAGAAAAATGAGACCTGGCAGAACAACACCCGGGAATAGATCGCAAGACTGCCGAACAAAAGCAAAATTCATGGGTCAGCAAACACCAATCCTGATTGGACAAGGAATGGGCTGTTACAACACAAGGAAGCATTCTACAAAAATCAATGCGCGTGGGCCTTATCACGGTAGGCGAATCAGAATAATGGATTCACAAAATAATTCTTTATTATAATACCTGATCGACCACTTTAAACAAACGATGGTAGTGTGTAATTTCTCAATGATCAATATGTGTATATATTGACTTCTCCCTCCATCAGCATTTGGTACAGTGTTAATGTCAATCTCAACTCAACAACAAAGATTACAGCCAAGATATAAAGTACGACAATATCATAACAAAACGGCAATATACTTAGAAACACCATGCATAAAATAGAACTTCTGAATCTATAGTTAAAATCATAAATACGTATGTATCACTTCTTAGAAACACCATGCATAAAACATAACTTCTAATTCTATAGTTAAAATCATAATTACGTATGTGTCACTTAATGTACAAAATAAGAGCATGTTTACAGCAAGTAACATTATTGTTTACTGTTGTTAGAAACTCACGTAAGTCTTACCCATCTATTTTGAGAATAAGTTTTTAATAGTGTTTTGGCCTGTGGTGACAGGTACTTTGGGTGGGAAGACTTGCTGTCAAGAAGTACAAACTTGTGGCTGGTATAATTGAACTGGGCAAATAAGGCGGTGTCGTTAAATTGAATTCCAAACAACAGTGTCTCTGTAACTGATCTTTTATCAACAGTTGCTCTGTTAAAAAAATCAATACATTCTCCTGAGCAAGGAAATAGGCTTTATTTGTTCTTTACTTTGGACTCTGGAATTCAATTCTTATCTGCAAAGATCTAAACTAAAATATGTGTATCTAAAGATGTCTTTGACATGGTGATCATTTGATCCATCAAGGAGACTGAAAATGTTCAAATTTCACTCACTCAATTATAAACACACACAAAAATTGAAAACTTTAAGTGTTGGTTTTTATATGGAACTAGAAAACACAATGATTCACTTGCTGGTGAGTACATCATCTTGCAATATGTTGATTGACCAAAATCAATTTCATGCAGTTATCTCAAAATAAATGAGTTCAAACATTTTGCATAAACCCTTGTTTCTTTCAAGTTTGGCTCATCCCTTCATCATAAACATGCTCTCTACAAAACACTAGACACATACACACCGACTATAATACATTCATAACATAATTATTTATCAGTGTCTCTGATGTTCACCTGTGCTTCTTTGCTTTCCTTCTACGCCTGTTAAACGCATATAGAAATAGACAGAGAGAAAAAGCGACGATAGCCACTGTGTTATTTGAAATTATTTTTTCGTTACTTTTATATGACAATGCGGATTCCACATCACTAAGTTCTTTTATATACAGTTGATAAAGTAGTTGATTTAAAGGAGACAAATAAAAAAAAGAAACAGAATTGAAATTGGATAGTAGTATGGTTTGTGGTTCTATCGCAGCGTGTGTGGTGGGGGGATAATTAACAAAAAATAGTCAGATTACAGAAAAAATAAAAAGTATATAAAAATAAAAAGATACCTGGGCTTCTTTTTTTCTAGAAATATTTGGATATAAAAAAATTAAATAAAAATGGCAATACCGTTTTTTTAATCACAATTTTTTTGAGTTTGAAAAAGTGCAACGTAATAACACACTGTACCCCAAAATAAACTAAAAATGTGGTTATGGACATGAAATAAAATGGTGGTTATAAATCAAAAGGTATGAGGACAGAAATGCAAACAGAAATGGTGCAGACAAAACAGAGGAATAGCTGTGTGCATTTTTTTTAAACGAAACTAAATGTGTAGAAATACCCCTCCCCTCTAAAAACAAAACAAAAACAACAAAACCCCTCCTTGTTAAGCCAAAGCAGGCAAGGTAGCGAGTGACTTGAGTAGTTGAACCCATGTAGACATGGTATGGTATCCTTTTGGATTGTGATTCTTAGATTAAGCCTTTTTTATTTGTGGGAATACACTGTGTGAACACCTTGATACTATGTGAACAACCCTTTGACTACAGCATTATATCTTTGGTTTTGAATATTAATCTGTTAATCTGTAAAGTAATAGTTGATGCTTTAGACACGACACAAAGTCAAGAAATGTAGCTATGGATCCTAATGATGATTTGTTATTCTCGGCTCAAAAATACTGAAGTATAACAGCATTAACAACCAAACATCAACTAGTCATTTTAAGTACAACAATTAGTTTGAAGGAAAAAAAGAATCACAACATAAATTCATATTTATTATATGGCCTGAATTAGGTTGAATTACCTTTATTTGGAAGCGATTATGAGCAACCTATGCCAAGCAAAAAAATAAAATAAACCAAGGTGCAGCAAGTAGCAAAAATACATGCATAAAAAATAGTAAATTAGTTATTGTGATGGGGGTTCCGAGGAAGCAATGCAGGGTGGGGAGAGGGAGGGGGAAATAGAGAAAAGAAAGATGTTATACAGTAACGCTTCGTTACCACTATGTTTTAAAAGAAAGGGACGGGGAAAAGAAAAAGAAAAAAAAGAGGACATGTTAAATGTTGGATAATAACAACCAGAAAGATTGTTTCCAAAAGTGACGCACAATACATATTTAAAACGTCTTTATCTGTGCATACCGCTATTCAGATCAACTCAAACATGTCGTGTTGTTTAAAATTATGATGTAGCAAACTGTAGTCATGAGCAAATTTGATAACTTTCTTGTTTATATACGTCTATAAATTATATATATATATATTTAATAATATCAACACCATGTTTATTTTACAATAAAACGTAAAATGATTGAGATGTAATATGAGATGAAATCCTTTATTGTTTGTCCAACCATCATCACCACTCTTTATGTGGAAAGACATCAGATTCCTACCATAACACCCTTTAAATACAACAACAAAATCAAACGATGGTTAATTCTTGCAACTAACATATATATATTGGAATATTAATAACGTCTGACTGTTTCCATCCATCCATTCGTTCATTTATATATATATTATATACTGGGTGTCCCAAAAATGGTAACATGCAAGTTTTTGCTTCCCAATTAAATTTGAATATCAATAGGTTTGTAATAGGATTGAAACGTCACGTCAGGCCCTCTTATTATTGCATTGCACATTCTATATATTTCTATTGGTAGAGTTGTGTCCTTCATATTTCCTAGCATAATTGTATGGTCATTACCTAAATTCAACCTGCCTATCTGAGATGGTAAATTGTAGCCAAACAATCTGTTTTAACAATATTTGTTGTGTTCAACATTGTTGCAAGCATGGAGTTTCATTTTTAATGTCATGAAGAGTATAAACATTTGTTTCCTACAAATAAATAAGAAAATTCTTCAAAATAAGTAAAAATTGACATTTATCATGTTCCTGTAAAAAATATTTTTGTCTTTGTCTCTAAATACTACACCGTTTTCTGGGACACTCTGTATATAATTATAATAATAGTCGTCATGGTAATAGCACCATCAATGCTAGCTTTGAATGTGTACAATAAGCCCAACCCTATACTGCAAATTCATTACTCCGTATATAGATGAACCAAAACCAAATACATTTTCAGTCTTAGTGAATGGATTGGTAGATGTTTGTTTCATCCTCATAATCGTATGCTATTCAACCGTCAAATTTAGGCTGATTAAACATCATCATTTGACGCATCTGCTTTTTAAACTAAAATATCATTAAATAGTAGACCATTCTGTTCTATCTATCTCAAGTCAACTTATACTGTATATAGCTTTATATCTGAATATTGACTAATACTGGTCATGTTGTCCACATATGTTGTTAGTTGCTCCCATCTTATCCTACCACCATTTAAGCGTATCCCACAATTCTTTAATCCTCCAGTTTGAATGTGTTAATAAATAGGAATACGTTTGTTTTAAGATTTTACAAAAAGTCTGCAGAAATTACAGGGGAAAGAGTCAACTAGAATGCCACCTTTATATGGTGAATGCCCTCCCTAATATGGTGAATGCCCTCCCTAATATGGTAAATGCCCTCCCTACTTTAGTAAATGTCTTCCCTTATATGGTAAACACCCGCCCTAATATGGTATATGCAACCCTCTCCCTAATTTATGCTGAATGAGTACATGGACCATGTGTTGAATGGTCCACCTATCGTTAAGCTTGAAAGCCATTACCTTGTAGCCGGCACTAACATGCCTGCTTTAGATTAAAGGACTACACGTAGGCATGAATATTGAGAGAAATGAAAAGAGATTGAAGTAAAAAAGTGGGGTTAATAGGCAGTGTGGTACAGTGTTGGAAGCATAACGTCCCTCAGCATCAGCATCATCCCCGAGGACACGGTTCACCAATAAACCACGCAAAACATGTCACTTGTATTCATGGTGAGAAACTTACACCCTGTTGTATATGGGTACTACTTATATCTTAAACAATAAAACCAACACCCAATAATGCAAAAATGAAAAAAATAAGAGTAGCAAAAAAGTATATTGGACAATTTGTTCAAAAACGACGATCGACAATATAGGAGTGTATAATATGTGCAAGAAGTATAATTTACAATAACCAAACACTTACTTAAATTTCCTAAAGCAAACTCGCATACACATTTTTTGAAAATTCACCTTTTTTCCATCCTGTTAACTATTGACTTTAGTTTAATAGTATATGATAATTGTCTATTCATATTTGTTTAAGATTCAAAGAACAAAACAAAATGGTGATTTTATGTTAGTTAATTACAAGGGACAGTTTAAACATTTAAAATGACCGTTAATCAAAACTGAAACTACAATTGTTAACGTTCATGCTTCTAACTCCGTCGGTGACGTAGTGACGTACAAACACAAAATGGCTGATACGGGTGGTGCTTGCCGTTACGATAGACGGGCAAACATTGCCTTATTAGGGGTGAACATTGCCTTATTAGGTAAGAGAGGGCAAACATTACATTATAAAAACAACTTACGAGTGTTTCAACAAGCACAGGCAGGTCTGTGATACGGTCTTAAAATCAAGAGATGTTGTTTAGTAACGTTATGATGTCAAATGAAGGCGCCTTAAATTACGTCATGCAACGCAACTGGCTGGGTGGCAACGAGAGAGGTTGAAAGCTGGCAGAAGAGATGCCACAAAAGTAGTTTCATACTAGTTGAGACAACTTTTGATAGTACTCTATAAGTGCTAAGTTGACATGTTGAGTTACTTAAAGTCTCCGTATGTCCTCTTGGGCACTAGGCATGATTGGCTTAATTTGTCAAATGAAATTAAGCTCTAGTCACATGAAATGAAGTGATATTAAGCTAAATCTGAAGGACAATTTCTCTTCAAAAATCTGGTTAATAAAACTCATGGTATCGTTTTTTATTAACTTTGTGAAATGTCACCTGGACAATAACGTGTAAGTCTGTACATATGAGTGTCTAAATTGAAGCTGGCCGGACAACATATCCTGACCAAAAGTAATTCCATACATTCGTCCTGTCCACGATCGAAGCAAAGCAACAAAAAAACAGGAGCAATGATTCTCCTGGGTAAAATGGTGTGAATTTCACTCGATCTTGTATTTCAACTAAGTAATAGAGTGTCCAGGTCTTTTTCTAAATATGGGACTCTCCATATGTCTATATACTCAAGATGCAAACAGACATCTTGTGTTTGTTTGCTCTATTCAGACAACCGTCTCGGGAATCATCGAATTTTGATGCCCGGCCAATAGATAAATTTGAACTATACGGTCATTAGTTCCAATAACTTTTTGGGGGGTGAGGGATTAGAAGCATCTGTTTGGTACAATATTTATATCCGTTTCTCCTCCTCATATAGATATGGCCATTACTATTAATTTCTATATATCATATCATTTAAATACCAGTTTGGGCATGTGTACCTCAATGGCAACACTAATCATGGAGGATTTACATCAAATTTGTCATAAAAGACATAATTCTGCTCACTATAGTGAGCACGCGTGGTCCAACGGATACATTCTCGCTCCACAATACAAAGGATGTGGGTTCGAGTCCCGTTGCGGCCAGCGTGTTGTGTCCTTGGGCAAGGCGCTTTACCGCGCTTGCCTCTCTTCACCCAGGTGTATAAATGGGTACCGGCATTAATTCATGTTGAGAAGTAAAACGGACTCACTGTGCGGGAGTCGTGGCGAATCCACCACAGCCAAAATTACATGGATGAGTCTGGACCAAACGCTAAGGAAAGAGAGATGGGCATTCCACGGGTGAGCTTTGCTCGGCACGAGTCTTTACTTATAGTGTACCAATCTGATTGTGCCTGTGTTAGCATTGGTTCTGTTCTGTTTTAGCTTTTATACCGGTCCCTATATACTATCTCCCCTAACACAATCTACAAAGTATGAACAAAAAGCTACAAGATGTAGATATATTAAAATATCCAAGTGGAACCCTTTGTGGTTGTCAAACTTCATGTTCAAATAGATGTATTAATAGTTTTTCTAATTTCTGTCGTTGAATAGTCGGAAGTCATCCATCGTCGATTGATCAATTAATTTGACTCATCGCGATCACCATCATTTCAACCTCTCTAGTTTTACAAACCACTCGCCAACCACTTTCACTATAGTTGTGTTTTAATAGGAAAAAATGGCTATACTTTCCTGGACCAACTTCAGAAATAATTAACAGCTCCATTAATTGCGTCACACGGTTATAAGAGATGCGTTCGGACACACCTATCTGATGGACCATTGCAGGGTGATACACGTATACAAGCAGGCCCCATCCTGCACATTGCTCGGTTGTGTCCACATCATATACAAGCTATCGAGGGTTTATTAAAGGCTTACACAAGAGTTGGAGTGAAATATATAAAGGGACTCAAAGCTTTAACATTTGTTTTGGTTAAGATACGTTTTAGTTAAAAATAGCTAGATGATGAAACTAAGTTTCACTAAAAGTTTCCATTATAGCATGAATTCTTTTAAATAAATGATCATTTTTTCAGAAGAAATCTTAAGGATTTGTTACCATGATGATCATGGGTAAATTTATACCACAAAATTATAACCATGAAATTTAAAAATTGGTAGAAATAATGGCATTTCCCAAATTCAAAATGTCATGATTTTAATCTTAATCTCAGCACTTTTAATAGCTGAATCCTTTCATTACATCACCTTATGGCCACTCTTATGGCAACTTTGATTGGTTTAATGGAAAATGACGTTGCAAATTTAACACATAAACATACTTCAAAATAGCGATATTATGCAAATTTGACATCCGTGTGTAAGCCTTTAATAAAACTTTAAGATTCATCATCAAAAAATACACTTAAGGTTTTCTACAAAACAATAATGCTTAATTATGTAGATAATCGACAGAAGAGCGTTGCCATAACAACAATCTTTACCTCTCATGTCGCTTCTTGTGTGATCTCTTCTTCTTCTCTTTGCGGACGGGCGATGTGCTTTCAGATCTACGATAAAGAGTAAAAAGTTAAAGAATAATAATTAAAACAACAATAAATTATACGCAGTTTCAAGCATCCCTTATATTTCTGTATTTGTATGGTGCAAACACAATGTCCAAAAAGGAAATGTTTTTAAGCGCTTTGCACACTCCTCAGAGAGTCTGTAAATACATCAAGTAGTCTATGTAGTGAACAAAATATAAATCTGACGATGAGATGAGTGTTTGGCAAATATGGCTTCATTTTTCATATTATTTGATAAAAACGGCACATGCAAATAATATTAAAACGTTTAGCGACGGATTTCGCAAGGGACGCTTGTTTTTAGAGTATTGACAATACCGGATGAAGGCTTTCCATCCGTCACTTTTGTAAATCTACTTTCCATGAAAGAACAGGTTTGTTTGGATTTCTTGTCAACTATTGTAGTGATAACATTTTCAAAATTGGATATTGAAAAACAAACAACAACAAATAGGACAACTTTTGTCAGCAGCTATTTGACAAATCTGTGGATGAACCAACTACAACATAAACAAGAATCAACAGCATAATAAATTGTGTTTTATGATATCTTTTTTCATGTTCTTTTCTCGCTATGCCCTTGTTTTCTCGCTATGCCCACTGTTTCTGTCACACGACTTATCTGAGAAAACCTGTATATTCCCCTTCCACACATCTCATATATCAATATCATGCATTCAACATTGGCCAGAGACAGGATGTCACAATTCATTTGCCTTACAAAAATGTTGGAACATTATAATGCGAGTTGAGGAATATTTCTTCGGGCTCTGGGTTAGACTGGAATTATTAAATTATTTCTCTTTCCCTCAAGAGTAGGCAAATAAACGCTAGAAAGCACATGGAGGTGTGTTTTTTTCCTTTTCAGAGTTTATGTGTAGTAGTCTGCTCTGGTAAAAGATAAATAATGACATAAATATAGCCTACGATTGAGGTTTCAAATATGATATATGACAGGGTAGAGGGACCCACACTTGATATCTTAAATGTGTGATTTGAAGAAAAAAATATGCGAAATATAATAATCTAATTAAAATATATTGATGTTCATTATTTTAGTATACTGACATTCTTTCCAAATTTGATTTTGTACAAAGTCTGCAATAGTTAGTAATAAAAAACCTTTCAAAATGGTGTTTAAAGGTAGGTGTTCCGATCACTGTCCCGATTTTCAACTTTTAGATTTTTATTCTACATAATCTAATTAAAATATATTGATGTTCATTATTTTAGTATACTGACATTCTTTCCAAATTTGATTTTGTACAAAGTCTGCAATAGTTAGTAATAAAAAACCTTTCAAAATGGTGTTTAAAGGTAGGTGTTCCGATCACTGTCCCGATTTTCAACTTTTAGATTTTTATTCTACATGAAGGGTCATCCTTGGATTCCAAAGTTTGAATTACATAACTCCAATTGTTCTTATTTTAGAATCACAAAGGTGACATGAAATATGCCAATTGAGTAGTACACAAACTGGCAGGGTGGTTAACCACCTTTGGCAGTAATTCACTGCATTTTGGTCTATAATGTCTAAATGGAACATATCTTGCGCCAGAGATTTTACAGAAATAATGAGGAAAATATGGAGTTTCTTCTGATATCAAAATATTTTGATATGGGGGAAATAGATCGGAACAGCCACCTTTAATGTAATTAATCATAAACTTATAATTTAAATTACACAAGTACTTCCCAAGATTAAGTTCTCAACCAGTTAAGAAAGTCAAGAAGCAATGTCGCAAACTCATGAATGAGAATTCAATACTGTCAACGTGGGGTTTATCCTTGGTGTAAGACAGCATGAAATTAACCCATAAACCTACATTATGAATTTACCTGATATTTTACCAATTCAGCTTAAAATTTCAGACTTAAATAATACAAGCTTACTGAAATTCATTTAATTTTCGTTTTATCACTAACAGCACCCATGTTCTGAACTTGGTCACCACTCTGCTCAGCTTATGCAAAATCCTCATTCTGTTCAAAACCACACATGGTTAAACCTGTATTTTCATTTCAGACTCCTAACACACTCAGCAAATCACACAAACTTACAGTCACTACCAACAAATTATAACCTTCTTCTGACACACACACTTTTGACAAAGGAAACCCTGGCCCCACACCCCACCCCAAAAAACAAAAACTACAACAAACAAACAAACAATAAAAAATTTAAAAAAATCCAAATATTAACCCATTGTGAAAATGTGTACTTTCAATGCTTGTCTGTAAATGTTGAGAACATATTTTTAGTGTTGCAATTTCAGTGAAATGCATTATGCAATGTGTTGCAATGATATATGAGGATGTCAAAAACATACGACATATCTGGAATATGTAAGGACATAGAAAGTATATATAGCGCAGATTTCCCCTCCTCCTTCCTTATCGATCAGTCGTTAAACTGATTGATTGATTGCCGTTCAATAGCAAATTGTGTTTATTGAATGGTCTGAAATCTACCACAAATTATAAGGGACTGATTGATTCTCATCAAAATGTGGGCATTGGGATTGCGTCAAATAATTCTGTATCAAATATAAAGTTATATAAGAAATTCAAATACTACCATTTAGTTGTTTTTGTAACCCCATCCACCTAAATACCCAACCCCACGCAAAACTTACAGTTGAGTTGTACAAACCTTGAGGAATATGACAAAAGAGATTATTATAGCAATTATAAAAGTTCTTTGCACGGATCCGCAAATTTTGGGAAGAGCCTCGAACTGGTACCGCATTGAATGGGACTATTCCATAACAGTATGTAACTAGTTCGACTCTCTCTGCACAATATCACTGGTCATGCAGTGAGACATTGTGAAATGATGCAACACTTTCATTCTCGCAAATCACAGATCCGTGGAAAGAGCGAATACAATAGCACTTATAGCTCCCAGAAGAAAATACCCTTATGGCTCTTACATAATGGTTGATAATGATATGACAAGGCAATGGTTGCAATTTTGACAATTTAAAGGTAACTGCCATTTTATTTCATATTTCATAAACAAACTTCAAAGTAAAAATAGAAGAAGGAAAAAACATGAGATAGAAAAGATTGTACAAAGGTTGGTGATGATAAACAACACTTTTTATTATTACACAAAAAGGTGAACTAGACTTAGACTAATCAACCTATTTCTAATGTTTTACTGGTGTCTACTAACCGACTGCCGAGATTTGTCAGGGAACATTCTATATTCTTGGTTATTTTTAATGACTTTTGCATAACTGTATATGGGGAAATGTGTCTGGAATTGTGATCTAAATTTAGAGCACAGATTTATTTTGTTTCTAATGTGTATTTCATATCACCATGAATAAATCCATCGGGTAAGAAGCTAGACAATGCGGATATGTTGTTTTAAGGAAAGGCAGATGTTTGTGTTGAGGGTTATTTTAAAGGAGAGGTCTCGCAAGCACAACATTGTGCATTATATGGTAGGAAAATAACTATCGAGCCCACCTTTTGTAATTATATAGAACAAAACACCACACTTATGACAAAAACAAATAAAAAACGCCATCTCTCAACATGCAATTTTTAAAACTCGCGGCGATCGAAAGTCCCGGTGTCGATGAAGTCATAGTTATAAAATGCACATGCGCAAATTTGAGCACCGATACCCGTGACGTCATCGACACCGGAACTTTCGATGCCGCGAATTTTTAAAATTGCATGTTGAGAGATGGCAGTTTTTATTCGTTTTTGTGACACGTATCATGTTTTGTTCTATATAATTACGCAATTTCGGCTCGTTAATTACTTTTCTAACAAATAATGCTCAATGTTTAGCTTGCAGGACCCTTCCTTTAACGAGAAGTGTTTGGTACATTTTTAGAGCAATCTTGGATTAACAGGCAGTGATCAGGCCTGGGCTATAACATTGTAAACGTTTGATAATTCTAATCAGAAATTGTCCAGGATAGTTCAGGTTTGGGAGTTTCAACCCTATCCATATACACATCCAATATAGAGGGTGTCCCAGAATGATTTATACTGGGAAAGGTGCATTTATTTAGCTATGAATACCATTGTTATTTGTCAAAGTTCTTGCGATTCTAACATGTACATAGATTAAGCTTTCTTAGGAATTTTGAATTTTAAAGATAGGAAGTTTCTGACTAAAAATATGGACTCTTGTGTAAAAATGGTAAATTCCAAGTTTGACCAAAATTACTTCTTTTGAAACTCATAAAATAACTGACCGTGGTCGACATAAAGATCAGTTTCAATGATATGCGGGTGATTTCCTGTGTCCTCTTTTAATTTTCACTACAAAATTAATAGATATCAACTGTTGATGTTTTACGAAGCAATATTTGAATGGTGTGAGGAAATTGTTCTGCTTGAGTGATTTATATCATACTTTCTTTAGCAGCAGTTGGGAAGTTTCGTATGAGTTTTATTAATTGAAATATGCTGAAAGTGAAAAACAGGATTTCACCCATTTTCAATAGTGTCATGTCATATCATAATGGATATAAAGATATTTTAATGACTTTACCAGAGAAAGTAGAAAACTTGTTCACCACTATAATGCAGGCACTAAACTCGGACTGCAATGTTGTTTTTATATTTTTATTATTAAACAGTATAAATCACTCTGGGACACCCTGTAGCGGGTTGGGAAACACCTATGTTAGATGGGCTATGCATGTATTCCAGGGCAGCCATATCATTCTGGGACACCCTGTAGCGGGTTGGGAAACACCTATGTTAGATGGGCCATGCATGTATTCCATGGCAGCCATATCATTCTGGGACACCCTGTAGCAGGTTGGGAAACACCTATGTTAGATGGGCTATGCATGTATTCCAGGCAGCCATATCATTCTGGGCACCCTGTAGCGGGTTGGGAAACACCTATGTTAGATGGGCTATGCATGTATTCCAGGGCAGCCATATCATTCTGGGACACCCTGTAGCGGGTTGGGAAACACCTATGTTAGATGGGCTATGCATGTATTCCAGGGCAGCCATATCATTCTGGGACACCCTGTAGCGGGTTGGGAAACACCTATGTTAGATGGGCTATGCATGTATTCCAGGGCAGCCATATCATTCTGGGACACCCTGTAGCGGGTTGGGAAACACCTATGTTAGATGGGCCATGCATGTATTCCATGGCAGCCATATCATTCTGGGACACCCTGTAGCAGGTTGGGAAACACCTATGTTAGATGGGCTATGCATGTATTCCAGGCAGCCATATCATTCTGGGCACCCTGTAGCGGGTTGGGAAATACCTATGTTAGATGGGCTATGCATGTATTCCAGGGCAGCCATATCATTCTGGGACACCCTGTAGCGGGTTGGGAAACACCTATGTTAGATGGGCCATGCATGTATTCCATGGCAGCCATATCATTCTGGGACACCCTGTAGCAGGTTGGGAAACACCTATGTTAGATGGGCTATGCATGTATTCCAGGCAGCCATATCATTCTGGGACACCCTGTAGCGGGTTGGGAAACACCTATGTTAGATGGGCTATGCATGTATTCCAGGGCAGCCATATCATTCTGGGACACCCTGTAGCGGGTTGGGAAACACCTATGTTAGATGGGCTATGCATGTATTCCAGGGCAGCCATATCATTCTGGGACACCCTGTAGCGGGTTGGGAAACACCTATGTTAGATGGGCTATGCATGTATTCCAGGGCAGCCATATCATTCTGGGACACCCTGTAGCGGGTTGGGAAACACCTATGTTAGATGGGCTATGCATGTATTCCAGGGCAGCCATATCATTCTGGGACACCCTGTAGCGGGTTGGGAAACACCTATGTTAGATGGGCCATGCATGTATTCCATGGCAGCCATATCATTCTGGGACACCCTGTAGCAGGTTGGGAAACACCTATGTTAGATGGGCTATGCATGTATTCCAGGCAGCCATATCATTCTGGGCACCCTGTAGCGGGTTGGGAAACACCTATGTTAGATGGGCTATGCATGTATTCCAGGGCAGCCATATCATTCTGGGACACCCTGTAGCGGGTTGGGAAACACCTATGTTAGATGGGCCATGCATGTATTCCATGGCAGCCATATCATTCTGGGACACCCTGTAGCAGGTTGGGAAACACCTATGTTAGATGGGCTATGCATGTATTCCAGGGCAGCCATATCATTCTGGGACACCCTGTAGCGGGTTGGGAAACACCTATGTTAGATGGGCTATGCATGTATTCCAGGGCAGCCATATCATTCTGGGACACCCTGTAGCGGGTTGGGAAACACCTATGTTAGATGGGCTATGCATGTATTCCAGGGCAGCCATATCATTCTGGGACACCCTGTAGCGGGTTGGGAAACACCTATGTTAGATGGGCTATGCATGTATTCCAGGGCAGCCATATCATTCTGGGACACCCTGTAGCGGGTTGGGAACACCTATGTTAGATAGGCTATGCATGTATTCCAGGGCAGCCATATGGTTGTGTATGCATTATTCTACCATGCATCACAACTAAAACAAATTCTACTTTCAATTTACACTGTATAATTTATCAAGTGTATGACAATTTTGCAAAGATTTAAATAAATTGTTTATCAGGACATGAAAAGAGGGGAAATGCTAACATAACAAATTATCTGTAATTCTTGCCAGTCGTAAAGTTTGCAAAACTCTTATGCATGAAATGTTTTTGTAGATGGGGGGAGGGGGTGGGGGGGGGGGGAGGGGGTGGGGGGGGGGGGGGGAGG
Organism: Ophiura sarsii; assembly: GCA_035610835.1. NCBI lineage: Eukaryota > Metazoa > Echinodermata > Ophiuroidea > Amphilepidida > Ophiuridae > Ophiura > Ophiura sarsii. Next base: position 77,867,004 of record CM069442.1, on the reverse strand, counting down.
AATGCATTACCGTAAATGATGTAACCTCATCTCAAGTTCCAGTCCAATTAAAACTAACCTTGACCTAAAAATTTGTCATTGCATTGCAGGAAGTCCTGCTATGGTATTATTTACTATTTTGATTAATAAATACTACTGTAAATCATGCATTATTACCTAATCATCCTTATTAGAACATGGACATAGGAGAACCATAGTAGTAGTTAAATGCTATAATGCACAGATATGTTTGTAAATTGTGGCCTAATAGGAATAGTGTTTATAATCGAACACATAATTGTGAAATTATGAAGATGAAATCGCTTAAACTTGAAAGAAACCAAAGCAATTTTGATTTCGAACTATTAATATCTTATTCTTAGTGAAAACATGGAAATTAGGCAGCAACCCCGAAAATGAAAAATGTATAAGTCTAAATAATGGACAAAAGGGTCTAAAATTGGCAAAGTGTAAAAAATGAATAGCAATAAAAATCTACTTTTGCACAGTTTAAATTTATTGTTGTCTGAAGGTTATGTTATTTAATGAAACAAACTTTCAGACATTACACAACAACAACATTTGATGTTTTTGTATCTCTAAATAACATGTAACATCTAAACATCCATGACAGTTTTAATTGCTTTCTTTAGAAATAACAAGTCTGTGAAGGATAGTCATTTGGGAATCTTTTGATTATTTGTTTCCAAGTAATAAACCACCACAAACATCAAAGGTTTTTTTGATATATGTAGACTTAAGCAAATCATATCCATCATATGTATACTGTTGAATAGATGGGAAACGATATATCGTCAAGCTTACGAAACCTTACTTTCTTCTTCAGGACAAAATATACATAGAACTGAAAACGAAGTACAACCATAGAAGGAATATGAAATCCAAAGTGTCAAAATGACAAAAAAGGGTTGAATTACCCTATCATATACTATACACTTGATTTAAATTTGTTCTTCATATAATTTGAAATTAAAGCCAATTAAATTTCCCCCAAAGAAATAGTGTTTGGGTAAATACAAAAGAGAGAACAAAAACCCATCAATAGTAGATAAATCTTTACTAGGATTAATTTAGATACCTTTTTTGAACCATGGTTGTTGAGCTCCGTAGCTTTCAAGGTCATCGCGACCCCTTCACTCAACGACCATGGTTCGAAAAAGGTATCTAAATTAATCCTAAAATCATGATCGAACCCAATATCAGTCTTTACTACTTCTGCTGTTACACTAAGAGAACAGGGACTAGTTTTTATTTTGATTCTGATGTCAAGACAGAGAAGACTTTATCAAATCTTAAGATAATTCCAAGGATTTGTATTTAAACATGGAAGTAACTGATGAGCATATATCAATGATCAGCTTTGGAATAAGGCTAAGATTACATACAAAAGCTTTGGTAACAAACTGCAACACAGGTTCAAAATAATTGACTTTCATAAGTGGGCAAGAACTGATAGTTATTCTAGAAACAAATCAAATAAAAGCAAACTGACACTTTCACATGGCCCCCTCCCTCAATCTAACATAGCTGAACCTGATATTCTGGATTTATAAAAATTCACGAATTTGCGTTTGAAATATCAGCACAGAAGCACTACCGTATCCGATGAATGCTCAACCCTGGCAGACACAAAGGTATGGATTGACTAGGGGGTTCACTGGAGGTATTCAGCCTTGTTTATACAATAAGAGTGAACAATTTCCACACTTGCCAACATTTACATGATAAATTTAGAGTACTAGTATCACAATGACAGTAACATTTTGCTCCATATTCAAATAACATGGTAGTAGGCATCGCAGCTTTCCATTATGAGGTGTTAATTCAAGATGGAAATAGATTTGAAAAGAAAACAGAAATGTGTGGCAACGACCGGCAATATTTTGAGTAACAACCACACAAATATAATAATCCAGTTCTTGAGTAACCTAACCGTCTGCAGGAAATATTGATATATAAACCTCCGATGTCGATCATGATATCAAAATAAATGCGTCTTTAATGAAAATAATCCTTCTAACCTGATACCGTAATAAAGATAGGATGATGATACAAACTGATGTTTGGGAGAGTTAAATATCATTCAGTAGCTATATTCACCCATAGCATTTCATTCAACTTTTATTTGCAAAATATAGCTATCATCAATCAATGGCTACTATCTTCAGTAGATAGCATTTTACTTCAACTATTATTGTCAACAGACAGCATTTACTTGAGCTGCTCCTCTCATAATACAACATTCAATACAACTGCTATCTTAACATAAATAACATTTAATTCTCCAACTCTCATAAGACAACATTTAATATAACTGCTATCTTTAAATGGATAACATTTAATTCACCTACCATCATCAGTAGATAGCAGTTACTTTTATCTTCAGCAGAAATTACTCATTTTCAACTATTATACTGCTATCTACAGTAGATAGCATTTACTTAAACTTCTATCTTTAGTAGATAGCATTTACTTAAACTTCTATCTCAGTAGACAGCATTTACTCAAACTTCTATCTTCAGTAGATAACATTTACTTAAACTTCTATCTTCAGTTAGATAGCATTTACTTAAACTTCTATCTTTAGTAGATAGCATTTACTTAAACTTCTATCTTCAGTAGACAGCATTTACTCAAACTTCGATCTTCAGTAAATAACATTTACTTAAACTTCTATCTTCAGTAGATAGCATTTACTTAAACTGCTATCTACAGTAGATAATTGAGAAAAGTGTTGTTTGTGTCTGCATAGGGCGAACATGTTTGACAAGCATATTCAAATTGGTTGCATATTAACGATGTAGCACTTATGACATTATTACATCAAACCAATGTAATGATATCAATTATAAGCTGGAAGTGATCTTACTTTATTAAATACTCAATGGGATACGACTTACAAGGATATGTATCAAGAGTTAATTAAGTTAAATAAAAAAGAACACATCTAAGCTATACAGTCAATATAAAGTCTTATAATACACACGTACACATCTGCATGTTCGCCATAAGGTTTATCCAAACACAGAGAATTGTTCGTATCATGTTCTACAATGAATCTGATTTCAAATGCTTCTTGAATTGAAAAGATGTGTACATTGTGTGAATCTAATCTACAATAAACCAATTTGTAGCTAAATTAACAGGGTAAACACTTTGTATGTTGATGTAATAACACCCGGAACAGGGCCGGTGGCATTTTGACACCATTACAACATCGGCCTGTATAGAGAAATATTTGCTTGGTGTAACCTGACTGATCAATATACCAGAGTTGATCTAAGCTTTTTTAAACTTGACAAAGGGAAACTATAGAATAAAGGACACCTTTTGTTTCTATTTCAGTGGACTTGTATTGTACAAAACCACGTTATTAATTAAACCTACATAACCCTTGCTGTACATATTGTCACAGCAGCCTCTTCTATATTCGGAGAAAGTAATATCTTTGACAGATCTTAATTTTGTTTATTTGTCATACCAAACAAATCATTTTATTTGGTGGCCTACGTCAACTATCAGCCTACTAATTCTTGTTATCATATTGGAAAAGTGAGAAAGAATGTGACTTTTGCGGCGGTTTCTAGAAGTATTAATTGCTACGTAATCCAGGATTCACACGTATGGTTTCAAATGACATTCTTTAGCAGAAAATGTCAAATGTGTTTTATTTCAAAGATTATCACCTTTCAGTGTATATAATACGGTGAAGGAGGGTAAAACAGAATGATTTTCAGAATCAAACTATACACAGTCAGTGGAGAGGTGTGATATCATTGTATTGAGTGTCATCGGCCCATAGGGTATTGTATATAATATATAGGCCTATACACCCATCAGTTTAAGTAGTTTTAGTTAAAATTAAAATATGGATAATTTGCTAAATTGAAATTGAAATATGGATATTTCGTTTAGTTGAAATGGAAATATGGATAATTTGCTTAATTGAAATTGAAATATGGATATTTCGTTTAGTTAAAATTGAAATATGGATGCCTATAATCGGAAAGTGAATCTAAGTTAATATCAGATAAATTACATCATTGATACTAATTTATCATAAGCGCAACATTTTGTAGATAGGGAATACTTTACAAAAAGTATAGCATGTCTAAACTGCTGTCGAAAAGACGCACAGACAAACAGAACAACCACATTATAGATTACTGTAGAAATTGTTTTAAAACAAAATTAATGATCTACACCACGCCTGTGGATTATAATCATTTTTTTCTCATTGATAAGGGTGTATGCACCCGCCTCTTAGAGATGAAGCACACTTATGATTCTACATCTCAAATGTGAAATTCAAGCCATATGTGTTCACCAGTCAGCTAGGCAATGTAACAAACTACAATTGTACGTCTCAATGTAAAACTCAAGCCATTAGTATTCCTGTGAATAGTCCTACATCCATCCCCATTGATTTCCTTTTCAACACATGAAGGGTTTCTCCATGAAGCATTTTCGCTGGTTGCAGCTGGGGGAGGGGGCACTCACATTAAAATTCAATAAGGGGATGTGTCACATTTTATTATGTCATTCTTCAGCCAAAATTGAATGAAATATATAGTGTTATTTTGCTTTTTGCATTATTAATCAGTTTACAAGACCCCTAATATGGAACTACTAAAATCAGTTTGGAATTGTACCATTTCATTCATATCAGTAATGATTAGTTCACTTGATAACCCATACCCCCTGAATACTACAAAATACTTGTGAGCCTATCTCCCAAGATCCTGTGCGAAAAGTAGCTGAGGTTCGTGGCTCAGAGGGTGGGACGACGTGTCGATGTCCAGAGGGTCCTTGGATCGATACCCGGCGATTTAGTTGGTGTTTTCTCTTCAAAAATTGTGATCCCGGTTAAAAAACACCCAGTTTACGGTTAACCACTTACAAAATTGGCACCGCACATACCCATTCCCACAAAGTTGAGCGCCCCCCCCCCCCACCGGCATTGCAGCACGCCACATTTATTCAGTGATAGACAGCAAGGGCAATAGGTCACAGGAAGAGCTGCCGGAAAAGGACGACTTGAAAAGGAGCTCCACGTTGAGGAGCATAAATATTGTCTTGACAAACAAGCCGGTGGTATAGATGATGATGGGGTTTGTTTGTTGTGTTTGTCTTGAATCATTTATCGTTTGCTTGGGGGTAAGTCTGTACGACACTTTCAATTCGATCATTAATGATGTAACCAAGTTTGGTGGGAATTGTGTACACACTATAAGGTGTCGATGGCGGATGTCATGAGTAGACCAGTATTGAAGACAGGGGGTAAATAGTTAATGCTCAAAAATGCTTAAGAAACATGATACCCCAAGTTCAGGGAGGCCAATCTGAATCCAGTATAATACAATGGTAAATTCTGATATCTTTCATTGGAAAAAATATAAGTTAGCATCATAGAGAACTGCTTATGTCATACTAAAACTCAGTTGAAAAGAGGTGTTATCTTATGAGGATTGAAGACGAGTAAACACTATGTTTATCAAAAATAGCAGTTGAAAGAAACACTATCATATTGGTCACAACTCTCATTTTAGCATGATGACTTGCACAAGATGGTGCTTCAGTCAAATGCTCTTTTTTTCTGAGATGAGCGTTTCAATCAACTTCCATTTTGAAGGAAGTAGTTAAATTGCTATTTTCAGTAGATGGCGATTCATTCAACTGCCATCGCCAATAGTAAGTGCTTAATTGCAACTGGTCTCTTCAAAAAAATACAAGCACTGTTTCCATCTAATCTCTTCAAATAGGCGATTGATCCATTTATATTTTAATCACAATCTAAAGTAGATAGCAATTTTCTGTTTTTTGTAAATACTTCATTCATCCATTATTTTAATTCATTGTGTTCCATCCATATCTAGGGTGTTGATAATTTGTCATCAAAAAGGGTGATTTTAAGATTCAATAAAAGACAATAATCAAACTGCATTTTTCAGTTGATACAAAATCATTTAACTGCTATCTTCAGTAGAAAGTGTTTATTGTAACTGCTCTCTTCACAATACAAGCTACTGTTTCCAACTTCTCCCTTCAGATAGGCATTGACCCATTTCTATCTTCAGCTAGAAAACATATCTTTCAACAGCTATCTACAGTAGATAGCAATTTTCTGATTTAATTTGTGCAATATCAATGTTTTGTATTTTTTGCTTCAAAAGGGGTGATTTTATATGGGCACCAGGCATCAAGATAGCGAGCACCCTGAGTTCCGTAACTGTGCCTATGACATGACAAAATGGCACCATTATATGAATGACAGTGTACCCTAACTTTCTACAACCAGGTGCCACTTTGTTCACAATATGGCTTCTGTTCTAATGCAAATCATCTGATTATCACATAGTGCTCTGGCATTGCCAGATCTCTCAATACAATACCTGAATGTATTGGGGCCTTCCTGCCATTGATGGGGTAAACATCAATATTGCATAACAAAAGCGAGGTGAAGAATGTAAATATTACGATGTATTATTATTATTATTATTATTATTATCGCGTAACGAAAGCGAGACAAAGAATGTAATGTACCCCATCAACAGCATACAGGAAGTTGCCAATTATAAACAATCGTTCTTTAAAAAACACCATCCTTCATATATGCTACCGTTCAGTGACATGCTGCCAGGTTTATCAAACAAAATGTATAAACAACATTTTCAACAAACCCCATACCTTACTAACACAACCCTGTCTACACATACTAACAGATTAGCTTGCAGCAACCCGGTATTCAGAAAATTGTGTGTAAATGAATAATTCAAAGTAGCAATTATTATTTTGCATCGAAACCGATTATTTCTGCGGAGCAATTTACAACAAAAGTTTGTCATTAATTTTGCACGCCCCTGATGGCACAATAATGCCTGTGAATTACCCGCACATGTCCCGTTGGGGATTGACTCATGTTTTGTAGTAGGCATAAATGTAATGAATTTCAGCAAACAGACAGAAAGCTTGGTGAACACTTGTCAGGTAGGCAGTTTTCAAATGGCGGCCATATGTTATGTAGTCTTGCAATCTTATACAAATTTCCTATATGGGCGATTCCATGAAAACGAGACGCAACAAAAGAATTGAAAATTGCTCCCAGTGATTTATTTTTACCTCATATTGTTCTAAGTACATGCAAGAGCTAGGCAGAAAATATTACAACGTTTGGCTATTGTTTACTAAAAAATTGAATTTGTTTACTTCAAGAATGGTAACATGTGTTACCAGAACAGCACTTTTTAAAATATATTTCCTACATTATTTGGTTTTAATTGGTGCCACTTATACTTTTAATTCTACTAGTATAAGGCCCTATGTTAAAATAGTAAACAATCTGATAAATTCATAACTACCACTTCACAATGAGCCATCAAAATATCGTAACACGTGTTACCAAAATCATAATTATTTATCACTATTAATGGTTTATATGTTAGTTCAATGGTCAAAGTCAAGATTTCTTTTAATTTAAAATTTAAATGAAGTATCAAATGCTAGTAAATTATGAATGGACAAAGTGTAACGCGTGTTAATTACCGTAATACGTTTTACCGAGTATTTTGCAATTTACAAAAAAAAACAGACCTTGAATTATTGCTATTATTCTAGTATTATAAACCTTAATAGTTAGCAATTGCTTACAATAGTGACCAATAACTTGTGGATTGGTTAGTTTTCGTGCAAAAGCAAAACAAAGTTGACCTTTTTTTTATATCGCGTCTCAGCGCGTAACGCGTGTTACCGAAATTCGCAGTGGTCTCACATTAAAATCAGCTGATCTTTCATCTCGGTGTTTGGATGGGGATCTTTGGGTATTTCAATAAAAGATATGAAAACTTCATTCAAATTACTTTTACAGCTAGAGAATGGAGAATAAAGAATGGCACGCTTAAATGTAACGTGAGTTACCGCGGAATCGCCCATATACACAAATCCATTTTCAAGTATTCCTACACCTCACTGGCAGCAATTGATGGGGTCTGTAACATGAAATTGCTAGGCTGCAGTGAGAACCTAAGTGATAGACCACCACACCTTTGGCGTCACACTCTGAAGTCACTGGTATGTAGCCAGCCATGATTAGGCATTGATACTAAAAAAAAACATGGATCCAACATAGGGGTAGGTTGCTATTGAATTTTGTTGGATAAAAAGTATGGTTAGGATTTAGCAGAAAATATTTGCAGACAGTTCAAGTCAATTGCAGAACTGACGTATACAGAGATAACATTTCTAGGTCGCAAGGAGCTGGACCTGTATAGGGAATTAAAAATGTCTTGATGGAATAAAAACCCTAACAATGGCAGCTCCTACAAGTTGACACATTGCTTCATATAACATTGACAGTTATAATCCTGCTGCTGTGTCACATGGATTTCCAAACACCTGCTCATAGCACCAGGTGGATATAACTAAATATGTCACAGTGTCAGCCTCGTGGAAATCCGCATGTCCAGAAATAACTTGGATTATACGGAAGGCTGGCATTTAGTCTGTAGTTGCGAGCATCTGTGCCATGTTGATAATTTAACTGTTGTCTTGAAAATGCATGTAGTTTTGAATATGTATCGCATTGTGAAATATAGAAAACCAAATTGTAAGATAGGTATTCATAGTTAAGAGTTTAACCGGAACCGGTTAATCAGTGAACCCATCCCTAGAGACTGCTTTGTATTAATTATGAAAGACTGGTTTAATTAACCACTTGAACATTGCAAATCCATATAAACAGTCCCATCCTTTGCCAATGTAGGATTCAAAACTACTGCAGGTTCTCTCTTTTTAACGGCAGGTATGTTCAGATAAATCTTCAAATTAAGTGGAAATCCGGGGTTCCTGAAGCCCGAAAAATGCTGATGGATAACCTAAATTTTCAATGCAGGGTTATCCATCGGAAATTCATAATTTTTGAAAATTTGTACTGTAGATACTTTGGCAGACAACTAAAAACATTGGCGGATAACCTGATTTCATAACATGGTTATCCCCTGGAAAACCTGATATATTTTTTCTTAATTTGAACACTGTTCAAGAATATCCAATCTTCAACAAACCTAATTGTCATGCTTCAATTCCACCATTCCACCAAATGGCAATGCCACCACGCATCTACCATCACTACTTTTGAGCGACTAAATCTAATAATACTATTTATTCTAGAAAACAATCTTCAATCAATCCCCGCAAGCGCCTTCTTTAATTACGCCAAATCCAGAGATAGCGTCACAAAACCCCCCAATCGGATATAAGACACCATTACCACGACAGCATTACATTGGCGTCCGCGCAACTGCCGTGCTATTGCTTTCACACCTGGCAAATTTAGTGGGGGAAAATCCAAACTAATTACAATCTCTGGTAGTAATTGATACTTTGTAATCCCTCCCCAATCGTCCCTTCATTGATACGGCAGACAGCAATAAAGGTGTAAGTGACAGCCGCATAAAAAACACCTAACACATTACCAAAACTCATCAACAAAACAAGGTGAGAAAAAAACCCAGACTATCTGCAGATGCTGTGTGGTAAAATAAAAAGCCTGCGTGTATATTACAGTGACAATTTGCTTTGCCATCTATATCTAAAGCCAGGGGGTAGATGCCAAGGGTACAGTTTGCTCACATGAGATTAAAACGGCTTGCCTACTAGTGACAGAAACGAGCAATACCCATGGCAACCACGAGTGGATTTGCTAGGTAAACCAATTTATACATTTATGTCACTATGCGTTCACAGGCAATTCTAAAATGATAAGAGTCTCACAAACAAACAAAAACCCATTTCAATCAATTGTTTAGTTTTAATTAACGTCATAATGGCAAAATGTGGCAATTAATTATACAATTGCTGAAAGCACTGATAGGGATGAAGTTGGGTTTCTATACAATTTAACCATCAACAAATTAGACAATATGTATTCATAAATTAAATATCACCGTGAATTGCCTAAGAACTTTCTTATTTTTTCAATCATTGTAATGAAAACCTATGATAACAAAGGAACCTGTACAGAATTGGGCTATACAAAAGTAGGCTAACAGTTAGATATATTTCACAATTCAGGTTTTCTCCTGAACTACACTCATGCCTACAAATATATACACTACTTTGTCCTTTAGTCAACAAAAAGCTCTGTTCTACAGGCCCAACCGACCCTTATTTCCTGTTTTTCGCAAATTTTTAAAATTATTTTGAAAAAATTGTTGAAAATTCATTTTAAAAAGCCCAGAATTTGTTGAGGGGGAAAATACACACAAAACGCCAGACCAACCGACCCTACCTGAGAGGTCCGTTTGACCAGACAACAGGCTTTTTCCCTGTCGCCTTATTTCAACTTCTTTATCAAACCCTTAGTATCAGGTTTGGCATCAATTGCCTTTCTTGCGGAGTTGCTCTTTGGGGAACATGAAACTATTTAACCAATCAATTAAGCGCTTTGATGTCAGCTAGCACTTTCAAATAACGCCCTGTAACCCGTATCATCAACTCTTGCTATTCTCTGATTGGAACCGTAAACAATAGCCAAAATTTACATATTCAAGTAAGTTTTACATGATGATATTGTGCATGCAGTTTAAAAAATACAAAAAAACATACAAGTTGATTGACTTTTCAGTATTTAGCCAATTACATGTATGTAGTGACAATTTGAGTGAATCCTGCACTTATCTGCTCTATTACATTATACAGAGCATTTTAAATGGATAAAAACTAACCGAAATGAAACATGGAGCTTTCCTGGCTTTAAATGATTTCCATTCCTTGATTGTAAAATTGCCTGGCCCACCTGACTTTCCGGACCGGTAATTAATGGGAAAGATGTATCCTCATCCAATTGTTTTTTTTTGTCATGTCGGGTCCAGTTCAGGGAAATTCAGGGGTTTCGGGTTGCCCTGCAGGGCGCTAAAAAGATATACTCATAGGCTTTCAATTCGGATGTACCAGGAGGTTATCAATAAGTTCAGGTATTTGAGAGCTGTTGATCATATACTACTTCATTCTACACAACTGAAAATTCTCATCTCGACAAAATTCAATTTGTTCTAGGTTTTCACACGATAATCTTGGGTCAGATTGGTAGATTTATCGATCACCGCGTTAATCTAAGGCTATAGTCTTTTAATAGCTCCTCCATACTTTGTTTATTTCACAGCAATTTGTTCGTTCCAATGCCTGCTCAGTCCAAGCATGACAATGTCATTTGTAACACCTGACTTCACTCTTGTAATCGGGCTGGATTCTAACAGTATTAGCTTTGTATCGAATACTTGCCCAACACAGGCTTAATATGACGTTTATCGTTTAAGCCTCACAGAATCAAATCAAGGGTGTTCCTCCCTGGAGAAGACCGGTGATTTTCTTTCTGCTTATATGCACTGACAAGATCTTTTTAAAGGTGCAACATACAATCAAAGTACCCTTACATAGTCTCTCAATTGTATCTATAAACATTCTCTTGAATCTGCTGCGCTGCTTTCAAAAAGAAACAATGACCATGTACATTTGTAGAGTGACATGCCAGGAAGAAAAGCCTCATACAAGGCACAGGTAACTTTGGAGAACAATAGAATCCTCAGAAGAACACAGTGGATACATGTAGGTGTATGCCTCTAGCAAGCAGAAAGGCCCACACTGAATATCCTTAATACAGGCTTTTCCAAACCAATTTCCTACACTTTCCTAATTGTTTAACATGCCATAGAATAAAAACAAATTGCCGATTACTTAGTACAGGTAGAAGCCTCATCACATTGGTAAAACAGAACAATTAATTTATAAGGGAAGAACAATTATTTGGACGAAATGGCTGTATACCGAGCAGTAGTATTTTGAAAAAAGCTATTCATGTTGACTTACATCACACACTAAATGTAAAAGCAATTTATTTTGATCTATTAATGTACAGACATGGGAAAAAATACATTCTGTACCAAAATAGTACTTTCCTCTTACAGTTCAATCGTTATTGGAGAAATTCAAAAAACCATTTGAAAGGACAGAATATATTGCCTTTTTCATTTGAAATCTCTTCTTTTTTGTCTCTTAAAATACTTTATTTTTGCACCATTTAATCATTTTAAAAAGCTGCATCTATATATAACCTCGAAGTGGTTACACCCACAAACCATCAGTTATCAGGAGCACTTTGCCTTCCAGGCTTCACAAACAGAACTAGTCAGATCTGGAAATATGACTATAGTTTGATCAGTTCCAAATTGGAGAAGTCTCCTTACAGCAGCAAATGAATAAGAAGGACGCGGACACACATGCAAGCAACAAGCGCACTGTGCATCATATCGTCGCTGTTCTGACATACCGGCACATCACAACAGAAATAAGTAAAGAGATGTGCCGGTATGTCAGAACAGTGACGATATGCATGACACGTGCGTGTGACCATACTGTGTGGCCATAATCGCTGGCGTATGCTTGGATTACTTTTGAGTGTGGAGAGATAAAAACCGAATATTTTTCACCAATTTAGAACTGATTTAAACTATAGCTTGTTTTACAAATAAATCTCTCCAGATCAATGTACAATAAATACGCTCATATATCGTAAAATTTCAAAAATTATGGATTATTTCTTCCTCTTCAATTTGAGATATTGTTCGCGAAGATCGGTTTACAATTAGGAACGCTAGACTATGAGACAAAGTTCAATCTTCATTTTCACATTTGGGTTTTGAACATGCAGGATAGTTTTCACTACCAGTTTATCAATAATCTAGCTTATTGCTACACCGAGGCTGTGCGTAGAAGAACAAAATGCTAAATGAAAAACATACTTTGTTTTGGTTTTTGACACATATCTATATCAATATTCAGTCAATCATCATGTGCAATATCTCAAATTAAAGAGAAGAATTTTATTTGCAATTTTATAGAATAATATTTTATGTAGGAGCCATAGTTTTGGAGTTATGATCATATTTATTACCTGGTCAGTGACTATTTTGAAATTGTAAATTGAGCATAACTTCAACAAATTCAAGTACAGGTATTCAAAAGTTGCTGCTACATGACCTCTAATCTGTTTGGAGGTATATGGCCTCTTGTTTTCCTGCATGTTGGTAGAAATGACTTCAAAGCAATCTCCATATATCTCCGGCAATATTATTTGTGTTCCTTCATAGCGTATGTAGATCGGTATCTTGACGTATATTTCATAATAATAACAAGGCTATCTGTTGTTCAAGATCTGGGGTGAACCACATAATCTGGGTGAACCAGATTTGTTACTGATATTGCGTTACACACGCAATAACAAAAATCCATATTCTGACAACATTTTACTCAGGCCAGATTTTTCTATTGCACATGATTCACACTATAGAGAAACACATTTATAAGGTAAAGATGCCAAATCTGATTTATAAAACTTGTCCCATCCTTGACTGGGAAATACCAAATTGCAATCAAAATAATTTTAACCAAATGTATCCTTAAAGAGAACCTAGTATCCTTAAAGAGAACCTATTGTGTAAAACTGACGCTGAAGTGAAGCACATGGTATGTTTTGCTCCATTTCTACTCACACAGAGTAAAAGAAGAAAAGAATATGTATATATATATATATATATGTACTTTCTTGGAATAAATATATAAACTTCCTCAAATGATACAAAATACTAACACCTTCGGGTAATATAGGGAACTTGGAGAGAGATTTAATTCCAATGGCAAGATTGAGTGCCATGAAGTTGAATTATGAAAAAAATCATAAACACTTGAAGAGTACAAACAGAACAGAACTATTGCATTATATCTTTCTTTCTCTCTCTCTCTTATGGCTTTTCTTATAAACACATGCCCTTCTTTGTATCTCATCTATCACCATTTCCCATCCCCTCTCTACTACTCTTACAATTTAAACAGGGCCAGCTGAAAACAGTTACATTCTGCTCATGTCTCATACTTTCATTAGAGTGGATTTATCGTACATAAACTAAATTCACCTATAATCTAGGCCTATACATTACTTAAGCTTAAATACAAAAATATTCGTAATTTATTTCAAACTGGTTTTTTCAGAGCAAAACCACCAAAATATCAAATCAATGTTAATCATGGACCAATCCTGAGTTTGCGATGCATGTCAAGAACTTTTTGATACCCCCTCGTATATATGTACACACTGACAGCAAGTCCAATTGTCTAATTGTAGAAGTTGGTATGCACATGTGTGTACAAGCAAACTCTGAATTGTTATGCGTTGTATCTTGAAGTTATGTTATATTCAAATTTAAGCTATTGATAACTACTATTACTACTTGTTATCATCCACTCAACTGCCAATAATGATAATGATTATGTATTATTTCATGCAATGTTTTTAAGTTCAAATAAACCTTTTGAAAATGTAACATTATTTTTTAACATTTCATTGTAACATGCAATCTCAAAATTCCATCACCATATTCACCATATTTTTATCATTTCACTGTAACATGCAATCTCGATACCCCATCACCATAGTCTATATAAATATATCATTGCTGGCGAGAAAGTTCTTCTGTGCAACTGGTAGAATATAAACTAATGGTTTTAAAGCTTATTTACAAAACTTTGTTCTCAGCAAAAATACTTGAGCTATCTTGAATTCTCAATTAAAGCTTTGACTTTCACTATCAGAATGATGACCAACTATCTCCCAACACAACTGGTAACTGCTTCCAACTTTAAAGTAAAGAGTCTAATATCTTTTACTTGGATAACATGTGGGAAAGTTCCAAGGAGTGGGCGATAATCACAATTTGAGGGGGAGTGGCATGTAACTGAGCTGTTGGAAAACAGGGGATTGTGCAACTGACACAACCTAAGTCGGATGGCTTATGGTACTTGATGACTTCTTGAAATGGGGTCTTGGGGAACTGCCTAAGGAAGTACAATGAGCATTATAAACTGATGATCAATGCACCACACATACCTATTTCAGAGTAAATATATGTGGTAACCTGCCTCCCCAATCAAGGGTAAATTGTGTGCCCTGCTAGTGGGTCATAACTCTGATGATTAAGGTGAAGCTTTAACTGAAAGTCCCCTACATCAAGTATCAATGTCAAGAACAAAGTCTAAAACCATCAATCTAAACCCACAAGTGGTATATAGTTCATTGTATTTTTCTGCAAATTCTTTCAAGAGAGTTGTCGTTTTGAAGACGTCACCTTACCTGACCACATCTCCATTTTTCCGTTTTTTGCTAAGGAGGCAGGATTCAAAGAAGCAAGGGGGCAATCAACAAACCAAGAATTATTAGGCATGCAAGCAACATATAATTGTCTCTCTTGACAAGACAACAATGGATAGATAGATGGACAGACAAATGGTGATTAAATGCAGGCAAAATGATATATCCCCTCAACATTTTGTACTGAAATCCCTCATGGTGAATCTGAATAACGCCATTAAATTTGAAGAGGAAAAGTCAAAACCCAGGAAAATGGTTATTTCCTTTTTGCTGTCGCATTGCATATGTTGTTCATTCCATCATATGCACACAATTTCATATTTTATATCTGAATAGTACAAAAATATATGACATTATTTGTCCTTTAAAAGGAATTCAAATGGTCTTCAGCAGTGATTTTTCCTATCACTTATTTTTATTGTTTAATAATCATACACTTTGGCAACATAAGTATGTTCGTTTGAAGAGGAGTTATATCGTTCGACCTGCATTAAATGGTTAATTCACAGCAAAACAGATAAAAGAAATGTCTACTTTGAAGTATATAATGGTGTGTAAGAATGTATATGGGGTGTTCTTCATAACCTTTAATAACATGCCTTGAGTTAAATGATGGGCATATAGAATAACATATTTATCCTTCAACCCACAGAGCCATGTGTGCATGCCAATTTGTGAGTGAATGATAACCTAATTTTTGAAAGGGGTTGGTTAACTGTGGTTTCATATCATATTGGGGTTTTCCCAAGCCTTCATTGTTCGCAGGGAGAAAGAAATAGATGTTATGTATATCTGGACGCTGTTCGGCAGCGCAGATATTCCACATACATCTTATTCTAATTTATTTTACCACATCAAAATGAAAAACATTCCAGTTCACATTGCAAAAGTTACAAATTACAGTAACAATCCGATAAATAGATAGAATAGATGACCTAAACAATCCTTTAAAAAATGATTGGTTTTGATTTGGTATCTATACTTCTCCTATTTGAACAATGACAGTATGTATATACTGATCTTTCCTTTTTGTTGACATAAAAATCTTGTACTTTTGTTAAATTCACAATTAAATAATTTGACATATGCAATGATATCACCTATTTTTAAATGGTCACAAACAAACAAAACAAAACAAAGAATGTTAATGCAATGGTCACCAATAAATGATAACAATAGAAGATAAGCTCTGATTTAGCTGATGCATGCATTTTTTTATCGACATGCACATAATCATAATGCCAAGTAATGCCAGCATTATCCACAACCAAAGACCCTGCGACTCCTACCTACACCTCCCCACAATACATATGATAACATGAAGGACATATTAAACAAAGAAATGAACAGTTGCGATAATGAGTAATTTGATAACAGTTTGACAAATGTCTTATTTTTTTATCGTGTTTCCATTAGTCCAAGCGAAGATGAAGAATATCATGGATAACAGAGACATGAAGTCACAATCATAATGTTCGACCGCTTTGATCCCACAACAAGGCCCGTACTGAAAATAGAGGAGGAGGCCTCCAAAATTCGATGGGCTATTCCATTTGAAATCCATACACCCCTATGAAAGAATTACCTTAATCTTCCCCACAGGGAATGTGAATTTCAAATGGGTGCACCTGAAGGGGTGATTCCATTTGAAATCTTCTCTCCCTGTGTGGAAGGTTAAAACATAATGTATGTATTTTAATTGGAATAGCCCAATGCACAAGGAGGATTACTCCATCATCTAAATGTGTTTGTTTCTATTGTTTTGGGATTATACATGGCAATTTGATGCATACTTGTAAAACAAACTTAAATTATAGATTCCTAGGACAAAAAACTCTTGCCTGTTTTAGACCAGTTGGAAATTTACTCAATCCTTGGAAAAAGTACAACATAATTATCTTTGTGACAAACTTTTATTGCCTGCCAATACAAATGAAATCTAAGGAAAAAATACAAATCAAAAACCAATTTGATTCCCTTTAATACACCAAAGCATGTTCACCCACAGACGTCAGCACACGCAACCATTAACACAATAAGTTCACCTTTTAACGCATCAATTTTTCAAACTTAATTTGAGGGCAAGTGGAATTGGGTTTTTGGCACATCTTAAATCTTTAAACATTTTGACAACTCATTAAATGAAAAGAAAACAAAAAATGTCTCTAGGTAGTAAAGTGCAGTCAGCTTTGAATCTTTTCAAGTAAAAATTTGGATTATAAGAATTGAAACTAATTGTTTAGGGGCCTTTAGAGCTAGTAGAAAATGGTGATTAGGGTCTTCAATTGCCTTTCAGTGGGTGCTTAAGAAATTATTCTTTTTCCTCAGAATTTTAAAAAGCAAAGTGTGTACATTTAGATTGATTGATTGTCCCAAAAAACTCTTAAGTCGCCAAGATTGTAGATTTGCAATTGCAATCATAGAAATTAAAATATGATGTTTATTAAAGGACTGCATACTTACAAGTCTACCAACCTTCAATTTATAGTGTGCCCCCTGATGGATATTCACCTTAGTGCAAGTTAATTACAATCATTTTGAACGAGAGACGTTGAATATCAATGTGTATTTAAAATACTGACTAAAAGAAAACGGTGTACTTTTCCAGACAAATTGGCCTGTTTGACTATCAATTAGTACCACATCATACAACTGTAAAGCATTCAACAAAGTTAAATGAATTTATCATTTGTGGCCAATTAGCACTGACTTGGATTGGCAAAATGTGAGTGCACTTACAAATGTTAATGGTTTGGTAAGTTCTTTATATAAATCAATTAAACTTTATTAAGGGTTACCGCAATATTGTGTTTCTTAAAAGAAATTGAACTATCTTGATTGTAGACTTTAATGCAAGGTTATACAAATACCATATTTGGGAATATAACCTGCCCTCAAAGTAGGGCCTTTTCCCTTCAAAATCTGTCTTTCAAGGACAAACCTTCTATTGTATTGGAATTCAATTAAAAGCCATCCATGTTTTTTTTGCATTGGCAGTCATTCTTGAATTAAGAGAAGTTCTCGTTATTTATACGCTCAGATAAACAAAGGGTCGGTAACAGTTCAATATAAGCATTGATCTGAAATATCTACATTTTAACAGCATTTGGTTAACTTTACTAAAACCAGCTTCAATGAACACTATCTGTGCAGTCCTGTTCACAATTCCCCTTCATCCTACCCCTCCCCTTCCCAAACACCCCTTCCTCAATATGGGTCCTTCACAGGGCCTCTTGTGATTCAATAGGAATACACTGTGCAGTGTTTAATTTCATCCAGCCCCAACCTAGCCCCTTTTTTAAAACAAGTAGGTTGGAATTGAATGCTTAGTGAGTGAGATAGACAAACGGTGAGCAATATTTTTCAGACCAATAAATATGTGGTGATGAAGCTTGTGTGCAATTAGAATTGTACAGGGTGTCCGAAAAAAATGTGTCAGTTGTAATGGTATGATATCAATATCATTCATAATAACAATTTTTTTCATCGTAAGACGAAGGAGTTATGGTTTCTCTTCGGTAAGACAAACATCTTTTAGTATCTTTACATGAAATTCCAACCAATTCCAATGTTTAACCAATAACTAACACAAAGGCTTATAAAATTGAGCTCACAAAGTTTTTCTTTTCTTTTTTAACTTAAGTTGTCTAAAACTATATATATTTTGTATAATTTATGTTCATTACCAAAGCTTTAGTTATTGATCAGCCTAACACAGGTATTCAGGAAGTGTAGATTTATATGTCTATGTAATAACAGTAAGTTCAAGAATTTATTCATCATTTTATTTTATAACTGAAGCATTTTTTAGTGGGACACCCTGTACTGTGGTGTAGAGTAAGAAATATAGAGAGTAACACAGCTATCACATGCAGTATGAGACTAAATGAATGAATGCTTTAGCTTGTTAACAAGTTGAAATGAACAAAGCATGCATCAGCATTACGGTTAACTGTGCGAGCATGAGATTCGCTAGGTTCAATCAAGGCAGCTTACAACAAGTCAGGATTTGAAAGATCAACCCCACACCTTAATAGAGATAGAAGCAAAGGAATTCTGGCTAAGTAACGAACATGGATAGCTGGGGGAAACGATGATCAAAAGTGCAGTGTAACTTGATCAATCCAATTTATTTGTTGATGCTAAATATGTTTCCAAAGAATTGAAAATGTAATGAGTGCAAAGAAACATTTCAAACACAAACCAGAGAGTATAAAAATGAGTGAAATAAAAAACAAACAAAACATGTAGTGTGAAATGATAGATAGAGATGGTGGCACTTACCGACTTCGTCCCCGGCCTGATTTCTTTTTCTTGCGCTTCGTAGGTGGCGAGGGTGAACTTGGTTCTTCAATGATACTGAGGTCAAAACAAAAATAGAACAAAATATCAAATTAGTGAGTTGATCATATTTCTTTTAATGATACGACCCTTTTGATATAAACCTAGTATTCAGATTAAGCATTTATGTCAATATCTATTGAGAGCAGTGATTCTAAATCTATAATTGGAAGGAATTCTAACATCTTAACCTATACACTTTGTAATCCCTGCGCCCAATCATCATTGACAGAAAAAGATGATCACCAAAATATAAATACTACAGAAGTATAATAGTAAAACCACGTTCAATGCATTACTTCTGATGATTTCATTTACATCCCTTTAAATCTGTCAGCCAATCCCCCTCTATGCACACCCTAAAATCACCACACTTGCATGTCACCCCATAGCACAGAGACCAGATCCTATAACCAACACACAACCTCTTTTAATAAGATCCCTAAGCCCACGTCCCGCCGTCAACGTAAAATAAGACGGAACAGCCACGACGGCTGTCACTTCTGTATTCAAATTGTAATGGTTTTGTGGTTCCCACGAGTAACTCCGGATGGCAATGTCATTAAAAAACCACTACGGACCCAAGCGTAGTGGGTTTTCGTGTCACGGAATATAGGCATTTTACGCAACACACGATACTGAAAAACGAGCTTGGTCTACCATTTTTAATGGCGAAACCGACTGTTGTGTCAGTATAATTTTTTACATCCTTTCCAATACGTTATACATACATGTATGAATATAACATTATGGGGTTTTTTCTGGGACAAGCAATTCCACATGTTAGTGCCGACAATCTATCATACAGCGAAATTGAGAATGGAAATGTGGGCCTGTGGGCCGTCAATATTACATTATCTGAACATTTAGCAGTGCGGTGAAAAACGGATGGCAATGGGAGTAGGCTTAATGCATTACATTTATCATTCAATATCGATGCAGCCCTTTTTGTACTAACAAATGAAGACTTGAACCATACGAAAGTTACAGATTTTGAATTCCAACTAAGATTGGGACTACGCTCTATAAGAGTGTGTAATGAGGTTAAACCAATATTTGTATACTTTGCTCAGAGGCGACTCAAGAACACATTTATTTTGAACACTATAAAAAGGTTTAAAATATTCTTAAAATTACTTAATTGACTCTAATTATTGCCCTAAAATATTGTCATAAATGTGAAGAGGATACCAGCTAAATATTTTTGGAAAAACATCATTGGAATGAGGTGTAACCTTGTTGGAAGGGAGGACTTTGAGTTACTACCATGCACTTCAAGAACCAAGTGTGTAAAAGTGAACTAGAAGTTATGCTACAGTAATATCTTTGGACTTTTCCTTCATTTTAACTTAGGTATAACAATCAAAAAGAATGATTTTTTTTTTTTACAGAAAAATAGGAGATTTCAAACTTCGTAACATGTGCATTAATTCAAAATAATTATACACAGAATCATTTTATGTATCAAATAAATCCCTTTTCAACTATAATATTAACTAGTAATTTATTGATGCAAACCGGGTTTAAGGCTGGATACAGGTAAAGACAATACAATGGTATTATCTGTTATTGTAACAGTGGGATTTCCACCTTGAGCATGTCTCTATTACTTTATGAATAGTAATACATTAGTTCATTTACCATATATTTTGTATTCTACCCTCTTTTCATTCAACCCCTGCTCCCTTTAAGCTATGTCAACCTCACACATGGCCCCTTTTACAAAATGTCATCATACCAACTATATACTCAGCTAAGCACCCCCATCAAACAATATTACAAATAAAACACCGTGAATAATCTAAAACTAGGTTAAACACATAGGAAGCTAACCTGTCAATAGAACTCACAATTCAATCTTAATATCCTACAAATTACTCTTTGCCCTTTGAGACGGTCCTAATATAATATTAGTTTATCTTCTGATTTGAACCAAAGAATTGATGCTCACTTAGAAAGTCAATTCTTTTTAAAAGAAAATATCAAGCTGATTGGCAAGCCACATCCCTCGTTTCCCCTTGAAGACACACTCCTAACTGTCCCCTAGTGGCAATTAAACTTTAAAACATATTATTTGAAAGCTGATATTGGTTGGTGAACTGAAAATCTTCTTCTTCTAGATTTTAAAAACCACACAGTAGAGATGCTATTTATACACAACGCCATTGGAAATTGCTTGTAATTTTTACTCTGGGGAAGACTAATAATTGAATACACAATTATTAGCCAACTTTAATCCTTACATCTAATATCAGCATATTAATATCCTATCTACTAGATCTACGGAAGACAGCATATGTAGCAAATCTCAACATTTCATTGCTGATAGTCTAATAATCAAAAAACACCAACCTCAGTCAGATGCTATCTACTGAAGATAACATTATGTAAGGAAACTTATAGAGAGTATGCAAAACTATGTCACTATGTCCTCATTTGAACTGTGCCTCCATCCAAGATGGATTCCATGGAACAATATGATTGGATCAGTTCAGAGCACATGGAACAGGAAATTGAAATGTCATTCTGAATATGTGACTAGCCAATACCTTTATGATAGCTGCCCAATCCAATGTTATACCGTTCCGTTTGGTTCATTGCATACACTCTATTACACATTCTTAAAACAGAGTTACATGCTATCTACTGAAGATAACATTATGTGACAATTATCCAACATTTAATCGCATATCATAGACAACTGACCTAAGAGTCAATTAATTAGACTAAAGATATTACTCTTATATCTATAAATCATTAGAAGTTCCCATTGATTTCTAATACAGTATTTGGTTATACATTTGATCAATGAAAATTGCCAAAATCTGACACTGTTCATACTAGTATTTCCAAGCATCTGCTAGATGTATTGATATGTTTCAGAGACTGATCCCATAGTATTACAAGGGAATCACTGATATCAGAAATGAAATATCTGTTTAATGTTCCCTAGTATGACAAGTGAGTCACTGCAATCAGAAGGGACATGCTGTCAACAAGAAACCCATCAACAAGTGTTTAATAGTCCTGATTGATGGCATTTAACGTTGTCAGAGCATAGGAAGAACACTAGATGACTCTCAACCAAATATGAAACATCTTAAATTTATGTGAACAGCTAATATTTTATAATTATTACTGTAAAACAAGTTAATTTCGCGAGCAATTTAATTTCGCGAATGGCTCAAATTCGCGAAATTATATTGCCGCGAATTAATGTGTGTGAAGATGACACTAGTGGTAGAAATTTTAGACCGCGATAATAGTGATGATTAGCAATTCGCGAAAAAAAGATGCTGCGATATTGTTTTACAGTATAATAGACCACTGGTTCATTATTTCTAAAAAATACAAGTGCATTTTTCAAAGTCCTGATTTCTAATATCAAAATTTGTGCACCAAGTGATCATTTGCCTTTTGCAGTATTCCCCTCAAAATCATAAAGCCCAAAATTAATTGCATTGCTGTATCTGCAGGAGTGCATATGCAATTGAATAATACAAACATGTTCCAAAAATTATAGAATTACTAAAAAAAGGGTGTGTTTTTAGGACTCTCTAGCTGCATTTGGAATATTTGACGGTCACCCAAATGCCCTTTTCAGCTATTAAAAGCAAAAGTAATGCAGCCTCGTTCAAAATGTAGGTTTGCTTTCTTGCACACATAAATTTATCTTGTTACGTATTGGGCAGTCACAAGATATCGTTATTATTAATAACTACGTCTCTCCATTTTTAAGACATCAAAACGCAATAATAGTTAGACCTTATCTTGTGCAATGTGTGACCTAGTTCCATGCCTATGAATTTTGACTAAGGCATGCCACTGCCCTGCCAGAAAGACATCTTCCCCATAGAGAGAGAGAGAGAGAAATGGAAAACTTTCCCATGTGTGCAAAAACGTGCTATATGATTTTTACGCAATATCCCACTGTGAACAAGACACAAATTATGTTTCCCAGCAACTACCATTACATCAGTAATTGATATCTGCCTCATTAAAATAGGAAAGCATTGAACTGTCAAATAAAGTCACAGCCAGAGAAAAAACAAATACAAACAACATATAGTGCCTCATAAAATATATAGTAAATAGTATGTATACCATTTTTGACACCCAGTATTATTATATGATTGACTAGATCAGGCATTCTCAACTGGCGGTGCGCCACGGCATCCTAAGTGGCGCAAGGTGGTTAGAAAAAAATAAAAATATCATAAATTAAAAAAAATCATATCATGATATAGCAAGATTTCATAGGCCAACTAAAATCCTATGCCAACTAAAATCAACCACTGCCTGTTTGCAAGAAAAAACTTGCCCCTCCACTACATCGAGCCCTGTTTTCCTCTGAAAAATATCTTGAATTGTAATTTCTAAAAAAATATGACCAACGAGAGGCGATTTAAGTCGGTTAAAACCCGGGAGCTTCCCCCTGGACCATCGCCGGGGCTTCGCCCCTGGGCCCCAAGTGGAGCTTCAACAAGTTGGTTACTAAAATGTGGAGAATCAGTTAATCTAGTTGAGAAAGCCTTGACTACATGTAGATATTCAATGATTAATTGGAAGGTACATAGGAAAATAGACTTCCAAGGCAATAACGCTTGCGCCCTGGAGTAGGAGTAGTAGGAGTCCTGGTTTTTGTTACCTGGTCAATAAGATTTATCGTGAATCAGTAAAAATCCTTTGATTATCCTTTTCTGATGCATTGTGTGATTGAAAAGAGACAACATCTGCCCCCTTTTCTATCCCACAATACATTATGAAAGGATAATCAATGGATTTTTACTGATTCGGGATAAACCTTATTGACCAAATAAACAAACAAACGAAAAACAAACAAACATTGAAGGTAACTGCGATAACGTCTAGGTTATCCCAACCTGGGCAATAGGACAAACAAATGACAAATGACCAAGAAATAGTCTTTTCCTTTCTTTATTTTTAATTGGTTAGGCCTATAGATGGGGTGACAGCAATGTTTATCAACAAAAGCAACGGTCGAAGGGACCGACTTTCGATACATACTTGAGGGAACAACATATGACCACAACACTGTCCACTATGCCTCTGCCCTTTATATTGCTTTGGCGCAAGTTTTAAAAGCACAGGTCCTGAACAAAACAGGACGCACGCTCACACCACCGGGCAAAGAACAATGGCAACTGCCGACCAAATGCCGGCATGATGTCACATGTAACCCCATCTATACTAGTAGGATTCATGAGGGTAAAGTGTCGGTACTTGCATCTTTTTGTCATTTCTATTATAACTGGGTGGTAAATCAGGTTCTTATGTACCAGATAATAATTTAGAATACTTACTATTACAAAAATAATAAAGGAGGTTTGGAAATGTTCATATGTAATGGTGGAACGGGTGTGGCATATTTTGTACTGGTTTTGATGAATGAAAATTCTAATCAACAAAAGTACCACACGCATTAACAGCCTAGCATGATACATGATGGTACGTCAGCTGACATACAAATGAGATCATATCAATGTCAAAGAAAAGGTGGGGGAAAACTAGGTCTCCCAACGGCTGCAACATTAGGCAGTGTAGGATAGATTACCACAGTTAACAAAGTTGTGCCAGATACCGATCAACTTAGGCTAATAGACCTACTTGTGTGTGAGGGGAGATACCAAAAGTCTGTCGCACAATAAATGTTGGTGTAGCTATCTACACACCATGTTTAAGTGACTTCCAGTCAGTAATTGGATATCACTAAGCAATTCAAGCAAATTATCTCCGATATATCAGTATTTGCGATTTGATGCTTTCTTTTACTCTCTACGGGGTGCATATGAACAATTAAATAAAACCAATAACTGTGTAAAATTGTGAACTGCTGCCATTTCTACAAAAGCAGGTTAGGATGCGGGAATGATAGATATTGTAATGAGATATTTCTGCTTAGTAATAATGAAAATATTCATGTAATTGTAAAGCATGTCAGGTTGGGAATAATTGGCGCGGTAGGATATCGGATATCATATTGTTCCTTCACAATCATAAACTTCTGCTTGGCAATAATGAAATGATTCATGATTATTTAATCATAAGGCGCCATTATACATCAACCTCATATCACCGAGGGCGATTTGTAAACACTGACAGTGACATCATTTTATATGTGTTCAAATGTCAATGGTAGCCTACCCCAAACATTAAAACACTGACACCATTTCCATGTTTCAGCATGCATGAAATACTCATGTTTTTCCTTGCAACGATTACATTCTATACAAAATCTATATACAAGACTGGTGATAGTTAAATATCACACCATTCCTGTCATGTCTTGTAAAATCATCTATCAATTTGTGGAAGACATCTAAATACATGTATGGAAAGTATCTAGGGCACATTTGTAAGGCATCTATAACCATTATGACGAGCTGCTTTAATGTTATAATAAACATAAGCAAAATAAATTACATGTTTTGAAATATCTTGCAAGAAAGGTGAACAATATTGAAAATATCTTAAAATTCTTGTGACAAAAAAAGGCAAACATCACAAATATGAGTATGATAGCATGTTGCTAGGAAAGTAGATTATAATTTCTTAAAACTGCTTATAACTAGTCTTAGTCATATATAACACAAGAGATAGTTATTTATAAATTTTTAATAATATGAACATTTGCAGACTATTGAAATCGCTGAAATATAAGATTCTGTAAATTATTTAAATAAAATTCCCAGCATGCAATTTGGGCAACATTTGGAAATCATCTATCATTTCTTATCATATATTAATCCAAATGTATTAATGAATACACGCCTCAGTGAATTGAAAAGAACACCTCCTTTTTACAAATTGATGATAATGATGACAAAAAGATGACAATTTTAGTGTTAAAATCTGAAACTCTCCACCACCCCATGTAAATTTGATGTTGAATACGGTCATGCAACTATATAGTTACATTTAGCCTAGTATAGTAGTATGAATATGTGCGTCAATAAAACCCAGGGGTTGCAAAGCTGAACGCCAGTATGGCACCCGGAGGCTATTATGTTATGTACCGCAATGTATCGGTTACCAAAATACACAACCAGTCAAAATTCAACATAGTAGGATTCTTTATGCTCACAGTATAAATGGCACATGACGCCAGCTACCCTTTAACCAAAGAATATTTTGCCGATTGCAGAGCATTACGCGCTTTGCCAGGCTTGTCTTTTAGACAACACCTCCTCTGTTCAGTCTGTTGATTCAAAAATCTTGACAGTAAGAAATAGATAAATGAAAGTAGACAAGAGGGGGAGCAATACGCTGGAGGGGGGGGGGCACTCAACTTCTTTTGGTAGGGGTGTACTGACCAGGGTCTCAAAAAAAGGGGGGGCTCCGGAACTGAGGGAATTTCATGACGAAAAATAGGGTCTTAAGAACCGATTTTCTCGAAAAAGTGTGTCTTAAGAACTGGTTTGTTTTTCAAAATTGATTAGTAAGAATGCAAATTTTCCAAATAGAAAGCTTTTTTTTTAAAAAAATTGGGGCTTTGTAATAAAAATATTTGTGATTTTTTAATTTTCAATAAAACGGGGGTCTTAAGAGCTGATGCAGGCTCAAAAGGGAGTCTTAAAAGCTAGCAGAAAAGGGGGGTCTTTAGGGCAGCACATAACTATACCCCTTTCCAATGTCAGTGCCAACCCCCGGGCAATATGTAGTGTTAGCGTAGCACTTATGCATTTCTAGTAATGACCCTGGTTTGTTACGGTACATCACATCTTGTGTCTAAAGCGGGAAAATAAAAGGACAAACTGGACCGAGGACAGAGAGCCGCATGGTGGTTTGTGTTTGTCAATATTTGGAACCTGTTTACACGCTTTGTCGGGTGGAAAAGCTAATGAAAATGATTCTTGTTTGACCGGAATAATTGAGACAAACAAGTCTTGATTCATCAATTAAAGCAGCCATACTGTTAATTCAAATAAACAAAAATAATTTTCAACAATACGGATAATATAAAATTATGTGGCACTTTCAGGTGTAAAGATTGGTTCGGATAGGTTTGGATAGCGTGAATACTGATTTTGTTTACTGTAAAAGTGGATATTTTTGCATTACATATTTGCGCTTGAATGAGCTAGCGCGAAAATAATAATGAGTGATTTTGTGTTTGTTTGGGTATAGGTCTATGTGATGAAGCTACAAATAGTGAATATAAAAACATGCAAACCAGTTCAAAATTGGCAAAGCACAAAAAATTAATTGCGCGAAAATTACAAGTTTTACGGTATCCAATCAATATCTTAGTAAACAACATATACAGGGAAACTGAACAGAAATTGTAACAAATTTATCATGTGTGAGAAGAGAAAGATTAGGCTGAAGTAGGATTTGAACCAGCAGCCTCAGGAAAGGGGTCGTCTAGTCATCATTCCTGCCTTGTAAAGGAGTATGGCACCCCATCTAAATATTAGTGTATTTCACATGTCTTTCCTTTCAGTTAAGGCAGAAGCGAAAATGGTGTACTTGTGTGCAAGGTACGCATTGGAGAGCACCCTCTTTTTTATTTAGTACCCCTAGCATTATATGATAGGCTATTCATGTGTAAGCCTATGCTATCTATGCCATATCCTCCTGTCTTGCATGCTACGAACGCTGTGATACACAAAGTGTCCAAACTTCCTATATCCACGTGAAGCGTTATGTGATGTGATTACATCAAAAATCACTGGCCATAAGAAAACAGTCGGCATGTACATAGAAGAAGTAGTTTCTTGCGTCAAATAGACTGTAAATGGTGGTGGAATTTAAATGCCAGGCTAAATTCTTGATGGAAATCAGTTTTGCATAAATGATCACCTTCTTTTTTTTTTTGATACTCAAAAGCCTTCAAGAAAAGATGATAACAGGATGATACAAACAGGTGGAGGGAAGTAGGTCACAAAGCGTGACTTTAATTTTCTTGAAGAGAAAATATCAGAATAGCAACAACTTATTCCCCCAAGAAATTGAGATTTATTTCAATTTGACGACGAAAGCCAGGAATTGGGGAATTAGGGTGCTGTCAGGTTTACTTAAAGGAGACAGTACGCAAATAAGATGTGATCATCGAGGGTTGTTTTTTACTACCGGAAAAGGATGGGTAAAACATGAGCCATAATGAGCTTATTGTCAAATCACTTCTACCCTTCCATTCTAAAAAGTTGTTCTTTCTTTCCTGTGTCGCAAATAAGACATAATGTATCAAATACGGGTAATGTGATCAAATAATAACACTCTTTCTTTCAAGAGTCTATGACCCGATTCTGACGTCACACCTCCAAAAGGTCAAGTCGAGTCATTAGTCTGCTGATGAAAGGTGTAGCAACACCTGAAAATTCCAGGTAAATATTTCTTGTGTTGAGATCGAAAGTTTAACTTCATATTAACACTCTTTCTTCTTTTCATTTGAAGATGAGTGTGTCGTCATCGTTAATAAGAAATAAATGTGTCGAAAGCAATTCACTGTGTATCATTAGTTAGCAGAGCTCTCACTGAAAGCAATAAGAATAATGGCCATATGGATAAAAATACATTGTTTGTCCTGACAATGAGGGGAGGCATTAGTTATGAATATGACACACTACCAGCATTTTTAATCAGACCATGGGTGATACTTTGTGGAACCCAAGACCAACAAACTACTTTGTGAGGCAAGTGGCTCTACCTGACTCACAAACACACACAAAAATGGCGAACCAGGAGCTAGCTATTTTGCTCAAACCAGGAGCCAAAAAGTAAATATAATGAATTATTCATTTGAAACTTTGGGGATATTAAGAAGAATTTGGAGGGGGAATGAAAAAAAGAAAAAAAAGAAAAAAAGAAACAAAGAAGCTGTTAACCAGTCAACCAACATTACTTTTCTTGGAGTCTAGAAAGAGATTGGAACAACAATCAAGATTGCAACAAAATGTCACAAATCTCCTGAAGCGAATATCCAATGTATAAACTTGAGCGTACACATACTAGTGTAATAAACACTTCTCAGTGCGAGTCTTGTTCTCAAGGGCTATATGATGTAGTCAAGTTATCTAAGAATAAATGTGGATATTTAAAAGTACATTTTGATTTCAACATGCAACACTGAAGACATTAAGAGTGTTGTCTGTTCTGCAAAACATGCTTATCTACTAAAGATAGCAATTTCCAATTTATTCAAATTGGTATTTTTACCCACTAGTCATACTCATGTTCATGTTGAATATCTTTGTTAATGGTATCGGACATTATGCACACACAAAAAGAAGGTCTGTCTCACATACTTTAGGGAAAATAGCTACACGATATGCAATATTTTTTTGTGGATATTTTTTCTTTCGGAGCCAATTGTTTGTTTTCAATTTTTTTCGTACAACTAAAAAAAAGAAATTGGACTCATTGCGTAGGAATATGCGTCAAAAGTGACTCCACATACTTATGCGCGAGGAATATGTGAGACATCTTCTTTTCTTCTTTTTTTGCCTTAGGCAAACAAAATAAATTTGTTTGGTTGTCCAACCGACCGTACACCCTGGTCCCTGGTCCCGACCCATATATATATATATATATATATATATATATATATATCTTCATTTTGTTTAGTTTTTTCCCCCTTTTTTTTTTAAATAATTTTTTTTCTCTTGAAAATTCTTGATTTTTTTGGGGGAAAATTTTCTGGAAGCAGCACAATATTTCCTCTACCCACATGTACTTGTGAGTTTTCATAGTCTGAGAGGATTTCAGTGTAAATATTGAACATTTGTTGTTGTATATCGTTGTTATTGGTTTCAAAGTATTAATAACATATATGTGCGACTCTTTGTGTGATTTTAACTTCTTGTTGGCTGAACTTTGAGCGTCCACTGGTATAAGAGAAAGAAAGAAGAAGAAACAAAATCCGCCTGCCCGCCCCTCCTCTTTGAGAGCTCTGGAGGACAACCAAACAATTTTTTGCCTTACTGAAAGTCTGAATCATGGCATACAATAACTAGCCAATAGCCTATCAGCGAGCATAACAAAATGAAAATCATATTACCTAAGAGTAGGTGAGATCTCTTACTTATCGTGCCTTCTATCTCAGCAGCATCGCTCACTTACTGACAACCATGCGGAAGACACGCATCTTTTATATCTAGGCTATTGGGACATCGTTTGATATCGATTAACTACGGAAACCACATAAGGACACTAAAGACATACTCAACACATTTAAGGGGGGACTTAAGGAAGTTTTTTTTTTGGAATTTTGTGAGTGCTGTAATTATTGAACTATGACTCAAATGTCTATAAAAGTATAGATTTTTGGAAAGGAAATGGATCAGAGTATCCAAATTTGTCATCAATTTTGACCAAAAATGTTGATTTTTGTTGTTGAGAAAATAACACAAAAAAAAGCTAACAAAAATAATTTTGAGTAAAAAATGCCTAAATCGCTTGATGATGATGTAAAGTGCCAACAAAAAAAAGTTTCCATTTTGTTTCACTATTTTGGCATTTTTTGGTCAAAATTTCAAAAAATATAAGATTTAATAGGTTTTTAAAAAAAATTGTCCCTAAGTTAGTGTCTTTACATCATCAAGCGATTGGTGTATTTTTTACTCAAAATTCTATTTGTTAGCTTTGTTAAAAAAAAACCGGGTCAAAAAAAGTAATTTTTGTGATTTTCTCAACAACAAAAAACAAAATTGTTGGTCAAAATTGACGCCAAATATGGATTCTGATCCATTTCCTTTCCAAAAATGTATACTTTTATATGCATTTAATTAATAGTTCAATAATTACAGCACTCACAAAATTCAATAAATAAAATCAAAAACTTCCTCGAGTCCCGGCTTAAATACAAATTATGTTTGTTTAATGTGGGCTATAAAACAATAAATACACCATGATTAAAATTGACTCTAAACAGGACATTTTGTCACACTAATTTTTTTCTTGATAGTAGGTATTATTCATAATTGATCAAATTGATCATTTCAAATTTAAGACTTGACTATTTTTTAATCACATCCTAATTTGTTTTTCTTCCTACACACCCTATATGAAATGTGGACCTCATTTCATATTAACCCTAACCCCGGTTTAGGGTTTTTAACTGGGATCACAATTTTGGAAGTGAAAACAGTTACCAGTGTAACGCCGGTTAACGCCGGGGACCGGCAGGGAATCGATCCGAGAACCCTTCGGACGTCCGTCGCCCCACACACTGAGTCACGACCCTGAACTACTCGTTCGCGCAGTATACCACGCTCACTATATAGACTGGGTTGATTACGTTATCAAAAACCATCAGCACATGTGCTTGGAGATAGGCTTAGAAGTAGTATTTTTCAGTACTCAGGAAATTAGAGTTAAGTTAAATGTAACATAGTGCCATATCATGCAATGAGTTATCCACAGTATTTACTGTAGTAGTACTGGCTGTCCAAAGATCAAACTATGATGTAAAATTACACAGTCCTGTTACCTCTGACACACCCCATATGGTACACAGTGGAATGGACCTCACTGAGCTACTAAGCTAATGTTATATACAGCCATGCCATACCTGATGAGTTGTCTTAAGTAAGTCAATGCCTCTTTACATTGGCATCTTAATCGCTAGACTATTTTTTCCTACACAATAGGTTTTCAAAGAGCAATCATTATTTTGTTTATCACAATTTTCTCTACTTCTGACACACCCTATATGGAACGCAGCAGAGTGAACCTCATTGAACTACTAAGCTAATGTTACATACAGCCATACCATATCTAATGAGTTGTCCTAAGTAAGTCAATGCCTCTTCACATTGGCATCTTAATCTCCAGAGTACCATGGCCAAGTCAAGTAGGTATGCTTGAGAGTATGATGCGTGTCTGTGTTACCTATGCCTTAATTAGATGTATGATGTGTTGAACACAGACACCTGTCGGGCAGAAACGGACCAGTTTGCCGGGCGATGTCCATTTCAGGGAGTATAATAGGGAGCCTTAACTCTACGATATCAATATCTGGGACAGGTCTCCTAAGTTTATTGACACACTCTATATGAAATGCAGTGGTGTGGACCTCTATGAGCCACCGAGCTATGTTACATATAGCCGATGTGTGTCTGTGTATACTAGAGCCTTCATTAGATGTATGATGTTGTGAACACATACACCTGCTGGATAATTAGAATAATACCACTAGACTGACCCATATGTCCTACCCTACACCATCTGGCAGAAATGGACTGGTTTGCCGAGCGATGTCCATTTTCTATGACCACATATGGTTACTTTAAATTGAAGAAATAATTGCATCGTTCCCATTCCCCTTCATCATCACTTCCCCTTTTGTGACCATTCCTCTATGATTCCATGTTCTCTCTCTTTAATTCAAACCCTAAAAATTCTCAAGACTTCACTACCAATGAATTTGCCCTTAGATGCCACCCTGTAAAACACCAATAAGACAAATACGAGATAGGAATTTGAAGGACTGATTGAGACCATATTGGAATAGATTTATTGTAGAACATACCCACTTTATATGGGTGACGACAACGACATACTCATCAAATATCACCACGACTTATAATATGACATTTATACTTTAATTTATAACATTTACTACTATGGACAACAGGATATACGAACATGAGGTAGACATGACATATGCAAGAAACACAACGGTGTACACGACGAACACAGCGTGGACATGACAGAAATGAGCTGCCGGAGGGAGCCGAGGTGAAAACATTTCCCATGAGCCCCGCAACGCAAGACTCAGTCACCGCAATCAGTGGTGATGCGAAAAATGCCCCCGCCTGAGCCCCACTTTATGCCACCCAAGGGACCGACTACAAGAGGGACCCCTCAACGACAAAGGAGGCAGGGGTATGGGATGATGAAGGACCAAACAGGACCCACCTCCAACATAGCACATGAGGGATACCTCCCAATTCCCCCTAACCTAATCCGCACCAGGTGCCCAACTGGTACACCTGGCGATCTCCTCCAACCCCGGATGCAAGCACTGATGATTTCAGCCAACAATGTAACAAGCAACTGGCAACCGAAATAAACTGCGAAAGAATAGAGAGCCTTCGATTGGCTGGTGTCACAACCAGACGACTATACACCTCGGTACACAGCCACGCATGGGCTGTCAACCGCGTATGGCGAGTTGGTCGATAAAGGGGGTGATTTAAATTACAATGTTCTCAATTCATCCCCAAAAAGCGTGACTAACCGAAAATATAGGGTGTCCCAAAAAACAAATTTTGCATTCGCCAGACAAGCTGTCAAATGCATACTCATAGGGAGGGGTCTACGAATAGGAACCTGCAATGAAAATGTTACTAACCCTAATCAACCCCTTATCCACCTCCTCTCTCTTTAAAAATATTCACAACCAATATAATTGAAGGGAGTATATGACTCTTTCTCAAACCCTTCCAAAAACCCTTGCCTTCTTTCTCCCTCTCTCCTTACCCTGCAGCCATTAACCTTTAACACTAAATATTGATAGTGAGTACATACCACCAAAAGATATCAATACAATTATTACCCATCTCAGTGCACTTTTACATGGAGCTAATCAGAACCAGGAAAACCGATGATGACACGCGCCACTAGCCCAAACCAAACCGAATCCATCATCCACACACACAGCCCATACATCGCTGTAAATATTGGTACATCATGCAAGACCGCTAATTCAATTTCGCCGCGGCTGATGACAAAATTGGCGTGCCACGATACGGCGAGGTGTTGCGCCACACTGTGCAAATATTTCCCCACGATTAATTGTCTGAGAGCGGGGTGCGAATGTCAGGCATGTGAAGTGCATAAGAGAGCCCGTATCATGTGTTTTGATGGGCTATATTCTAATTTGTCAGATTGATGTATTGCAAACATGAAGAGGGAGCTTATCAGAAAACACTGACAACATCTGAGAGTAAGACATTTTGTACCTTTCACTCTCGGTTACAGGATGAAACAAGCTAACATCAGCTGAAATAAGCTAAATGCTGAATATTTTGCATGCCTGACACTAATGAATTAATAACCCAGAAAAGCAAAAAATAAAAGGATTTCCCTAAATACAATGCAGTACAATTTTCATTTCCAAACAAGTCCATCAATGAATTCCCTGTAAATAGCCTCATGTACATATACATATGCAGGGGACAATCAGTTTTGGCAGACAAACCTTATAGTCTCACCCTCTCTTTATACATCCGTAGATAAGCTGCTGCTCGCACAAAAAAGGCACCTACTTGTAAGGCCTATATAGAGAGATTCCGTCATGAGTAGTGGCTTTCCCACTAAAGTCTTATTCATTGCGTGAAGTGTCAGTGAATAGGGAAATGCAATGGTGTTAGAGTGATTCATGGGTATGTCTGAATGTAAAGACAGGGTGTATGCGTGAGACCGTATTCCGTTTCCTATTATTACTGACGATTATACATGTTTTATGATGGATGTGAATAGCGAATTATGTAATAGTGGTTATGTTTCATGGTTCTATATACAGTATACAGGGTGTACCAAACAACAAAAGTTACTATACTTGAAGAAGAAAAAAATATCTGCACAAACCTTAGCGAATTGAAAAAGGGTCTTTCAAAATGTCAATCATGAAATATGCTTCTATGTAGTATGATTGAGACTTTTTACTTATTTAGTAATAGGTATAGAGGTAAAATAACATTATCAAATATATATAAAGGTGAGGCTTAGAGATATGAGAGAATTCACGTATTTGAATGCGTAAAACAGGTGTGATGGGGCTTTTTAAATGTCTTTATTTTCAAATCTGTGGATGAAACAAAATGTCAATAACTTCCTGCTTTTGTGACTAAATTCAATTTAATTATAGATTCTTTTGACAAATACCATGACCAACAGGATTCAAGCAGCTGTAATTTGAATGAAGAAGCAATGTTGCTATTAATATCTTTTATACAATGATTAACTTTAATCAGGCAGAATTTCAAGGGAATCTCAAAAGGAAACAAATATATGAAGAAAGTCAAGCCTGAACTTATAAAGGTTTTGAGACTCCACATGTTTGACAGGTCGTATGTGTTGAGTAGAATGGATACATCTCATCTCTGTTTGAATTGTAAACATGTGCTGAAAAGATGTTACCTTTATGCGAAAGGTAAGAAACAGGATACAAGGTATCATTAAAATAAATTGCCATATTTACATGAAAAGTGGATGTTACCTTGAGGAGGGGAAAAACGCTTGCCAAATTTAGCAAGTCGCAACTCCCTATAAGCATTCAAAATTCACTCCCCATTCACCCTGTATAAATACACAGGAGTGTTAGTGTCTCGCGGCAAGAGACGGTTTCCCAATTAAACTTAAAGCCCCAACCCTTGAGCGCAATTCCACGGTGTGTGAGGTATTGCTTACAAACCAGTGTCCCCTGACACCCCCTTGCCAGTGTTTGATTAGTAACCCGAACTATTTTTTCTCTCGTCGCATAACATATACGCATTCATGTGTGGCAGACACAATGCATGGAGGGAGAGAACAAATTGTCGCGGGGGTCAGCCGGTTTACATGTTTGCCACGTGGCATGTACAAACATGTGAATGGGCAGTTAAAGGGATGGCATGCATATGTTTCTAGGATCGAGTTACCAAAAACCTGGTAATGAAAACAATATTTGAGTTGAAATAATTGCATTAGCAAGGGTGAATATGGATTTTGTGATATGTGTATGCTGATCTGATTTAAGAGAGAGGTTTAACTGCGGTTTACATAATGCAATTTGCAGCATCGGCAGAAATTATTGTATGCTTTTAATCCAAAGGAATTCTTAAAAGGGTCAGTCTTTACCAAAGGAATGCTAGGAGGTACTCTCAAATCACAGTAGCCTGTATTTCCCTACCCATTACCATACATCTGCTATGCTTGTCGTCATGTCGATTCAACATATGCTGCTGGGCACGGTTAGAATTTTACTGAGAATTGGTGAATTGATTCAAGAGAAGATTTTTCTGAACAGATTTGCTTGAATCAATATTGATTCTCATATACATTTCAGGTCTATGGATCAGGTTATTTACAAGTTGGCAATGTTGAACTATCCACCTATGATAGTAATTGAATGCTGTATGTTTACGATAACAATATTATGCTATCATGCAATGATAAGCTATTTTCCAAAGAAAGTGATGATATACTATCTACCAAAGATAGCAATGATATACTATCTACCAAAGATAGCAATGATATACTATCTACCAAAGATAGCAATGATATACTATCTACCAAAGAAAACAATGAAATGCTATCTCCTGAAGATAGCAGAGGTATGCTATCTACCAAAGATAGCAACGATATACTATCTACCAAAGATAGCAAAGACATACTATCTACCAAAGATAGCAATGATATACTATCTACCAAAGATAGCAATGATATACTATCTACCAAAGATAGCAATGATATACTGTCTACCAAAGAAAACAATTAAATGCTATCTCCTGAAGATAGCAGAGGTATGCTATCTACCAAAGATAGCAATGATATACTATCTACCAAAGATAGCAATGATATACTATCTACCAAAGATAGCAATGATATACTATCTACCAAAGATAGCAATGATATACTATCTACCAAAGATAGCAATGATATACTATCTACCAAAGATAGCAATGAAATACTATCTACCAAAGATAGCAATGATATACTATCTACCAAAGATAGCAATGATATAGTATCTACCAAAGAAAACAATGAAATGCTATCTCCTGAAGATAGCAGAGGTATGCTATCTACCAAAGATAGCAATGATATACTATCTACCAAAGATAGCAATGATATACTATCTACCAAAGATAGCAATGATATACTATCTACCAAAGATAGCAATGATATACTATCTACCAAAGATAGCAATGATATACTATCTACCAAAGATAGCAATGAAATACTATCTACCAAAGATAGCAATGATATACTATCTACCAAAGAAAACAATGAAATGCTATCTCCTGAAAATAGCAGAGGTATGCTATCTACCAAATGTAACAATAATGCTATCTACTGAAGAAAGCTATGATATGCTATCTATTGATGACAGCAAAGATGTGCTATCTACTGAAGATAGCAATTAATCCATTGTTCAGATACCCAGTGCATGACTATAGTATTGTTACAAATTGAACGCACACCGCGCACATAGCACAAAGATGATCGCGCCCGAAATGTTCACGCTTATGGTTGTGTGCGCTTCACGCAACGAGCGCAAAACGAATGAGCTACTGAATGAGCTTATTGCCCCTCTACCCATTTTCATTTGGTCTCTCTTGGTGTCCAAATAAATGTTACAACCATCTCAATAATCAATCGACAGAGGTTTCAGATGTGGGTAATAGTTTCCATGGAGTTAAGGGGGTGTGGACCCTCAGAATAGCCTCCGTAAAACTGCTGTAACTCCTTCATTATTCATTTAATCTATATAAAAGTATACATTTTCTTCAAGAAGAGGGTTCAATGAATCCAACCATGAACATTAATTAAATTGACCATTTTGAAAATTCTCCAGGAGGTGTTTTTTTAATACCTGATTTATTTTTTGAATTATTGACCAAAAAGTGCCAAAAATGGTTTTTTTTCATGATTTTGGAGGTTAAAAAAAAAAATCAAATTTTTAATAAATCAGATATTAAAAAAAAATTAACTCCTAGAGAATTTTATTAGGATTATAATAAAACTAGAAGGGCAATATTTGACAAACTATATTTTGAGTTATCATTGCAAAACCTAAAATGGGTCAAAAACATGTTTTTTATCATTTTCTCCAAAATGGTAAATTTCATGATCATGGTTGGATTCATTTAACCCTTTTCTGCAAAAATATGTATACTTTTATATAGATTGAATGAATAATGAAGAAGTTACAGCAGTTTTACGGAGGCTATACCTGAGGGTCCACACCCCCTTAAAAAGTAGTGTCCAATGTATTTGTGAGCCCCATTATGTTCATGGAAATACAGCAGACAGTGTATGGTGGTGAGAATAGCGCAATGGCTATTTGAAGGTGACATTCAAGTATGAACTATCTGTCTTATTCTGTGGAATATATGCAGGTACATGCACATACTTGGAAGAATGAAATGTCCTACTGTGCTACACATTACTCTTTCTTCAAACATTTGCTTATTTCGTCTTAGTTTAGATGGGGGCAGTCTGGGGTATAAAATACCATCCCAAATTATTCCCCTATATATCTGATTATAATTGTAGTGTAAAAGATAGCTTGTTTCATTTTACATAATACAGAAACCAGTTTTCAACAGGTTAAAATTTGCACAGAATATTTTTCCAAAGGGAAAAATGTATTCTATCACATAATAACCGAATACAAAATTGCACAAAACCCAATTCCCGTCGCATCCCTAGCAATCGCTAATGTACTTAACAATATTCATTTTTGTCATTAACAACATAATAGCACATACACAGCCAATCCAGAGTTCCACAAATTTCACTTATTGTACAGCTTCAGAATGCTATAAATTTGACATCGTAAATAACCTGATTAATAGCACATACACAGCCAATCCAGAATTCCACAAATTTCACTTATTGTACAGCTTCAGAATGCTGTAAATTTGACATCGTAAATAACCTGATTAATTACAGCACTGTAATTATTAGCCAACTTGGT
This sequence comes from Ophiura sarsii, assembly GCA_035610835.1. NCBI lineage: Eukaryota > Metazoa > Echinodermata > Ophiuroidea > Amphilepidida > Ophiuridae > Ophiura > Ophiura sarsii. Next base: position 77,827,819 of record CM069442.1, on the reverse strand, counting down.
GTGTGTGTGTTTAGTAGATGAGTGAGAGATGTCCTACTGTGAAAGTGGTGTGTATCTGGTGTGTAGGGTAGAGCTCTACCACATAAATCATCACTAAAATAGTCACTGTGGATGAGTGCTATTAATTCCTTACGCTGCCTCGTGCTATAAGTCATACTAAGATCTGTCCTTCACTAGAAGTAGGCATGCTCTATATGCCAAAGCTCATTAACCTGATGTAATCTAGTGAGATGGAGGGTGTTTTCATTCACTGAGTAACTCTGATTATGTTGCCTAAATCTAGTGCTTTTTCGAGGTCCATGTACCAAAGAATAATGTATGCATTCCTTCTTTAGCAGTAGGTTGCCTTGTTGCTTCATAGATTCATAGACTCTATTTACCACAGAAGCTTGCTATTTGCCTTTTATAACACATTGGCTTGCTAAACCAATGAGTAACATTATCTTTGATAATGTGTCAAAAGTGATCAAACTAATTCTATGTAGAGCTGTAAAAATGTGATATTACATGCATATCGGTGTTAATCTGTCACTCAATTCCTGTTTTATTGTGTTTTTGCCCCCCACCCCCCTTTTTTTGAGCACCTTTTCCGGACAACTTTTGGTTTTTAAAGCCCAAAATAGGGCTCATCATGTAGGGATATATATGACTCCACATACTTAAGAACGAAACAGATCTTCTTTTTTCTTAGCCTTAATAACATTTTCTGATTGCTCATAGGTCCTATGATAAAAAGTATTTAGGCATCTTATAATAACACAATTGCAGAGGCAGAATTGTTATGCTGTTTAGCAGCTCACAATACCTTTCTGAAGATTTCTTTATGAAACGAAATCAAAGGAATCATTTGGTCATGATACTAGAGATGATTCCCCATAGACCAATCAATCACATATGTCAAGCCACATATACATGACATCCTTAATTAGGAAGATATGGTAATTCACTTTGTCAAGATCTGATAGGACATTTGTACATCACATTACGAAAATTACAGATATATACTAATGACAACAAAAGACTTAAGAAGCCCAAATGAAGTTGCTCATGACATCCAGATGCATCATTGTGGATGGTAAGACCATTAGACATCATCCAAGATAGCCTGTGTAGTTCACCAGCCTACTTTTGTCACCTAGAGGAGTCCTAAGGGACATCATCTCACTGTGCAATGCATTATGCAATATAAATTTGCTAAAATGGAGCAGTTTTTATACCTTTCAGAGTTACTGTAGAGTAGTAGTTTAATTAATAGCCTACTATACCATCAAGGCTTTTGATTCAGTAATTAAATATGTCTAATCATTTGAACATCTTTTTTGATGTACACATTACAGGCGGCAAGATATGTGTTAGACCAAAGGATCGTTCCGACGAGGGACGCTAACCTAGAGGTTAGTGTCAAATTTGCTAACCGGGAGGTTAAACTCTCGGTTAACGGCCAATCTTACGGTTAACTAATCCCGAAGCACTAACCGATAGTTAACCGAGAGTGAGAGCGCCGTGTGAATCCATCAGTAATGTTAACCGTGAGTGAGAATTTTGACCTGTGACCCACGTCTTCACGCAAAATGAAGAATTGCATGACCTTGAGTTAACCTCGAAGCTACCGCAGTGGTATCGATATACTCGAGGCTAAGTTTGTCGTTTGGACAGGCACTCTGGGTTAGCAGTATTATTTTTTTTAAGCTCGAGAATAACTATTCCCAAGTCTAGTGGCCGTCTGAACTAGCCTCATGTTGCTTTAAACATCAAATTGTTCAGGAAAACATTTGCTTTTGATTTTGATATGAAATTAAACCAAAATGCACACAATTTAAATAGACATGTGTTTTATGCTCATTGATTTATCACAGCTATATTTGTACCATGCAGGACCTATGCTGGTGTGATGTGACAGATGAAGGAAGGGAAACCGACTGTGTACTACTGGGGGGATGGCACTCATGCAATAACATTTGTAATCCGTGTGAATGCTCTCTCAAAAACTACCCATTACGCTAATTAAATAAAGAAGGAAAAAGTGATCATTAACAAGGATTTAGTTCAACGAATAATACTCTTCACAAAGGTGCTCAAGACCGAGTTTAGACTGAAATAAATATATGAAGTCATTGTGTGATTTAATTTTGTTAGTAAGTTTGTATTAGGTCTAACCATTCTGCACTATATTTACAATGATTATATGTGACTGTCAGCTCAAGCTACCCTTAGCAAGGACTCAGGTGTGAAAAATACACCCTCATTCCCTGTTACAAGAACACTTTTTTTTGGCATACAAGAAAATCAGGTATGCAGGACGAACGATGTAATTTATGTTTTCAAGCTGTATACTTATATCCGTAAAAATCTCAGCGATTTTATGATTGATATCGCTGTGATATGGGATATCTACTTTGCGGATCAATATGTGATTTGCTGTAAGGGTCCATTAATCGCCAAAAAGTGTTGCTGGTTTTTTTATACCCACTTTGCTACTATTAAAGGTAGATGTTCCAATTTTCAACTTGAAGTTTTCTATTCTACATGAAAGGTCATCCTTAAAAAAGTCGTGTTCCAAAGTTTGAGTTGCATAGCTCTAATGGTTCTTATTTTAGACGCACAAGATGCTGTGAACTGTACCCATTGAGTAGTACACAAACTATATCGGTGGTTACCACCATTCGCGGTAATTCGACGTTATTTCATCGATTTCTCCGTAATTATACCGATTTAGGCCGTCAAATTTCAGTATGATGATGAGAAAAATATGAGCTTTCATATGATATGAAAATCTCGTATGTTTGAAATAATTCTGTGTTACGAAAATGTGATCGGGTCATCTACCTTTAAAGACCAAGAAATGTCACTTGGTTGGTCAGGCACCATGATATCCTATGCACTATGAAAGATCATTGGATGACAATAGTGTACTTTATGTAGGTCTAAGCTGTAAAGGTCCTGAGATTAGAAATAGAATTTGGAAACTACTCATCAATCTTTCATTCATACCTTTAAGCAGGATTTATCTGTGTGTCACAATTACAAATTGCCAAAGACCTGTGTGCAGCACGTCTTTATGTATAATAGCTTTTGAAGCGTACATCTTAAAGGTTAATCAAAAACAATTCTGTACACTGTTGAGAGACTTCAAGGAAATATGGTAAGTTATTGACATTTGCCATTTAAACACCAGCGTTTTACAGAATGGCATCAAGCTTTTAATATCTGACATCCTATCAACAGAATCAATGTTCTATCCTCACTTGCCCCTATCTCTCTAGAATTGTTTATTATTCACAAATGTTTGTAATTGTTCAAGCAGTAATTGAACTTGAAGTGTGAGTGTCAGAATGAACGCAGCTAAAACCTGTCCCCTTTTGAAGACCACTTAATAGGAACAACTTACCCTATGAGGGCCCTGACATTACTTACAACAAATTCTCTGAAGTATTAAGCCATGTACCTTGGGTCAAAAGCGTAAGAAACAATACCACCAGGCAAATTGCACCTGCCTAAACAAAAAGCTGACAACAAGTGCTTAGGATATAGCTTCAGCTCTTTCTGATGGTGTAAATACCGTCACTCTCTTAACCCTTTGGCAATCTTGCTTATAAATATGACACACGACTTGGGATAAATGTTGAAAAAAGGGTTGCCAAAATGTGACAGTCTTGATGCCCGTGATTGCTATCAGGTATTTACTCTGTGAGTATCGCATTGTTGCCTTGTCTGCATTAAAAAAAAGATCGCAATGGACTATCGGTCTTTATATTCTTTGTAAATAGTGAAGTGTTGGTTATCAACACACAATTGTAATGGCAAAGGGACCAAGAGACAGGTGTTGCCAGAGCTTTGATGTGACTGGATAATGTCAATGGAGTCGCTTGGCAGCAATGTGAAGCTTTTACAAAACGTGACTTGGCTTGGACCATAATTTGGACCATAACTACTGTTAGTGGCACAGATCCAAGTAAACAGTGCATGTCTGAGTGTTCGTATTTTGGCTCTTAAGTACGATGGCATCTTTTTTGGCTTCGTTTTATCAAACCAACTAGCGCTGGAAGCTATATATGCAGGTATAACTAACACGATGGTAAGGCGACGATTTTAACCAACTGATTCTCAGCTTACAAAGACTGGAGGCATTTTACCCACGGCGCACCCGTATACATGCACAATACAGGCTTGTGTGTACTTTACATTATGCCATTTTGGCGTTGCCGATCAATGAATTGCACTGATTACGTTGGTTGGTGGTCTGTTCTACCAAGTTTTCGATGCCCCGAAGGGATTACGGGCAAACCGTGGAGCACCGGGGCATATAAAACCAGCTAGCAAACAGTTTGGTGGAAGGCACACATGTATAATTACGACAGTAGAAGCATGAAGCAAGGCGGCAAAGCCAACATGTTCTATAATGTGAACTGATTGGTGTTTAAACACATTCAATGCTGGCATTCTTGCACAGTCGATCAACCATTTGCTGTTGTTGTGGTTGTTCAGTTTCACTTGAAACTCGAGGCATGTTTTTACTGTAAACTGAGCTGAATGACACAGAGATGTACTATCACAGAGCGTTTTACATAGGACCATCCACAGAACATAAAGCTGTTGGAGATTTGACAGGTTTCGTATCTTCACAATAGAAGATGACTCTCAATTATCATCTCAAACTTATAAGTGGTGCAATACTAGCAAATTGTTACGCATCTATATTGAACTCATGCACATCCTTGTCATGTTCCTTATCTCTTTTGGGGACAATGCTAAAATACTTTTTAGCATATCGGCTTCTCCTTGCAAAATAGCCGAGACTGATTTTAGTTGACTAGTAACCAGAATACACAGTTTTGATACGTACATTGTCTTAGCACAGGCAGCACATCTTATAATAACCCTCCAGCCTTCCAATATTATACAACCACCAAAGTGACATGCTGCATAACTGATCGCTAAGCAGTTCCGAGCAATAACAACAACAACAAAAGTGGGGGAAAAGAAGAAAAATCAAGAAAAGTAAAAGATGGAAAAATGGCATCCACATAATAATAATAATAACTATAACCGTTCCTAGTTTATTTCACTCACTCTTTTGTCCTAATTCATTCAGACATATTTGAATCCACAAATGATAACGAAATGCCATATTCAGTTTAGCCATCCATTTACCTTGCATCAGACTAACATATTCAGTTTAGCCATCCATTTACCTTGCATCAGACTAACATCACAATCTGGGTCACTTAGTCGGAGCACAGTGGCAGTTTTATGTCAATGTTATGTCAAGGGAATATTGAAAACCGTCACAAGATGTTTTGTATTTTATAGGACTCTTGTTGCCGGCAGGCATATAATCGGTATCAGACTAGATACACATTTTGTTTCATTCTATCTAATATGCTCTCTCTCAAAAGTAACTGCTCGACCACAGAATTACTGATAGATTGGTTAGGAATCATTGTTCTATGCAGGCAATTTTTTTCAGAGTGAATCAAAACAGAGCATTCTAATATTCATTTTGGTTTCACTAATCTGGATGATCAGTTGTTTTTGAAGGTATAAATATCTAAAAAGGTTTATTATTAGGTCCACATAACATAATATATTTATGTTGATGGACTAAACAGTCGCTGTCATAGCTTCTAGGACGTGGCACACATATGTCAGCTTGGCCTTATTTGGGCCTTATTTAAAATTGTAATTTCAAATCACTGAAGTTGCCATTAACTACCAATTCTGAAGGGGTTTCAATTTTGTTCGTTGGCAAAAACAATTGTTAAACGTAGGACTGTCATTGAAATCTTGCAAGATCCCTTTAGTGAAATGTGTGGTTTAGGCCTAAAAATCATGATTGAAACTATGCAGATAAACAATCTATTCCTACATAGGATGATGGGCTGATATCAAATGTGAGCTGAACACTTGTGAGATTACTTGGTCACCATTCAATAGCACCCTAAATTGACAGATTTCAACTGGCTTAAGAACATGTATGCTTTACGGCAACTAGAATCAAAGTTGGACTTCCTGACCATAAAAGAAACTTCTTTTACCTTCTTTCACATATGAACATGCCTTCATTATGAATTTAAGTGGAAGTACACAATATTTCCAAAAATCAAGTAAAGTTAATTTAACTTCAGTGATTGAAAAAGATTAACACAAGAAACTTGCGTTTTTGAGAGGCTATCATAGCGACCGGCGCTCTAACTGAGATACCGGCTATGACCGCCCCCATAACTGAGATACCGGCTATGACCGCCCCCATAACTGAGATACCGGCTATGACCGCCCCCAGTGACCAGGCCTGGAAGAAATGTTAATTTCCCAGCAAGCAAAATCAAATTTCCCTCCAAAATGGAACATTTCTCACTATTTCTTATGCAATTTGTTATATGGAACAAATGCCAAAATTGCCCTCCAAATGCTCAAATTTCCCTCCAAATGCCCTAATTTCCCGACAAGGAGCTTCCCAATTTTTTCCAGGCCTGCGCGCCCCACCATCTATGACAAGAGAAGAAAAGAGGAGCTTCCCAGAAACCATTGTGGCTGGTCGCATTACTATGTCTAATCAAACGTGCACTCTCATAATTTAGTACATGGTTCCCATTCCTGGTTCAGAATAAACTGGGTAAACATGAATCGTTAGTAAAATAAAACACACCATTGCAAAGTTCTAGTTCTGCTCTATCAATTTATGTTATTTTTTTCACTAACGATTCATGTTATAGAGGGAAATATCACTTTTAAAAGCTCCAAAACATAAATATATAATGCATTGTGGGAAGGTTATGATTTCTGTCCGGTCCAAAATCCGATAGCTTTACTGCACCAGTGTGGGCACCCGTGTGTGAAATACACTTTTGAAATGCCCGCTTTGTTAGGCATATCATGCGTGTATGCTCCATACAGATATGGATCGATTACCAATCCTTTGTTAGTATTTCTGTACATGTGGATACATTCAACTATCTGACTCAAATGATGACAATAGCCGATCGAAAAGTATGGCCAGCAAGAAAAGGTCCTTCCCACAATGCATTATGCTTTAATGCCTCTAAATTTGTCAACAGCAGTAGTGTAAGTTAATAAGACATGGTAATTTGATCGGACACACTGGTTTCTGGGAAGATACCGATATCTTCTCTTATCTATGACAACCTGCTGTCACATCATTGCCGAAAAGGTGGTCATGTGACCGGAGGGACAGCATTAAAACGCTGGAGAAAAGGCAGAGGTGCCCTCCAAAGGTATGTTCTACTTAATAACACACTCTGTAAAGGGATTTATACAATATTTATTCTATGTTTTAATGTGGTAGACTGAATTTAAGACCTGTAATGTGGCCCTTGTATTGACAGTCTGGCTAGCCAATAATGTAGGTCTATTTACTTAATCTCATTTTCTCACATTTATGAGGAACACTTACCCCTAGAAGATGTATCAATGTTGAGGATACATATGGACAGGGTAGGTCGATTTATTTTCTTTTTTTTCTTTCAAAGAATGATCAAATCACACTGGAATACACTGACTAAATCTAACTAAATTTTGATATTAAAAAGACAAAAGTCTGGTGGCATGGATAAATAATTCAGAGTAGGGTCACATAGGGTCAATTGAGGTCATTTAGGTGACGAATTTGTAATTTCTAAAAATATATATATATATTAAAAAAAAGATTACACTAAAAATATGAATTATATTACTGAGTCCCCAGACTTTTATTAATATTACTTTAGCCTGGACTACTATCTGATTCAAATATAACTTTGGGGATTAAAATAACAACTGTTACACCATCAAATCATCCTGAAATTAAATACAATACAAATGATACTTCAAATTAAATCAAACAAATCAAACAGAATAACAAATGATGTCTTCAGTTTGTATTTAAATTTGCCTTTACAAAAGAAGGAAGATAATTTCCAATTAATATGGATGAAATCTCAACAATATCAAAAATTGAATGAAACTACGACTACAAAAGTGCTTATAATAAGCCACATCATTGATTACATTGAAATACAGAGTAGCACTTACATAATCGACCAAACTTGTCGTGTATACACAACCAGCCATGTATTACACCATCATATTTAAGAGGAGAAGTCTTGAGATTTTCCACATCCTACCAATTGAGATTGGAATGGTGATTGAAGTAAATGTATGCAAATTTAATTGCATATTTCAAGTCTTTGAACAGCGACAAACTACTGGTCATATTTGATTATATTGTGAAACACAGTTTGCATTACGTGGAAATTTGAATTTCTTTGTTGATTGTCAAATACGAATATGTATATTGCATGATGCGATACAATGGTACAAATAGAACAACAGTTTTCAAGTATCCAGCAAGGCACACAATATGGATCCCAACGGATCCACGCCATCCTTAGACGGACACTAGAAGTGAATAATATAAAAGTCAAAACTTAAAGTCAAAAGTGTGGGGAGGAAGAACTTTCAAGGGATCAATTAGAGAATAAAATATAGTTTGTAGCTGTTTTGCTTTATACGTTGATCTTGTTGGTTTGGAGTTGGCGGCTATACAGATGACACAAATATGGTACAGCCTATACATTATGAGACCAACGTATATAGCAAAACACCTACAAACTAGATTTTATTCTCATTCTTATTTAGTTAATTGGTTATTTTTATCTTTTATCATAAAAAACATAAAATTTTCCCCTGTATTTAATCCGCGAATCCAGCAAGTTGTTCACCAACTTCCTGCTTCGAATAATCACGTTTTTAGCCCACATGCACGCACAATGCATACGGCGGCAACTTTGTGTAGTGCCCATTTGAACATCTTAACGCGATGACCATACACACTTTAAGGTATGAATTAGGCTCAGCCCCAAACTACATATTATCGGTTTCATAATATATAGTGTGTATCAGCTGAAAATAAGCCAAAACCAATCATATTGCGTGCTGACATCCAAAACCACACCCACTATGTAAGAATAGATGCTGGTTATTGAAGAAGGCAAGTCGGCATATGTGTGAAAGAAACACTAGTTCAAACAAAATGTTGATAACAACGAATCCACTTGTGATTAGTAATCAGTGTTACGGGTATAGAAATGCACAATATCTTAGTTTCTTAGACTATTTTGACAACATTAGATCTTGGCAAGTAATAAATCAACCCAAATTTGTCCAATTAATATGTGCATGTATCATGCGATTGATGAATTTAAATACCTACACACAAAGATTTCCATTCACAAAGTCAAGAAGTAATGTAGATTAAATTATGTATTGAAGCTATCATGTCACTCAATGCTCTTTGAAAGATTCCTTAAAGTGGAACTGCCGTCTCGCATACATACCATACTTTATACTACATGGTACATGAAACACATACACATACATATGAAAATCATTACATCTTGCTCGTAAGATGGGATAATTAACTCCAGCTAATCGGTCGCCAAGGGTATCATCAACCTGATCGAAGTACCGTTCCACATCGTTGATCTACAGAATGATGACAAAACCTATGCTCTCGATACATAGTCAATACAATCTATTTAACTTTATCATTGTACTGTGTGTTGTCATCAAGCAGTTAAATACAACGTGTACATACACAATGGCATAAAATATGGTCCATGATAGCTATGCTATGCTTATGACAATTTATTAGTACCTTCGTACAATTAGCTAGTACCACGGGTCTAACACACACAGTGAGTTACCCTCTTCACACTAACATAGGTCCCCATGCAGGTCCAACCTACAAATGAGAGGTTAATACATATTAGAAGAAACTGGCTATGTAAATTTGATATAGAATTTGATATTACCAATAGATACGCCTACAATATCTGTTAAACAAATAGCAATCATAATGTGATATGCACTCACACACAGGCCGCAGTACTCATTCCAATCAGCTGCAATTACACAAATAACACCATGGTCCTTATACAGTTACCCTCTCTTGCAACCTAAATCCCAATGTGAAGTTAACCCTATAAAGAAATTGGCCACATACATTTGATACAGAAATGTATATTTCTATTCATTACTCTCTATATCTGTTAAACAAGAGCAATCATGTGATATACCCTCATGCGCACACTGGCCGCATCACTCATTCCTAATAGTGAAAATTACGCATCAAATTTCTCATAGTCTATTTACCCTCTTCACACTAAAAGGTTACAAGGTTACTACCTACCGATGAAGTAACTGGTTATGTTTATTTGATATGGAATTGGAAATTTTCAACAAATACTCTCTATATAGATAATACTCTCTATATAGATATAGAGAGTATTTGTTAAACAAATAGCAATCACAATGCGATATGCCCTCACGCACAGGCCGCATAAATCATTCCAATCAGATAAAATTACATTACACATCAAAATCATCACCCATTGTACATTGACCCTCTTCACACTGACATAGGTCCCACTACAGGTCACCACCTACCACTGAGAGGTTACCACCTATGAAGAAATTGACTATGTACGTTTGATACAGAAATGTATATCTCCAATAGATACTCTTATATCTGTTAAACAAATAGCAATCATAACGTGATATGCCCTCACGCACAGGCTGCATTACTCATTCCAATCAGCCACAATTACGCATCCAATTACTAACCATACACATACTATTAATATCAAATAGTTATCCAACACGCTCAGAGACCTGCCCCGGTACACAATTACAACACAAATGCTACATTTAAGTTTTATTTTCAAACAGTTCTATAGCTACATATACACACACCCTCCTTTATATCTACCAGCCAAAAACACCCACCATATTTTCAAAAATTAATAGAATAGAAACTCCTTGAGCCTCTTCTTTGTATTTCTTTTAATTGAGAAACACCCCAAGCCATGATGATATAACAAGAAGCCATTACGTATCATCATCAGTTCGGTTGGTGTGTTGATGACAATAATACATTGGAAGTCATTAAACCATAATTACATGTGAATGCCAAGGGGTAGAGGACTCGTCATCAGCGCCCAATCAGGGGAGGTGCACAACGTCTTGTTATCAATTACTGTTAAAATGGAAGTTACAGTGAACTACAGATGGAGGACAATAATTAATGTAGCATGTCAAGAAGTAAGGAAGGTCATTGATTGGTGATTGGTTGGTGTGTCAAGGAAGTTCTATTTGGTCTGTCAAAGAAGGTATATTTGGTGTGTCAAGGAAAGTCTAGTTGGTGTGTCAAACTACAATAGAATGTGTATCAAAAAACCTGTAGTAACTGGGATAACTCTGATATGGGTGCATACCAACATTGGGAACAATGCCTGACTTCTAAGAGTAGTTCATGACAAAGGAAGGTCCTATTTAACAATTAGCGAAGAAAACACAGTGATTTTATTTTTGATTTACCAACATATAATTACACACTGCATATGCGCTAGGCATTGGAGGCAGGTCCAATAGCTGGAAATATTGTAATGTTGATAATTAGCAAATATTACAAATCTAGTTGGAGAGTCAGTCCTGAGATTTCAAAATAAGTTACAAACATCGGAGAGCTAAACATTTACCAATTTATATTACTAGAATTTCAGATTTGTCAGAAATATAGCTGTTTTCCCATAGAAACACACTATATTAATAATATTAGTAATTTATAAAGCGCAAGGGACACTCAGTGTGTAATGGTTGTGTACACCCTCATATATCAGAAGATTAAATTTAAATAACACTTTTCTTTTTAGAAATACTAAATAATGTTCAAAATCTAGAAACAACATTAGCTAACAATGAATATACATAAAACATAGCGTAGATGTTTCTATATGCAAACTTAAAATCCCCTTCTAGCATTTAACCAACCTCTTGAGCCACATGAACAAGTTCTTCGTTCCCTGTGATAAGATCACATTGTTTTCTTGCTGCTATTACTCTCAATTTACCTGCAAACTCCCGACCTACATCCTTAAGTAGCTACCTACACTATGTGATCAACTTGTCTGATGATGAAAAAATCCAAACACATTTTGACTGGATATTTGACAATTCAATGTACCATAAACTCATTCAGCAAGTTAGGTTATGACTACAGAACATGTGTGGGATTTAAGGGAAGTTAGCTGGGTGTTCCAGAGAATGGAGTGGAAATCGTGGAGCATGTTATTTTGTAGGGGTGGATAGCCTTGCATTACAATGGGACAACACATATTATGAGAATAAATTCAATGAGTCAGATACATACCTATACACAAGTGTTCTGCACAGGAATTGCCATGCTCCACAAACTTCTCCGAATAGCCACTTAGTATTGTTTTCATTTTTGGATATTTTTGCAAAATTACAGCTCTACTAAATGTCACTTTGTTCAAGTAGCAATTATTTGTCTTTTCTTTAATCGTTCTCAGCCCTGTGGTGTCTTTTTCTGTTGTTGTTTGTTTTATGGTTTGTCGGTTATGTAGTGTGTTTTTTTGCTTTCAAGGTTGTTTTCTTTTTGCTTTGTCGATACATAGGCATCAGTGGATATGAAGGCAATAAAAATGTAATGTTCAATGTTTCATACTGGTTAAGTCAAGTCAAAACAAAACAAATCCTACACACGCTCTTCAGACTTAACATATATAATACAGAAAGTGAGTCACAACCTGAGTAAATGTCAGCACATACCATTTGCAGCAGCCTGACTATGTCTCTCTCTCATGTAATCCTTCCGGAACCTCACCCAGATCTGACAAGTCTTACACAGTCTTTGATGGGCTTGTATGGATGGCATATCAGAGCCAATGGAAATTAGCTGCTACTACTACAGTGTAAAGCAAGGGCAATAGCCCGCTTTACCAATGCTCACATAGTAGTAGTAGTCGTAGTTAGTAGTAAAATGCCCAGTGGGCAATTGATATTGCTTCAGAACTGATATTATTGACATCGTCATCTTCAGAGCGTTATTTGCCATTTCTCCGTCCCCGCACCAAATTGACAGCAGCCATGTACGAATTGGCTGTAAGATCCAAGTAGCCTGCCCTGAGAGACTGCCCTGAGAGACTAAGATGACAAGGGGGGACTGTTAAAGGACAGTGATGGATGATGAGTCTTAGCGGGGATAAAAGGGGGAATTCATTGGCAGTTTGCAAGATGGACAGACCAAACAGGAAATCGTACTAGAGGAAATTAAAGTTCATTCACATATGTGGCGTAGTCTCAGTCCCACGACACACAGGACAATATTGGCATTATAGTGATATGCAATGGATCCCTAGATAGGTACACAAACGGTGTAATGGGTGATGTTATTAAGCTTGCTATCACAACTGTTAAAGTAAGTCATTGGATGTATGGGCAATGACATCTATAATAAAGAGTGATTTCAACTATTTTGATAGCATCATAACTAGAAAAAATCTTACGCATTGATAACGTACAACAGTTTGCAAGATGTACAGACCAAACAGGAAATTGTACCAAAGGAAATTTATAATGCGGTGTAGTCTCAGTCCCACGATACACGGGACAATATTGGCATTATAGTGATATGCAATGGATCCCTAGATAGGTACACAAACGGTGTAATGGGTGATGTTATTAAGCTTGCTATCACAACTGTTAAAGTAAGTCATTGGATGTATGGGCAATGACATCTATAATAAAGAGTGATTTCAACTATTTTGATAGCATCATAACTAGAAAAAATCTTACGCATTGATAACGTACAACAGTTTGCAAGATGTACAGACCAAACAGGAAATTGTACCAAAGGAAATTTATAATGCGGTGTAGTCTCAGTCCCACGATACACGGGACAATATTGGCATTATAGTGATATGCAATGGATCCCTAGATAGGTACACAAACGGTGTAATGGGTGATGTTATTAAGCTTGCTATCACAACTGTTAAAGTAAGTCATTGGATGTATGGGCAATGACATCTATAATAAAGAGTGATTTCAACTATTTTGATAGCATCATAACTAGAAAAAATCTTACGCATTGATAACGTACAACAGTTTGCAAGATGTACAGACCAAACAGGAAATTGTACCAAAGGAAATTTATAATGCGGTGTAGTCTCAGTCCCACGATACACGGGACAATATTGGCATTATAGTGATATGCAATGGATCCCTAGATAGGTACACAAACGGTGTAATGGGTGATGTTATTAAGCTTGCTATCACAACTGTTAAAGTAAGTCATTGGATGTATGGGCAATGACATCTATAATAAAGAGTGATTTCAACTATTTTGATAGCATCATAACTAGAAAAAATCTTACGCATTGATAACGTACAACAGTTTGCAAGATGTACAGACCAAACAGGAAATTGTACCAAAGGAAATTTATAATGCGGTGTAGTCTCAGTCCCACGATACACGGGACAATATTGGCATTATAGTGATATGCAATGGATCCCTAGATAGGTACACAAACGGTGTAATGGGTGATGTTATTAAGCTTGCTATCACAACTGTTAAAGTAAGTCATTGGATGTATGGGCAATGACATCTATAATAAAGAGTGATTTCAACTATTTTGATAGCATCATAACTAGAAAAAATCTTACGCATTGATAACGTACAACAGTTTGCAAGATGTACAGACCAAACAGGAAATTGTACCAAAGGAAATTTATAATGCGGTGTAGTCTCAGTCCCACGATACACGGGACAATATTGGCATTATAGTGATATGCAATGGATCCCTAGATAGGTACACAAACGGTGTAATGGGTGATGTTATTAAGCTTGCTATCACAACTGTTAAAGTAAGTCATTGGATGTATGGGCAATGACATCTATAATAAAGAGTGATTTCAACTATTTTGATAGCATCATAACTAGAAAAAATCTTACGCATTGATAACGTACAACAGTTTGCAAGATGTACAGACCAAACAGGAAATTGTACCAAAGGAAATTTATAATGCGGTGTAGTCTCAGTCCCACGATACACGGGACAATATTGGCATTATAGTGATATGCAATGGATCCCTAGATAGGTACACAAACGGTGTAATGGGTGATGTTATTAAGATTGTTATCACAACTGTTAAAGTAAGTCATTGGATGTATGGGCATTGACATCTATAATAAAGAGTGATTTCAGCTATTTTGATAGCATCATAACTAGAAAAAATCTTACGCATTGATAACGTTTGTCCAAACTGAACATGGAACACAGGATTTCTGCAACTCAGAAGGTTTAATTTTTTCTTCTTCTTTATTTTCTTTTGTTATTATATGCAATTAAGATTTTCTGACAACTGGTCGGTATCGATATTTAATTAGTCTATCCTACAGCAATGTATTAAAATATTGATTACGGGATCGCTATCATTTTAAGTATACCTATAACATGGTTTAGAATTGAGCATCTTCTGTTTCGTCCAACATATGTGGCAAATTATCATTCCAATAAATACCCTATCAATGTTGAGACGAGGAAGTAAGTAAGAGAGCACATAAGAACAGACATTTCAATAAACAGAGGACACCCATTTTGAGACTTGATCAAAAGAGTATTTGCACAGAGGGGCAGGTCTGAAACGATTGAAGAAAGCACTGTACAGATTTGCATGGACTACTAAACACTTCAAAAGAAGTAAGTTCCCCTCAAAAATATACATTGGGTTGAAATGGGTTTTCTGTCAAATTGTTATGAGGTTCATACCAATACTTGACCAAAATTTCAAATCAACAGGTTCTGTCATGCTTGAGTGAGCTTGTATTGAATGGCAGAATGACCCATTTCAAAAGTTGTTAAAATAATGTTTAGTAGTGTGTGTAGTGTGTGTATCCACCACGTTGGTGTATCAATAATTGACGACATCGATTTCTCATAATGTTGATGAGGCGCGCTACTCGATATGGAAGTCCAACTCTTGTTGTACCAGAATTTTAACCCAACAGGTGCTTCCATGCTCAAATTAGCATGCATTGAAATAGGGAACGTTTCTTTTGAAAATGAGCAATATCTTGTGATGAAGGATGATCAGCCAGTGTGGCTTTCACTGCCTGATGCTAATGTGTTTATGAGTAGTGTTCCCCATATTGTGTATGTAACCATGCCCCATTTATCCAGCCAGGAAAGGGCCATTGCGATTGGTCTCTTGCAGGAAGATGAAGGTATAGAGCGTTTGGTTTGGCCCGCGAACTCCCCAGATCTCAACCCAATCGAGTATCGTGGGATCAGTTAGAGCGGGCCGTGGATCGTAGAGTGGATGATCACACTAATCTTGCTAACTTACGTCTTCTGGTACAACAAGAGTGCCATCCCACAGCATCGAGTGGCGCGCCTCATCAACACTATGAGACGTCGATGTCGGCAAATCATACAACAACGCGGTGGATACACCCCCTTCTAAACATTATTTTAGCAACTTTTGAAATTAAAAGTTTTTAGCAACTTTTGAAATGGGACATTCCGTCATTCAATACGACCTCACTCGAGCATGACAGAACCTGTTGATTTGAAATTTTGGTTTAAGTATTGGTATGAAGCCCATAATCATTTGACTGAAAACCCCATTTCATTCCAATGTATTTTTTTGGAAATATAAGGGAATCCCTAAAGGGGAACTTACTTCTTTTGAAGTGTTTAGTTCCAGGTATTTGCACAGGTGAGACTCTTGCACTGCCTTAGATGTCTGAGATAACGTTAAACCGTAATGACCACCTGTGAATACATACTATACAGATACACATGCATGGGCATTCCACTTGAGTCTACCCAAAAAGGAGTGGATGGCTTGGAACAGAAATTTATCACAGGATTTAGACTATCAAATGGTGCCAATTGTGTGCTGCCTCAATTCTTAGTTAACCTGAAATGTTACAATGTCCACCTATCTGTGATTACATCTACACTACACAAATCCCACTTCAGTCATCCTACTCCCAATGGGTCTGCCTTAGAACAGAAAATGATGAGCTGGATATTCCCCTCAAATGGAGCTTATTGCATCACTACAATTCTTTGACAACATCAAATCGTAATGACCAGCTGTGAATACATACTACACATAAATGCATGTAAATTACACTCCTGTATGCCCAATGGGCTTCCCTTGGTACAGAAATGATTTTGCCATAAACATACTTGGAATGTTGCAACATGCACTGCCTCAATTCTTAGATAACATTAAACTTTAATGACCACCTGTGAATACATACTACGCATTACATAAATCCCACTTCAGTCTGCCCGATGGGCCTGTGTCAAACACAAAATGATGTGCAGAAGACTTTGCCGTAAATATGACTTCTTTTTATTGTATGAAACTGGTGCTTTTCAAATAAAATCAAGAATATTACCCCCAAGCTGTAAATCCCACCACTATACAGTCCTGTATGTTTGACTTTGAACAGAGTCCAGGAGATTTAAAAATGACTTTTCATGTCTTTTTTCATATATAAAGCCGGCAGATTTTGAGCAAAATCAAGAACATTATCCAACAAGCTGTCACGATATTGGAGTGCCTGCTAGAGGGGTACGAGCCTTCAAGGTATGTATCTTTGATACAGATGTCATTTTCAATTTGATATCTTGTCATGTGCAATATAATAGTGAAATCACTGTGTATGGTATTGTGAACATGGGATAAATACATCTAGGTTGGGTGTATTGATTGGGTATGGCGTGTTCAACATGGGGCGTTAATGCTGTTACAAACAGGACAGGTGTCAATGACATTTTGGATTCTGTTCTCCTTTTTAACAAATTGGTTACCAAAGTGGGCTATGGCACCATATAACTATATGAGAAGGATTGCCATTTGTTGTCATCAACTCCTCGAATTCATAGCTATACTCTATTAACTTCCTCTGGACAGTGACATAACTTTACATAACTTTACTGGCGCAGCATTTACGCACATGTATGTGGCTTCTGTCTTTCTACCTGTGTGACCATATGTGTTTATGCCAGCGCCTCAAGTAGACATACACATTTATGTACTGCAATTAGTAAATGACGCAATTTCATGATAGATAAATACACTAAAGCCGATTGGATTCCCTGCCTTGATTTCTTGTATACAACAGATTATAAGTCATGATGATTCATACAAATATATTTCTATTTTGAATTTGCAATAAGCCTAATGGACTTCATTTCTCCAATCAAAGAGTTTATTTGACAATTTAACAATTATCATTGACATTTATTTTATGTACTAATTTACATATTCAGTACACAGGTAATAATGTTTAAATTAGACCCCAAATTCCACTACACCGGTAACATTTAATGTGCATCTTTTTACCCATTGATGATACAAAACATTGTAGCTGTCGCCAAATCAACTACTCTGAAATTCCCACAAGTATCACATGTGACATATGAAAATATTGGAACACTTGGGGAGCGTTCTCGTAATATACGACTCTGAGAGTGAACATTTTTGTGCTCCTTTAATTTTCGCGATTCTAAAAAGTGAAAGTATTTGTGTGCCGTTCACTCTTTTCACAAACTTCATCTGCAGTGTGAAAAGAGAATGATACAATGGTTCTAGTAAAGTATATAAGCCCGCATCCGGGATCACAAAATGGAAATGTATCAAGATTAAATCGTTCAAATTTAGCAGAGCATAGACTATTGTGTGCAAGAAAAATAATCCAACCGAAAACACACTTACAGAAGATTCAATTGGGATGATGTATTCTCTCTCATATCTCTAGTCTACATGATACTTACATTTTGTACATGCCATAACAAGAAACGGATGATCATATGCACATTGCAATTTTCGTCAGATTTGTGGAATTTCCTGAAAACTATTGATCACAGGATATAGCATTTTAAAGTCATAACATGGGTGAATGGCCAACATGTAGGCACATACATATATAGGAAACTACGGATGAGAGGCAGTTTGGCAGTATTATGAAAACAATAATCTTGAATAGGAGTTTTATTAAACGTAATACATAATACTGAAGACATTGATAGTTATTGCTGTATATTGTTCAACAAAATTTGTCATGTTTGAGCAGGAAATTAAAAAATAGGAGCAAGAACCTGACGGGAGTTAGCTAACCAACAATATGATCAATGGAGTTTTAAATTGCAGTATATTTTACTTGACATAGAAGGCCTCCCTGTAGATACGTTTTTAAGAATTTACCAAAATTAAATCAATGTTTTTATTCCCATTTACACAACCTACAGCATTATGTTACTAGAGTAATGAAGAATTTCAATAAAGAAATGGGTTACAACTCGCATTTGATTGAGATCAAAACCAATGGTACTTCATATAATTATTTCATTGATTTTTAGCCACTTTCAGTGTATAGAACATTCCGAAACACACATCCCATATACCTGTAAAAGCTTCTCAATTTAATAACCTGTGTTGCCCAGGGGGAAAATACACATAGAAATTGAGTTACTTTATTTGAAAACACAAAATATTTGAGTGCCATTCATCATTAGCTCCCCAAAAAATGAAATACAGATATGCCTCGCTCGCTGACTAGCCGTACGCTCAGCCGATTCAATTTCAACGCAAAAAAACAGGGTCAATCAATACATCTTTACATAAAATGCATGGATGAAAGTCCATCATGCCTTGTTGGACAAATTTACTTATAGCATTCGCCCGCTGTCAACAATTCTCTTGGTGTGTTTTATCAGGTTAGCAGTCCATACTTGCACTCCCCTTTTCTCGTCGATAAATGTCAATTTTCCCAATTTTTTTATGAAGCGGTAATTTGGTGGTAAACATTGACAACAATAGGAGTGATTTTGTACCATGTTTCATGCATGAAACATGATCAAGGACAATTACGTTTGAATTGGCTGTTAATGAGTCCATTTTAAAGATTGTCATGGAAACTGCAACAATTATAGACATAGATGTAGCAAAAGTAGTGAATTTGAAGTGTCTTTGAAGACTACCTAGAAGTGCTGGTTGCATTGTGCAGTTTGCTTGCACTGATGGAGAACTAAGAACAATTTAAATGTTTTGTCTTAACTTTGGTTGCTGCTCAGATGATGTCACAATAAGCCTGTAGGATTTTTCACATTGAAGGTGGTTGGGACATGAATTGTACCCAGACCAAGTTATTTGGCCGCCGAGCAAAGACAACTTAAATATGACAGAAATTGTAGTTTTTTTAATTTCCTAATGCCCTTGAATGGAATTTCAGATGAGGAACGGAGGGGAGAGAATCGGCAAGATTTATTCCTGTGAAATGTTCCCTTCACCCCTCTTTTCCATAAATACAAACTCCTTGATATTTAGGAAATACAACCAACTTCCTTTAGGTAAAAGTAACATACATAAATGTAGTAGCAATCTTACTTGGCCTCAAGATATTGACAGAAATGATTGACACCGTATTTAGACACCATACCTGCATCAAGGAAAGCAAATAATTGGTGGGAAAATTCGTGCAATTTTTGGCTTTTATTGTAAAAATTGCCTGAAATTAGATTAATTTGTTCTAAATTAGACAATTAACACCAATTTTAAGCTAATTTAAAGTAATTTAGACATTCAAATTCAACATTTTCGATTGTTTGGGGGGTGGGGGGGGGGGGGGGGGGATCAAATGGGGTGGGGCTTGAGCTGACTGGGGGAGGGGGGCAATGCCCCCTGTAGTACCTTCACTGAGCACACAATAACCAATGCTCGCATGAACAAACTATTACATAAAATATAGGGCATCACACAGAAAAATGTTAAATAACATTTGAAGAGGGAAAAAGTGACTCCAAAGTGGGCCATTCTTGTCATCTGCCACCTGCTTTCTCTGTTGCTAAAGCCCCGTGGTATCTGTTGACTTTATATACACTACACACTGTGTGTATATCAACAGCCTTGCTGAGCCTTATGATAACCCCTGACAAAGCCGTGTGTTGCTATCTTCAGTAGACAGTAACAGAACATGGTAGAGAATCCAAATCGATGTTACGTAAGTGAATTGCTGATTTCTTGGCTGGGTGTAGCCTATACTTTTTTGGGAGCTCAATATAACTCACGAACGCTTGTTGTAAGAGATTGCTTTTATTATTCTGTGCCAATCCATATAGTATGACACAGACTTAGCTATGGATGTTTTATGAACATCACAGTATACATGTTTATAGAAAGTAACCTCATCCTCACTCCGCTGAAATAAATGGTACTTTTTAATGGGAAATCTAACACACCGAACTATAGTCTATTGCACTTCCATGAGACAGTGACGTCACCGTGTCATCCAATGATTGCAGTGCATGAACGTGTGCGCATACTGGAGCGCTGGCATTTACAGAAAGGCGAAAGATACACACATGTGTGCATAAATAGAGTGAAATAGAGTATTATACTCTATTTTACTTCCTCTGGACAGTGACTTTATTACAAGATATGCAGTATGTTGTCACATCATTGTTACGTTTTGGAATTAAGAGAAGTTTGCAACTACAATACACTATCTATGTCACCCTCAGGCTGATGCTTGAAGGGACATCAGTATGCATATTCTGGTCATGCATCCTTCACATATGAGATTCTATCCCCATTATATGGTCCAGATATAAGTTAATCATTTTAAGAATTTTGACACCCTAGAAATGATATTTAAATAAAAGAATTCAAACCCATGGGTGAGGGGTGGTGGGTAAGGTGGAAAAACAAGGTCAATCCAAATTGGATATCCTACAAGCTTTATGTTATTTACAGAAATAAAGTGCAACACATGGTTAACACAGCTTTATCGTTTATGGTCCAAAATCTCACGTATGTGCATTTCTATGCCAGAGCTGACATTCTTCTTTGCGTTGCTGTAATACCATCACATAGGGTGACTTGAGGTGACACACAGTATAGTGTTCACCATATAGCACACAATATTATAACGGTATACAGCTACGGAAACGATGCTCATGTATGACCTTGCTTGCGCGGTAGTAATAATCAATTCTGATAAATGTAATCAGATAGTGATTTGTTGACGGACACCTTTATTCTTTCATAACATCCTCTGGGCATCAGGAAATTACTCAAACAAATTTGTGGAAGAGTTTAAAGAAATCTCAACTCTGTATTTCTAAATTTCAGAGCTGGTCAATGACATCTAGCTCTGCATGGCCTGGTTAGCCTTTGGCGTAGTTCTAAAACTAGAACCCTGCCACATCACATTAAATCTACACCTGTCCATAACTACTGTCTATGAATCTGTCTAAGAATGGATAAGTGGAAAGATGCACCCCTCTCCACTGATCCTCAACTGGTCCTCAACAGAATTATTTCTCTCCATTAACAACTCTATCCATTAATCTACCTCATGAATATGAACACTCACTCTGTCCACCTCAACAATTAATTTGGCAATTGACCATGATGTCCACTTATCAGCCTCACAAGTTAGTCTTGTCCACAGACCGCTGTCCCTAATCTATCTCATCTCTTAATCCTATCCGTTGACCACCAATCCCACCATGTCCACTAATCTAATACAAGACCTCATCTAGTCCATGACCACAATGTCCATAATCTATCTCAAGACTTCAAACCTGTACATCGACAATATAAACCTGTTCCAATGTTAGTGACGACCCATTTCAATGAGATACATTCGTTTTTACGGATGGAGAGCTTAACTAGTGCTAGCAGCACCACAACTGCACATTATGTTATGGCGCATGTTTTAGGAAGCTTTACAAATTTGCTAGGAAATTAGAAATGGAAAATTTCCAAAAAAAGCAGGGTGATGACCTTGGCTGTCTTTATAACTTCAAAGCTTTGAACTTCCATGATGGCAATACAATGAGAGGGGAAAAAGCAATCAATCTTCATGTATCTACTGTCAAAGCTGTTATCCAAAGGTAAAATATGACAGGTCTGCATATCAGTGGTGCCATAATTTGAAAAAAGGGTAGACAATCAAAATAATGCATCTTTTGGCTTTGTTGTGAAAACTAATTTGTATCGCGTCATCATGAGTATCACATAGTGGATGGATATAGATTCTTGGAAACCTGAACAGTTTGCAGGCACGGCTCTTACTTGCAGCCTGTGAAATTTGACGTGATAATGGAAAGTGGTATTTTCTTCACAACTCTTGTCGAAATTTACGATCGATTGTTTCATAACTAAATTAAAACATGTGGGGAAAATGTGCAAGAGAGTTTGAGTTACATAGGGAGGAGAAACACTTAGCGTTCATTCTCTGTATTACATTGAGTGTAAAATGTGTTGATAATGTGACATTGACGTCAAAATAAAGATATACCTTTGTTTCACAGGTTTCCATCAATATCTTGATAAGATCGCTAATTGAATGGCCACTAGAATTGACTACTGTAAACATTTTATCAATACTCGTTTGAAAAGGTGGGAAGGAGGGAAAAAACGGAACATGGCGTGTGATATTTATGTACTGACTGATTGACGTATCCATGGGAATGGGACAATTTCTCCATCTAGGGCGAATAAATGTTTGATACATTCATGAATAGGAGGCACAAGGATAGGTAGGCCGTGCATGTAGGGTAAGCTGGTTGGGCTGTCAGAGTCAATAGTGTGAATGCGAGATCAATAACTATAACACACAATAGGACTGGCTGGTACGCAGCAGAGCAATGCACTAGGCATAGGTATGAACTATGAATCACCTAGGTTTCTGTTTTATCTGGAAACACACAAGGAAGATTTCACGATAGCTTTTCAGTTGCTGGGGGTGATTTTTTATCAAGCAGGTCGGTTCAAAGTATCGACCTTTTAAAAAGCACCTGCTGGCCGCCGATACCATCTCGGCTGAACCAATGCCGTTATGCATTTTTGGCCTAAATCTGTTGGGTAGATAACAGCAGGCTGCAAGTGGCCGGTATTACCCAATCTGATAACACGGCTTTCAGACAGATGGCAGTGTTGCCGAAAATTTGCAGGAAGTAAACTAATTTATAGTTTGTCCAATTTTCTATTGGACAAACTATTCTTGTGATGGGTAATCTGAGTTCGCCTTTCTTTTGCCAGGATAAAAAGGTGCACTGCTATGCGTAACACATTTTGTGCATTGGCACCTTTTTTCAAGGGCATTTACCTTTGACAATATTGCATGAATGAAGTCAGTATGACTATGAGAATGACATAAATTGCAAGGGTTTGATGGTCTTCAAAGTTAGCCCAATAGGGCTACAAAATGGCTGTCTTACCCTTAGCAATACTAACAGATGGTAGTGCTGCAGGATGCAACATGACTTAGGCACATTCATTACATGTTCTTACCAAACTCATATTAGATGTATTTCTAGAATAAAATAGGAAATATTTGATTTATTGTCAAGAAAATTGGACATAATACACCAAGATCCAACAACTCATCTTATTACTCGGAACAGGAGCAAATCACAGTTAATCACGATCAACCCAAACTGTTGTGCATGTGGCACCCTATGGGATATCCCTTGTTCAAATCAATGGCAATATACTTGAAAGGACAAGCTTACATATGCTGAAGCATTGCTATCTACTGAAGATAGCAAACTTAGACGTAGACACACTAAAGCATTGCTATCTTCCGAAGACACAAACAGCATTAAGTATAATATTGCTATCTACTGAAGATAGCAAGCTTATGCACAATGGAACAATGCTATCTTCTAAAAACAGCATGTTTTATACACAGATGTAATTTGTAGTTCATTTCTTAAATTTATTACAGGCCCAATGAAGATTAAAAAAACTGTACTCTAAACTATGATATAATCTTCTTCTTTCTTTAAATTGAAGCAAAGATATTCACACAGTCAATTTAGAAATCCCTTGCTACATACTGGACTTATTATAATCATTTTTGCTGTATATCAGAGGTCTTTATCTATCCATATCCATAGCCAAACTGCTTGGAACCACAGACTCTTCTCACTTATGGGAAATACAACTTGTATCTCAGTATGCGGTTTAAAAGCAAAGTTGTGTAGTAAAATGCCTAGGGAAGACTGCCCAAAGACAATACAGAGACAAAGGTCAAACAGGTTTAATGCTTCTTCTTAATCTGATCGACAGATTATTCACCGCAAATATGACACTATCAACCAACATTTTAAAAGATGGCTACCTCTGACGGAGAAAACACACCATTTTGTCAACCAAAGTGATTGAACTACTGTACATGGAGCTATTTATGACTTTCAAATTGCAGCACAGAGGTGTCTAGGTTTCTCAGTTAGTTCTTTTAAGACATCGATAAGGATGCAAAATCAATGACGAATCCTATATTTGTCAAAAGCTTTTAAGCCTCACTGGGAAGCACAGAGAAAATGGGGCTTACTTATAAATACATGTAGCATTTTGTCACTCACAACCTGTCACTTACATCACTAAGTGTTATTTTTTATTGTATGTACTTCTACATTTTGACGTGTAAATTGTTTCTACAGGTGATAATGCTGCAATTATTGATTGGCTATTGTGTCTCTGTTTTAGCAGACTTTTAAAACATCAATAGAAACCTTAAATAAACATCTAGAGAGAAATAAACAAAACAAATCACAAAATCAAAAGCATTTACATGTAATATTAATGTTCACATTTATCAAGTCAAATTCTGTAGGTTTCACTACTTGGGCATTCTTGTCTCTGACTGAGATAACTGTCTCTTCTGGCCTATGAAATCAATGGCTGTGCACTCACCAAAAATGTGTGGGGTTTTCTGGAAACACCAAATCAATTGATGCAACAGCAGTCGCAGGCAGATAAACTAACTTTCAACTAAAAGCTTCATTTCCATTTAAAAGGGAAACTCGGTAAAGCCATCGTGTCATCGTCATGGTAATAGGGCTGTCAATAGTGCGCCAAAACCGTAGAAGACTAAGCGAGTGAATTAAGAGTGCAGGCATGCTGCATAGATGACTCTAATCCATCTCATTATGCACAACAATTTGAGAATATCAGTATGCGTTGTTCTATTTCAACGCACGGATGTGGAAAAAATGACATGCTTACAGTACACAGACTCACGCACAATGATTTAATCATCTAAATCACTCCTGGAGGTGCACAAATATCAGAATGCTTACCAACATTAGCGATAGCACCTTGCTTCTATTGGAAAACATTTTTCACTTTCATTTCCGAGAATAAGCTGCAGACACTTATGCAGCATTCATGGCCGTATGTAACACGATAGGCTGTATTTAGATCCCTTAACGGTATCATTCGATACCTCAACAGGGTCTGTTCGTTTATCCATGATCTATGCGGGGGAAGTTGTTTGAGATTTGAGATTTGTAAGGGCCTAAGAGGGGAGAAAAGTGTTCATAATATGTTGAAATTGTAAATAGCAGCCATATAGTGGTACATCATATAATCATCCTTCTTGCTGACAACTTGTGGTTATATCATTTTACTCCATAATAAGGACTTAAATTGGAACATTTGACAAATTCGTCAAGGGTCTCAGTAAAGAACAAATTTAAGGACACCGGACAGCTTTTTTCTTCTCAAGATTAAAAATAAATAAACCCCTCATTTATCAAATTGAACCATACCAATTTGATTTAATCAGGCAAGAAAGAAATCACACTCTTTAAACTGACCAGCTCCTTATTATCCTGAAACTATTCGATAGAGGTACTCTCTCTCTCAGCAACATGATACAGAGCTTCGATTCTTTGGCCAACAATCCGTTACCCATCAGCATTGGGTGTAAATTTGTACGCAGTCTTGACTAATGGACACGGGTAAATCAGCTGTACATTTATAACAGTGATAGTGTTGGGTTTGGCACATCCTAACACGCTAATCAATAGGTGCTTAACACTGGTGAAACTGATACCTGTCGTGTGCAGATCCAATTGCCATGTGCCCTGGCTAGGTTTGCTAAAAGAGTTCATCAAATCAATTTTTTAAGGTGAAAATTGTAATACATGATCAGCTGATGGGTTTGCCATAAATCTGTTTAAATGCTTGACTCAGTGGTTAAGAATCAAAATTAGGGTTTTCTTCTGCTATCTTCTGAAGTTTTGATATCTTTATATAGAATCTGACTTTGTATATTGAATACAAATTCTACTATCTTCAGATGATGACATTGCAACAACCATGACATATTAATGAATTTATATTTTGCCATCCCAATTTTGCTATCTACTGAAGATAGCATTGCATACAAACAACATGAGTATAATATAGAATTAAAGTTTACTCATATTTTGTCATTTCAATTCTACTGTCTACTGGAGAAAGCATTGAAATAACATGCCAAAATGACAGATATTTAGAATTAGAATTCATTATGTAATTCCATTTTGTTATCGACTATAAATCCCATTTTCAATTGTTTTTAAATTAAGAATACATTACAATTTGGATCCACAAATATAAAATAATAAAGGCATGACATTCAATACAACAAAACTAAACGTTCATAAAGATGTTTAATATTGAAACAGATGGGCGTCACAGTGCTCTTTCTATTACATGGAGAAAGCATTGATATATGAATATCTATTTTTAATGTTTTAACATGTCTGTTTTGTTGTCATGTTGTGTTTAGTTTGTCCCCATTATCCCTGTGTTCGTCCACCTAAATGGAGAACTGATTTGGGAATTACACGTTTTCCTTTATTGTGTATCAATTCTGTATGTGTAACTTTTATGATGCTAATAAAGTGATGTGAAATTAATTTAAAATGTTGAATGATCACTAACACACTGGTTAAGTAAACATTCAGCCGGGCTATAATTAAATCTCAGTAAAAAGCATCAACTGGTATGGGATGACACCATGTCGCTTTCTAATAGGGTACAAATTACATTAATTGCATCACTTAAATAGTCATTAACTTCTTGTTAGCGCCAGCATTATCATTTGTTATTAGTGTGGATATTAATTCGACCTAATCCAATATATTTGAATTATGTGGCAATTAAAGTTGATTTTAATTGCCGAGCCCACGATCAGGCTCGTAGATTGAATATCAAAATGACTGAATTATAGAGCTGTGATGGTAATGAATAAAATGCAGTCTAAATTAGATGACCTACAACAAAGCATACTTAATGGTGGATCCCAATTAAGTCACATGACACAGTCAAGTCAGTAGATAGGACGAGGTTGTGTCAAAATAGTAGTTTTGTTGTTGTTGAGAAGGTGGGGAGAGAAAGGAAAAAAACCCGATATATAAATATATTTCTTAATAAAAGGCCCTTGCCCCAACTCATCATCACCACTACTGCACCCTCCATCACAAATATAAACTTGTTTCAATCTAACACAAGTTAACCCGACAGTTCAACAGTAATTACCCTGCGCATGTACCCCCACACACCAATTCACCTAGCCCCAATTGTCCCTTGCCGACTTAAAAAGAGAAAAGGTAATATAAAAGCTGAAAAGGTTGAAATTCAGCATAAATAGAGATGAAATAAATCAAAGCTAAAGTTTAACATCTTTACCGAACACAGACCCTTACCCCTTCCTAGTGTACCCCTTCCTAGTGTCACCTCACAGTATACCCACCCACCTTGCTCTACATCTATCTTGCCTTTCCTAATACCAAAACCCCATCCTGCCCCCCCCCCCCCCCCCATCCTGCCCCCCCACCCCCCACCCCCTAACACCACCATGCAACAACAACTACTTACCCATATTTCTTCTGTTGCATCTCGCGGGCAGCCTGCTCCCTGGCCTTGCGCTCTGGATCAAAAGAGCTGCCGTCCACGTAGTTATCCCCGATGCCAAACGCCTCACGTAACTTGGCATTCTGTTTTTCTTTGGCCTCGGCAAGCTGGTGTGTTTCCATTATTCTGTGTAGCGTATAGGAGAGAGAGACAGAAAGACCGGAGAATTCATAAATATTTATTTCCTTTTGTCATGCTGATATGGTATGATCAATCAAAGTATGTCGCCAAGTGTTGCCATTACACAATTTCAAAGACAAGAAGATGTGCAAGGATGACATATTGATTTTTTTTTTATAACAAAATTCTGGCACGGTCCTTGACTTTGATGATTAAGATAAATTTAAGAAAAATATCTTAAATATTTCCATCGTTACAGCAGCTCCCTTCACGACCAACCATGTTCACAGTACCTTATTTGTAAAAAGGTTTCTGAATTCCACCATTACAAATACAATAGGATATGTCTTTTGGTTAAAAATGCACACAAGTAGACAATCAAACACATACAGACAATCGTCATATAAAATGCTATATTCACATTTCATAATCATTCAAAAATACAAAAATATACACTCGCCCAGCCATACTTTCCAGCTATAACCAAATCATATTTTTGAGATTATCGTTTCTCACAACAGTAAATAAGCTTACCTCTGGGATAGCTTTTACCAAATCAAGCTGAAATTTATAGCATCAAAAGATTAAAACATTTGAAACATCCTCTGCAAAGGATTACATGGGTGTAATATCTGGATTATAAACATTAACTCTGGATTATAAACATTAACTAAGTCAGTATTCAAAAGTCAAGGCCAAAGTCTTGCTCCTTGATAACAAGGATTCTTACATGAATTGAAATCCGAAAGTGACCTTATTCAATTTTATTTTTGATCTCACTTTAACGATAGCTTTAAATTGCGAATATAGAATGAATATGATTTTCTTGTCTGATCAGTATCATCTTGTTTTTTTTGTTGATGGGTTTGATTTTGGTGTCCCCCCCCCCCCCCCCAGCATTTTTTTTTGGGGGGGGGGGGGAGGGGGGCAGTTGTAAGTTGCCAATTTACTGCCAACAAAATATGCAATGTTCTACAGAGTATTATACCCTATCGCCATGCAGTCACATACACTGTAAATTATCAAATGCTAGGGAAGTCTCTAATATCATCAACAAAATATGTGAAATGCTGTCATCAACAATCAATTCTCAAGACAATTTTGCCAATGAATTAGTACATCCATGAAGAAGGTATGAAAGCAGAAGATGTATTCAAATTGAGTCTTATCTGTAATGCTCACCATCATCATAAACATAGATTACTTTTATTTGTCTGAATGTTGTAATGAAACAATTACCCCGAACTAAATACCAATGACTACTTCCTGAGTATAGTATACCAATATATCACAACCACACACCTCTGTGTATACATCCACCTCTGGAACTAGAATAATTGGTACACTTCACCCGATGCCAAAATACGAACGAACGCTCACTAAAAGAGGCAGAAAAGTCAGTGCCTCAACGCTATTTAATGAATATTATGAGGATCGTATCCAATCAGAATCTACAGCCTTTGGCATTAGTGACATTGTTATTAACCTTTTCAATTCCGCTGGCTTTTTAAAATATAGTTTTGTCTTCAATGCAATAGGATCGCATTTGATTTCTTTTCATTTGCGCAACGTAGAAACACAATGATACAATTGTACCGTTTTATTGCAAACAAGGCTAAATGTGTTTATGAGCCACTTCATCTTGACATAAGTAGTAACGCCCACTTTGACAGGTCTAAGATATGGCTGCTTAATATGTCCCTATTCCAATGAAAAACCTGGATCTTCAAATGTGGCATACATCAAAGCTACGTATCACATTTTTTAGTGTATTTTTAGTTTCAAATTAAAAAGCTGAGTATTCTACAAAAACCTGAGTTCCCTCAAAGTGTTTTCCTCCTATGTAGTATTTGATAGTAGATATTCTTGTTTTGTAGTTGGCAATGCATGCAGATTTATGTTTTCTTGATATGTGTGTATAATATAGGCATGTAATGTATACTTTCAGTAGTAGAGTGCAAGCCTGGAGAACTGTATGATTCACATACTGTTGACAATAGTTATATTTTTATCAATTATACACCATAGAATAAGATTTCATGATACTTAGGTAGCTTGAAACCACAATAATTTTGTATGTGTCAACTTGATTGTACTAATAGCCAATTACCACAAAATATATGTTACAGCTTGTGCAAATGACCAGTGACTGGTGTTAGTGTGTAAACTAGTCTACTCTAGTTACACTAAAGTCACCATGTAGGCCTATAACGAACAACAACCCAGCAACATATACAATATCAATATTTGATTCAACGGCCAACATCTCTCTCCATCCCCACGCTACAGACATCTTACTTTTGTCCATTATATGACCCATTTTGATTTAACTCGATAAAGTCATATTTGTATTCAAATCGTCAAGCATTTTGGCAGCAGAAGTGGGTCAAAATAGTAATGTCCCGGCTACCAACACACCACACCCAGTAAACCTGCAGTTATATTATGGCTACGAACCTGTATCACAGAACTTTTCTTATTTATGACTATCTTATCACCTTAAATGAAGAATTCATTTTCAGAAACAATCTCATGACAAAATCTTCCCAAATTGTCCAATCAATCCTAAGGGAATCAGGCAATAACAAAAACACAAGACGAGCACACTGATTCTAAAGACCTTTGGGAGATAAAATGGTAGAAATCAACCAGGATTGATCTCTCAATTTATCATATAAACCTCAAAATTGATGGATAAGATTTGTGCTCAGACCAGCAGGTCAGATGACTCAATTCAGGCAAGAATTATAGGTCAATTATACCGTGTGTGACCAAATCATACACATTTTGAAACAAATTCATTTTAACATTTTGCGATGATTGATTAAACATTTTCCTCAATAACAGGATTGTTGATTTAATCCTCAAAAACAGGATAAAGCTGAAAACAAATTGTTTAATAGATTTGATTATTTGTCTATACCAAAACACAAACAAGAGATCCATAGAACAGAACCGTCAAAAGAAGGGCCCTATATTGACTACAACATTTAAAGTTAAATTCGCGAAATAAAGAATCCGGGAAATTATAGTGTTTTACAGTAGCCAAAAATCATAATGACTGCCGCCTACATTTGAAACTCGGATTACCTTCTTTTCTAAAAACAATGTATCAAAGTATCTCATTTTAGAATTGATCCAAATGAAATTGGTTCACTCTGGTTTTTGAGCAGAGATGGAAAGGTGACATTTTCAAGATGTAGAAATCTTGAATTCCGAACAATCAGCGATGTATAAAACGAGGACTGACATCGGTCAACGCTGACAGCTAGAAGTTTAATATCAATCATCTATTGTTGCTGTTAATTGCATGGGCATGGACTCAAAGGCCATCATCCTCTTCAGATCTGCGCTAGACACACCTGCTACGCATTGTATGTTGATTTACAAAGATACTGCAAAAAGGGATATTTCAAGGGAAATTCTACTTGTTCATTCTGCAATACCAAGTTACTTCTACAAGTCTGGGTCTGGAGCCGAGGAGGTTTAGGCAGGTTCAGTTTGAGAACTCCCCACATCCTCAAGCGAGTGGATGAGCACTGAAAGAAGCGATGGCTACAAGTCTGGTATTATTAGATAGATTATATACACAAAATGAACATATCACAAAATATATAGGCAATTGAGGGACAATTGTGAACTTTTTTGAGGGGGTTATTTGAACTATGTTTAATATTTGTCTATCATTTGTTCTTTCACAGTATCTCTTTCATATGATACCAGGGACCATTAGTGATATCACTAGCAAACAATTCCGGAAAAAGCAGAGTGTAGGTTTTCATATTTCCTATTTAATAAAACACGTGTTCATCATGTGAAAAGGTTTTTATTTGTCACAGCAGCTGTGTGAGTGGTGGTTTCCTTGCATCATAACAGTTAATGGATTACATATTTGTGGAAACATTTACCTAAGTTTAATTTGTATGACAACATTAAGTACAGAAAAACAGGCAATAGGTATGATAACTATCGATTGGAATACTATCAGCTATTTTTCTTTATTTACAGCAGTGGCCTGTCTATGGGGGCGGGGGGCACCGCTTCGTTCGGTAAGTTATATTTATTGTTTGGTTTTTTTCTTCTTCATTTCTATCCAATTTGGCATCAGTTAAAACTGTCCTTACCTGAACGTCCTCTAGCTTTTCTTTTTTTTAAAATATGATAGCGGCACTTAAAAGCTTGACTTTTTTGCTTGTCAGTTTTGTTTTGCTTTTGCTTGTCAGTTTTTTAAAATGAGCAACCATTTTGGGGTGAAGTCATTCTGGGAATAGAATGCCTGAATTACAGAGGGTTTATATCAATCCTAGGGAGGAAAGACAGGGGAAAGTTGGCAGGACTCTCCTCACTTAAATTTATAAAAAGAATTGATGGCAATCCATATTGTTAGCTTTTCAATTAAAACATTTGCTCCTCAACTGGTTGAAACATTTGAAACTCATTGAGTGCTGTACTTCTGCAGAATCAGCTGTTCGTTTTAACACACGACTACATGACGCACTGCATACTCATGTTACAGCAGACGTTCTGTGCCTCTTCAAAACGCTTAGATTTTAATAACAAAAGTGAACAGCGCATAGACAACTGGACACTTGAAGACGCAAAACACTGTCTTAGGCAGACTATCAATGTGTTAATTTGATCCGATTTCATTGCTAACTTACATCCCTGAGTGGTAACCAAAAAAAGAGAGACCCAAGGTTTAATAGCTGCATTTGTGCTTGTCTAAGCCCAGTGTTTCATTGTGCCATATCCATGTCATTAGTGCCAGGAAACGCAGAGTTGCCAATTAGTCTATAGCGATAAAAGTCGCGGACAAGACACCCACCCTAGGGCAGAATTATATTTGGCACATATCATTTATTCCTACGTATGTGTGGGCGCACACGATCTATCATAAAAGTGGCGTTAAATCAATTCAGTTGTTTTTCATCAAACAGTCGCAGATATTTACAGCGGACTAATCACTCAAGTATTGTTCGTGTTAATTACGTGGGAGGAGACTAAGAAAGTTGACACCTCGCTAAAGACAACTCTCACGAGTTCCACCTGTTGTTCTCAACTACAGTTAAAGCGAAAATGTTCGCGCAAAATAATTGTTCACGCTCTGATGATTTTAAACAATTTTGCTTGTTTTTAAAACGCAAGGTTTGAAAGTTCATTACGTATACTTACACACAAAAGAAAAATATCTGCAAGTTTATATTTTTGTGATAGCTGTGTGGAGCGGGAAACATGTGGAAATTGATGTAGCTTGACAAATTCCATACAGTACTCCAATATAGGTTAAGTCAGAGATTTGATTGAGGTTGTGCAATCAATTCTGATAAACTCATCATATTAAGGATTTCAGGATAATTATATAATTTGTTCTATATTGGAGAAAGTATAACAGTAAGAAATAATTAACAATTCATTCTTCTTTGTTACAACAAATGGCTACTTAAAAGTTGGTTCCCATTTATTCTAATGCCTAAGGAAATAATTTTTGAGAAACAATTTTTGCTTCTAGGTACAATTAAAATCAATTCACTTGGGGAAGGGAGCGTTTTCTTGGTTAAGTTTATGAGCCAAATCACTCATTTAAATGCTAACCAAATCTTAGGGGAACTGGTCATATAGAATTGTGTGATGCAGAGACAAAATCCGAGTAACCTTTTAAGACATCAAAATACTAACAGAAGATTTGTCAAGGAACATCATTGGTATTGCGGCATAAAAAAATCCAATCATGCAGCCATGAAAGGATCACAAACACCTTGCAACCAATTATCAATGATCAGTAACCTAAATATGACATTCTATGATCAAGCAATCAAACCTTGTGATGTCAGTTGGTAGTTGAGAATATTGCTTTGAGATGTTCGCCAAAAGAACAAATGTCTACACTTTCCTTTGCTTTTTGCAATTTTTTATGCCATTTTGGGGTTTTTTTTTGTATTGACAAAATGTCTCTATCTAATACCTGTCCAATTTGGCTTCATCACATCATATATACATGATCATATAAAGAACTTACATTTTGATATAGTACGATCATCAATAGTAAATAATGCTCTGTTGATCTCATCAATACTAGAAGGACAAATTAACTTGGGTACTTTTCGGCCTCAGTTGACAAAGCATACTATTTTCTAGATCCCCTAGAACATCTTAACAGACTGAAATGAAGTTTTATTGAAATGAGTCGCTTCCTCGAACTACATATTCTATCAATTAATGCCCATCAAAAGTCATAACCATCACACACACAAGAACACAGTACAAGCACCTGCTTGATGAGCCATGGGCGGCGCCAATCGCAATGACAGACAAAATCTGGCATGTAATTGCAGGAAATTGCAATGTACATTCGTACAAAATTTAATTGCCGAGAAAATTAATGATTTGTGGGTAAGAAAAAGATTACAATCTTTAATTTGATGCTCAATCAAATTTTGAAAAAGGTCGTAACTTGAAGGTACACCGAACTATTATTTGATCTTAATGCAAATTTTATGCGATGAAAACCAGATGTTTTACAGATAAAGGTTTTAATTCACTTTAATCAGTGAATAGTTAAACAATTCAAAGCTAGCATTTGAATCCATTTTTAATCCATTTGATAGCTATGAAGGGGTAATTGAATGTGATGCTATATATAGAGGATAGCATGTGTATAGGATAGAATCTAAACATTTATTTTATCGATACAAACAGCGATTTGACTTAAATGCTATCTACTGAAGACAGTAACTATTAAAAGATCTGATCATTTCCTTGTATATTTGATAAAATTATAACAGAGAAATAAGTCTAATGCTATCTACTCAAGATTGTGTGACAAATCTATCTATCATCAACTGAAAGCATACTGCTAGTATTGGGTGTTGCAATACACCTTAATGGTTATTGTTGAAATTGAATAATTAAATATTTAAACGATGATTAAATGTATTAGTTGATGATACATAGATTTGTCACACAATCTTGAATAGATAGCATTAGACTTATTTCACTGTTATAATTTTATCAAATATACAAGGAAATGATCAGATCTTTGAATAGTTACTGTCTTCAGTAGATAGCATTTAAATACTACTACTGAAGATAGCATCAGGAAGCAAATATCAATCTCACATCTACTGCTATCTACTGGATAATGCATTACAAAGCAAATCAAAGAATTGAATCCCATTTCTACAACAGTACAAAATGATAATGGTATCTACTGAAAATAGAAACATGAAGCGAATCTAAACATTAAATTTCACACCAAAAAACAACAATCTCTGTGTCATGCTATCTTCTGAAGATCTGATTATGTATCAAATTTCAGACCACGGGACTGGATTTGCCACCTTAAGAACCCCCACCTGTCAATACTATCCATATATGTATAGTGTACAGTGATATTATTCCAAACCAAAGCATTCACACTCAACAAAACACTTCCCGTTGTACTTATGCATAAAAACCCTATGAGCGTGAATCGGTGCTTTTTTGAGTTATTCATGGTGAAATGTGCTCCCAGTTTGTGACCTACCGCTACAGAAGCATCAAAGGAGACAACACGCACACATAACGTAATGTGGTGGCTCTAGGACCGCTGTGATAAACAAAAATAGAAATCTGTATCGATGCAGTGTAGTGAATGAATGGGATTCGCGGGCTAGATACAAGGCATGAATGAGAATTTGAAATTGTAAATAAACACTGCTAGACTTATACATCTTGTCAAGGTTTGCAATGGCGTATATATATCCTTTTATCATACACTCTGGTTACAACATTCCTATTAGGGATGGTTCAGACCTCCACCTTGTATATTACTAGGAGACTTCAAATATGTTTCATTTACAGGGTGGTTGCTGAGACAGGAAGATATATGGATATGGCAGCAAGTTGACAGAGTAAAATAAGAAGAAAAATAGTGAGAATGGTAATGGTAGCCACTAGCCAGTGGACAGAAGTTGAGTTTACTTCCGTGTTTTATCGTGTCGCCATCTTGAAACATGTATAATACAATTTCAACAAAAGATGGCGACTTAAACAATCAACCCAGAGTATGTTTGGAGAAATTTGGGAATCCCGAGTCCCATCCGAAAAATTAAATTGAGTCCCGAGAGCAATATTTCCCGAAAGTCCCATCCCTAATGGAAAGTAAAGGCGTACAAATATTCTAGAATTAAATCTGCACTTCTAGTAGAAAGCAAATTCAATCTTTTTATTGATGCAAACCATTATATAAAACAGTAGATTTTGAATTAAATTGTAGTTTACGCAGGATACAACAGGTCCTTTCTTGCTGTCAGTTAGTTGCCCCATCTGGGTCAAGCAGCAGGGAAATATTCACACAAATAATTGAAAAATAAAGAATGTGGCAAGAGCACACGGTGGAATGTACCAGCGTGTACTTTGACACCGCCAATCCAGTCAAAACAACCACTTTAGTGAAACGACTCATATGCATATATCATTTGCACTTCCTGTCTAATGTAGTATCAACCTGCGTTCATACAAGGCAGCGCATAGAGTACTTTTTAAGCTTTTTGATTTATACATACAGCCCATGGTGACGTTACCTAGATTGCATTGGGTTTATCCAAACGATCAAAATTCAACTCGATGACACGCTATATGCACTTCTACTGCATGCTAACCTAGCATTAACCTTTTCCTGAACACTCCAGTATTCATATGAACTAAAGCTCCAACAATTTCACTTGCACTGATTTCAAGTGGGAATAGAGTTTGGTTACAGAAACACTAAAAATGCGTCCCACCTCGACAAAACCCTGGGAATGGAATATATCTTCTCAGAATTAAGGTTGATCAATCTTACCTCACAAATCAGTTTGACACTTCTTCAATTCAATAGCTGAAATAGTGCAAAAAGTGCAAATACCAGTCACATTTTGATCCAAATTTTTCTCAGATTATCAATTTTTACCAAAGTGCAAATCCCAGTCACAGTTTGATCCAAATTTGTCTCAAATTATCAATTTGGGGAAAAGTCTCAGATTCTGGACTGTACTGCAACACCTGGTATCGTTCCATACTGGTACAAAGTCAGTGTTCCGATACTAGCACATATAAAATGTACCTGTATCATTCAATATTGGGACAAATCACTACTGGTAGCATGTGTACCAGTATCGACCGATACTGGAACGTGAAAACATTCCAGTATTGACCAATACTGGAACAGCAGAATCGTACCAGTATCGAGGGATACTAGCAACTTTTATGATCCAGTATTGAACGATACTGGTATATCAGTATTTGACACCTACAGTACACTTTTTCCTCCATTTGTACCAGAGTGCAAGTCCCAGTCACAAGTCCCAGTCACATTTTAATCCAAATTTGCCTAATATTATTAATTTGTACAAAAGTGCAAGTCCCAGTCACATTTTGATCCAAATTTGTCTCAGATTATCCATTTATAACAAAGTGCAAGTCCCACTCACATTTTAATCCAAATTTGTCTCAGATTACCAATTTGTACCAAAGTGCATGCAAGTCCCAGTCACATTGTGATCCAAATATGTCTAAAATTATCAATTTGCACCAAAGTGCAAGTCCCAGTCACATTTGATCTAAATTGGTCTCAGATTATTTCTTTGTACAAAAGTGCAAGTCCCAGTCACATTTTGATCCAAATTTGTCTCAAATTATCAATTTGCACCAAAGTGCAAGTACGATGTACCAGTCACATTTGATCAAAGGTTTTCTCAGATTATCAATTTGTACCAAAGTGCAAATCCCAGTCACATTTTGATCCAAATTTGTCTCAGCTTTTCAATTTGTATAAAAGTGCAAATATCAGTCACATTTTGATCCAAATTTGTCTCAAATTATCCAATTTGTACCAAAGTCTGTGCAATTTATCTTTAAAACATAGGTTGATATTTGGTTGCCTAATGACATCCGTTTATTAAATGGTGAAAGTGAGAAGTAAAGATAACAGTTATGGAGCATTTTGTCAATTGTATATAATCTTGGATGTAT
This sequence comes from Ophiura sarsii, assembly GCA_035610835.1. Taxonomy (NCBI): domain Eukaryota; kingdom Metazoa; phylum Echinodermata; class Ophiuroidea; order Amphilepidida; family Ophiuridae; genus Ophiura; species Ophiura sarsii. The sequence goes on along the minus strand of CM069442.1, from coordinate 77,789,137 downwards.
TTGATTGATATGGCTGTAGGTGACGACTTAAATGAAATGAACATCTTTAAAATATCTTTCTGATATAGAAGAATTTATCACACAATTTCAGGCAATTCTATATTTTGTCAATGCATCGTCAAAATCTCTCTGATTTAGAAGAATTTATCACTCAATTTCAGCCTATTCTTTTGTTTTTCAATCATGCATCATCAAGATATCCTACACAATAAATTGTACATGGTAAATTGTTACTCTTCATTGCGCAATATCTAAATCCTCAGGGATCGTAAGGAATACAAGTTGTCAATTATATATTCAGATGATTGATCTCTCGTCAATCTATAAACAATTTCATTATCTTGATTTGAACCGTGTATTCCATCATGTTTTATGCAGCGTTTAACGGCAGCGATAATTTCTCTGATGGCTTCCCGTAACACCTGTAGATTGATCAGATTTCCCTGCGGATCGTATCGAAAACAATGAGGTAATTCATTTCCTTACAGGGGTCTTAAACAGATTTACGATGTAGCCTGTAATCTAATGCATTTTTAAATATCCCAACAAAAATAATCTTCCCCCCTCAACAGTCAATCCATGTGCCATAAGCTTATATTTTACTGCTCATACATACAGTCGTGCCTGTTTTGCTCTTATACTCCAAGCCCTAACGTCGGAATGCAAATTGAACACCCGATACCACGGAAGGGAGCAAACGAGGCGGTGTGATTGATAATCTTTGCGTATTGTAATGGCCAATGATATGCCCTGTAGAGGAGGCGCAGCAGCGAGATTCGGTGTCAGTTGCCATGGGTACACACCTGGTGAAAGTGCAATGGACACACACTAGTTACTTCCTCTCAGAGTGCCGCCTGACTGTGGTGGCATTTAGCATGGTGTGTGGAGGACTTTTTACTTCTTGTCACTTTTTATTTGATGAAACCACAGGATTTTATTCGTCCATAGGTTTTGACAAATTCGCGGTGGGTGTTTGAGGGTATTGGATAGGAATGTTAAACTGTATCCCTTTTTTTTAAACCTTGGCTTCAAAAAGTACTATCATCTTTTCACCATCTCTTATGCAATATTGGAGCTTTTTAAGATGTCAGGAAATCTACTTTAAGACATCAAGCACGAAAAGGCAAATCCTATAAGATAGTCTTACAGGCACTATAATAATATGAATCTAAAGAAGGCAGTAATGCAACCCGCTTATAAACAACACTGTAGGCGTTCGTTCGTAGTAAGTGGGTCACAATCGTATTCAAGTTTGAAGTGGTCATACCTGCCAATTTAGCATATGGTTACATCAATCCCATTCCCATCGCCAAGTTTCTTAACAGAACAAATCTATCCCGTTAAATAGCCAGTAGCAAGGCTATTAAGAAAGTATCTCCACCAACAGGTGGCTTTTTGTTAAATATCTTGTCTGCTATTATTACCTAGTCAATCCTGTGCCAATTCAACCTTTTATTGGCTTTTGTATTTTTTTATAAAGTATCGGTCCGTGGGTAAACAAATCGATTAAACGCACTGGAAATGAAAAGGGAAATGAAAGGGAATGATAGGAACAAACACTAAAGAATATCAACATGAAATCTGAAGACTACTTTGAACCGCACACAATTTACGATGACAATAGGGAGATCACGTGTATTGCAATGTTGCATTAGTACAGGGTAGATAGATATTTAGATAATGGAGGCAGATTTTGCTGATCAAAGCCGCGGCATAGAGGACAATGGGAGATGGCCAAAAAAGGAAGATTGAAGAAGTATCTGATTGCCAACGGCTGGTATTGTCATCTGAACCAGGTGGCACATTGTCTATAGACTATTTATTACATAGATAGCCCAAGATGTAATGGAGTTACGTGATATGCGCGCGAGTCAATAGCAGACCTGCACGTGATAAAGGCATCGTGATGCAGATAGTCAACACACTTACTCAAAATGTGCGGTAGATTTTAATCTCGTCTTACAAGATGAAGGAAAGTGGGCTACCCTGAGGAGATTTCAGACTAACTGGAGATGGAAATACACAGCAGGTAACAAATGGCCACTCAGTTTTATTCAACCCGAATGGGATATTTTAATTAGGATAGTAGTTTAATATATCGGTGAGTAGCACAGCCAGTTTCTTCGAATAGGTGTCAATACACATCTGTATGTAACATGGTACACTCATGAGGCCAATGTTATTGGATAGCCAATATCATCTGGTAATGGGGCCTTCACATGTATCCCTGTGAGCTGGGCGGCCCCTTACCGTGTGAAAATTGGTGCGGATGGCGGCACAATGTGAGGACACACGCTGGGCGGTTTCCCGTCCGTTGAACACATTCAGGGAACTTTGCGGGCCATCCGCACCCGGCAGGAGTTTTAAGACGGTACAATTTAGAGGAAACGGTAATAGGATGTTAATAGGATGTTATGAGACCGTCAACACGTTAACAGAATGTTACCCAGGCGTTATGTGGCAGGTACTGTGCAAATGGACGAGGGAGAACTATTTCGAAATTCATGAGATGCAAAAAGTCAGTTAGTTTCGCGTCTTTCAACACCAGGACACTGAGACAACCGCACAACATGGGTGAATTGACGGAAGCAGCCAGCAAATTCAAAATCGATGTGATTTGCGTGCAAGAACACCGAATGGTACACGATGCTGACATAGATTATACAAAGGTATCTGAAAAGTACACCTTGGTAACATCCTCAGCAACAAGGAATAAGAGTGGAGCTGCTACTGGTGGGATAGGATTACTGATGAGCCACTACACCATGAAATGTCTTACTGAGGTCAAGAAACACTCTGATAGGATCATTACTGCCTCCTTCACAGGGAATCCAGCCACAACCATCATGTGCTGCTACAGCCCTACAAACTGCTCCAAAGAAGAGGATGTAATCGCCTTTTACAAGAACCTCTCAGATGCGATGAGAGACATCCCCGCACACAACATGGTTTTGATTGGTGGCGACTTCAATGCAAAACTTGGTACAGGCGAAGTTCTATTCTCTTACCATGATTCCACCAATCGGAATGGCATCCTTCTTCTAGATTTTGTCAACAGCTTCGATCTTGTTGTCACAAATACCAAGTTCAGGAAGCCGAACAGGAAGCTGTGGACATTCCAGTACCCAAACACCACAAAGGCACAACTGGACTTACTGGCATACAACACCTTTGTAACAGTGGGGTCTGACCACAGAATCATCACAGCGATGGTAAAGCTACGTCTGCGTGCTCCAAAGAAGAAGCCGCCTAATGCAGCACGGTCCTTGAACTTCAAAGCACTGTGTTTCAACAGAGACCTCCAGGATGAATATACCATCAAAGTATCCAACTTCTTTGATCCTTTGGCCCAAGAGAAGAGCACCATGCCATTCCAAGAGAAGTACGACCTCCTCCAATCTTCCTGCATCAAGGCAGCAGAGGAAATCTTGCCCAAGAAACCAAGGAATACTTTCAAGAGCATATCACAGACCCAGAAAGTAAAAGCGGCAAGAGAAGCCTACATCTCGTCAACCAAGGTGGATAAAAACATGGCCAAACAAAAGTTGACAGATGCGTACATAGCAGAGGAGAAAGCATTACTGGAGTCCAGCATCGAGCAGGTACAACAAGCTTCTCTCTCCAGCAAACACAGCACTGCTTGGAAAATTGTGGACGACATCAGTGGAAGAAAGGATAGCAAGCGATCTATGCTCTCAGGAACGCCAGATGACAGGAAAGGTTCATGGTTGAAGCATTTCTCTACTCTTCTTGGGAAACCACCAACAGTACCAGACAGAGACTTCACCATCTCCAAGGTGGTTGATGATACACTACCAATCTCAACCTCAGAGTTTACGTTAGCTGATCTGGAAGAAGCGCTTTCACAGTCAAAACCAGGAGGTGCCTTAGGACTGGACAGCATTCCACTTGAGCTCTGGAAGTCGGACACCTTTAAACCCCACCTTCTTCATCTGTGCAACAATCTTCTGCTACACCAAGAGAAACCTAAGCAATGGTCAACAGGTGGAATCATTCCCATCCCAAAGAAAGGGGACCTATCAAAACCAACCAACTACAGGGGCATCACCCTTACCAGTATTGCAGCCAAGCTCTTCAACAGGATGGTATTAAACAGGATAAGACCATTTGTTGACCCCTTGCTGCGTTGGAACCAGAATGGCTTCAGACAGCATAGATCAACCGTCTCTCAAATACTGGCTCTGAGACGTATCATTGAAGGCATGAAGACAAAGAATCTTCCTCTGGCAGTAGTATTCATAGATTACTCAAAAGCTTTCGATTCGATCCATCGTGAACGGATGTTCCAAATCCTACATGCGTATGGTATTCCAGGAGTCATCATTGATGCAATCAAGGCTATCTACACAGATTCATCTGCCTTAGTGATATCTGCAGACGGTGATACCGAACCTTTCGAGATTCTGGCTGGAGTTCTACAAGGAGACACCCTTGCTCCATTCCTCTTCATAGTGGTAGTAGATTACATCATGCGGCATGCCTTGAAGGACATCAACCAATCCACCGGGATCGTTCTTGAGAGAAGGAAGAGTAGACGTCATCCAGAGCTACGCCTTCATGATTTGGACTTCGCTGATGACATAGCACTCTTGTCTTCATCCATTGAGTCAGCTGAAATTCTGCTACAGCATATCGAAGAAGCTTCAAACTGTGTTGGCCTGCACCTTAATGTTGGAAAAACCAAGACTCGGCTAGTCGGCATCCCATCCTCCACAAATGTCACAACTCTGAGTGGTGCCAAACTTGACAACATCAAGGAGTTTAAGTACCTAGGATCGTCAATGCCAGACTCTTTCCATGACTTCAAGTGCCGGAAAGCTCAAGCCTGGGTTGCATGCAACAAGCTGGAGAAGATATGGAAATCTAAACTTGATAGGCCAACTAAAATCAAGTTTTTCCGAGCTTGCGTGGAAAGTATTCTACTATATGGTTCAGAGACATGGACAGTTACAAAGACTTTTGAGGACAGAATAAATGGATGCTACACACAGTTGCTGAGGAGAGTCCTTAACATCAGTTGGAGAGACCACAAAACTAATGAAGAGGTGTATGGTGAAATTCCTCCGCTGGCTAACTCAGTAAGGAAGCGACGGCTCCAGTTTGCTGGACACTGCCTACGAGCATCCGATCAACCTGTCTCCCGAGTGCTTTTCTGGACTCCAAGTGAAGGCCATTCATCCCGTGGCAGGAGATCCACCACCTATCCTGACAGCATCTCAAAGGACCTTGATCTTGAACCCAATGAAGTTCAACAGCTTATGTTGGATAAACTTGCTTGGAGGAAATTTGTAACTGCTGCTTCCAATATTCCGTCCAAGGACGACCGATGATGATGATGACTGTGCAAACCCGTACTGTGTCACTGCGAGCTCCCGGTGACAAATACAGAGTAGTCCGGAATGCGAGTGAAGCGGCGAGCTTGAGCGCTCAGCTTATAAAGGCGGTTTGATGACATCATCAAGGCGGTTCGGCCGGTACCCAGGTGGTATGAGCCCGGTACCAGGCCGGTGAGGACCCGGTATAGAACGGTATGGACCCGGTGACCAAAACAAATCAATGCAGCCGATGACATTTTTTGCTGATTGTTCACCGTGTTGGACTCTGTTGTTTTTCTATTAGACAGTAAGGGGTCGGCCAGCTCACACGGATACATGTGAAGGCCCCATTAGGGATGTAATAAGTATCTGATTGATTTCCTGAATATCTGTGTCATTATATGAACAGGGGCTTATATCTTATTTATCGTCCCGTACGAATTTAACCGTGTACTACTACAACACATTTCACAAGTTATGAGAATGCGCGCATCAGTTATAGGACGATGAACAAGACATTGCCAGAACAGGTGGATAGCCAAGCATTTCAGCTTTTGGTAAGGTTTTAGAAGTATGCACTGGTCATGGTGGTGTCTGCAAACCCCTTTTCTGTTGCAATTTTCAACCAATATCTGCAGCCTCGCAGACCATACTTTGATCCCCAGTTTTACAAACAGTACAGATAAACAATGAATGCCTCAAATCGAGGAGTATACAAAACGGTTGACCCTCCTCATTTCTTCCATTCACAATGCCTAACTAGATGCCTTAATAACACATCACATGCCTGACAATCAAATAGAATAATTTAAAGAAAGCTCATTGGTGAGATTGGACAAACCATGAAATTATTTAGCAAGGAGATTAACTCAAGGGTATATGCTAATTGCCAACCCACTAGATAAGTATGCCACAGTGATTCTGAAAGACAAATCAGCTACCCTTCCCATCGGCAGCATAATTTGCATGTCATTTGAATTTCATAATGTCCGTAAAGCCAACACCAGAGCCATCATATTCCCAAATGAGCAATAACATCCAAAGTATTTCAGATTATAATTTGTAATCCAATTTGTTACGGTATTGACAAGGAGGAAAACATAGCTTTGTATGCCTGTGCTGATCTGGTGGCACACACATTATGAAAAAGGACACAACAATAGTTGGCTCACTACACAAGAATATCATTATTTCTTGATAGCGGCAAGCTACAATCCTGTTCATGTTTTATGTATCCATAATGTGTATTATACCGGAGCACAAATTTGGCGATTTTCGGGGATCAGTACTAGTACGGTAGTGCAACCGTATCACATCGCTAAGAACGGTAGCACATCGTCAGGACATCGGTGAAAAAATTAGCAACGGAAGGCGACGGTAGACATTTTTGAACATGCTTAGAAATATCTGCCGTTGCGCTGCCGAAGCGAGCAACGGGCTACAATGACAGAACAACGGCAGTGCTCCTGTATGGCTTCGTTAATGTCGGTACAGCACCAGTAGCGCCCCGTAATGGATCGGCGGCTCTCCAGTGTCCTCAAAGTGTACCATACTGGTACCGATGTGATACCGTAGTCCCTGCCGATGTACTACCGTTCTTAGCAATGTGATACCGTTGCGCTACCGTACTAGTATCGATCCCTGAAAATCACTAAATTTGTACTCTGGTATAGCTCTGGTGTGACAGTGCCTTTATTTTTCGATTTTCTCGCCGTTGTAATTGTGTGCTCCGGTTTAGTCCCGGCGAGGTACATCGGTAGTGTGTGACAGCGCCTTAAATAGAAACTTGTTCTTTTGAATGAATTAATCTATGGGCATTCCCTAGAGGGGCTATAGCGCACAATCATCAAAAAATGTTTGAAGATTTTAAAACCTTACACTATACAGGCACTGGATTTTTAGATCCTGTCCATAATATAAGTACTTGATATCCAATTGAAATGTGTCACAAACCTAGCATCACAAACTAGCAGTTTGCTCCTCATTACCTCAAAATTATTCATTCAAAGCTTTGTAGAAGAAAATAGCATGTATTTCTAATAAGTGTGCGATGACGCAAGTCTAGGTTCCGCAACCTTGAAAATTCAATTTAAAGTTTACAGCTTACAAATACATCAACACCGTTAACACACACAAGTTTTCAGGCAAGCTTCTGGTATACTCATCACAAAAAGGATGTTGAGTATTTATGAAAGCAAAAGATACACTACCACAAAAACCCTCGGAGGGATGAATTGATCCATGTATCATCCGCTAAACCCAAATTACCATATTTACATATATCAATGTTTGCACTAGGTTTTAATTCACTACGCATCACGATTGAAAATAAACACTTATGAAGACAATCGGGAAAACAACCTGAAGGAAGGTGGCCAAGTGAGATACCATCAACACCCGGCCTAATGAGAAATGATTACAACTCACCGATAGGTGCCATGGCCGTTCGTCGAAACTAAAACCGTCATTATGAGAATATTCCTCACTTGTCAGTCAAACAAGTACCGCCGCCGCCACTGTTTGTAAACCAGCTTTTAAACCAAACTGAGCCAGCTGATCTATCCGAGAGAGGTTAACACATTCACGCTCTCTCGTGCAGCTGAAATTGCAGTGAGCTTACGTTATCACTGCACCGTTAGCGTGCATCCATCCATCTACACTACGCTAGATACGACTGCATGAGCTCACCAGTGGCCAATTGAATTTAAAACCCTGTTACTGGTATCCTGTGGGAAATCTTGGATGTGTAATAGCTACTATTTATTTGGCACTCATAGATGAAGCTAGACATCATGATGTGTGTGTGTAGAAAGGCGATCATGCTTGAGAAATGAGATCAATAAAATCAGTTTTCTAGGCACACTTATTCATTTCAAATTTTTAGGGGGGAATTTAGCAGTAATTACATGATTGTTCATAATTTTATAAATAAGGTATTCAAGCTTATTACTGAGAAATTTAGTATTTGGAGGGAACTTGCTCATTTTAATGGAAAATGATTGCTTAATTGTTGCAAAATGTGCATTTCTTTCCCACGTCTAGATTCTTAACAAATAACTTATGTTTTTCCAAAAAAAACTGCTTACATACCAAAGTATATAGCATGGATACCACCAGCAGAGCATATCACCCACTACTTCTCACTAACAAAATCAAAGGAAAACTAATATCTATTATATTACCTTGTTTTCAATTAAGAGAACTTGATTGGTTGAAATGTGCCAGGATAGATATAATTCTAGAACAGCTCTTTTATCACTACTGATTATTCAATATACTGATTCAGGGGCCAAAATGGTCTCCTTTTGGACTAACCCGGAGTTGAATGGGGGGAAAACTGAAAATGAGGGAAATTTGGCATGGAAAACTGGCCCCGCAAGCGCCAGGATTCAAACTCGGGTTGACCAGTATGCAAGTTCATGTCTTAATCCACTTCGCCATGTGGTCGCGCGCCCGAATTCAACAATTCCTCTCTGCATTTATCACCCGCCGTGATTGCCCGGGGAGATAGATTGAGGGAACTTGTGCTGCCAGCATAGATTTCAAATGGGATTGCATGGGGTTCAGGCTGTAAGGGTTAAGCACTTGTGTGTGGCTGCTAAGAAAATGTTTCAATGGAAATAAATAATAGCAGCTGTGGAAAATTGCTTTGGCAGCTATGTTGGGACATATCCCCAAAACCAGCCCACAACATCAATATTAGTTTTCATTTTTTACCAACGGTAAAAATAACAGACTAGTATAGTAAAAGGCAGATACAAAAACATATTATAAAAAGCTATAAAAGGATAAGTTGACATTTAGAGATACTATATACTGCCCCCGCCTTATCCATTGCTATGTTAGTCCATACCGTGTACTATGTAATATGACCACCTCCATCAAATATTCATTGCCTATTGTATAACACGCAACACAAATCACCTGTCCAACAGCCAATAAAAAACGGAAGGAATTACAGGTATCTGATTGGTCATAACATGTTTGGAATACAAAAACGCTGTGCACTATGAGAGCATGGTATGTGATGAACACCGTGCAGTTCAGACATGTAGTTTTTTATTCACGCAATGTGTGAAACACCAACTTCTTTTTATATATCTGATGGTAGCTGGGTTTTTTCTTATATGCATATATAGGTAATGGTATTCAATTTAGTGCATATTTTGACTTTTGCAACCTATTGTTTTTGTAATTTTTTACAAGTGTGAAGTTGACCAGCTATACATGTATTTACCATTTTCCTGATTTGTCACTTTATTTTGCTATTAAAAAGTACTACTTTTTCTGTGGCCATCAACTACAGCCCAATTCATTCTGACCAATAACATCTTCACAAAGATGTGTCCAAATGAAGCATGAGTTACTTACTAAAAGAGCATTCTTTAATCACATTATGATCACTTTACTATGCACTATTAGATCATAACTGCCATTGAAATCACCCTAAATGTCCATACTTTCCCCCTCTCTCACATTCCCAGCTCTCTACACCAAAAATAAGGCATCATTATTTCAATTTACTTGATACGAATCGATCCATAGATATAAACATGTCTCAAGATTCAATTCAATACTGTCTATTTGGTGGTCGCCACATTAAGTGGCACATCATCATAATGCCAATGACCAACAAATTGCATTCATAACTTGTTTTCATAACTTTTGCAAATGGACACAAGCTTACTTTACGGTAGAAATGGCTATAAAAACACTCAGAAGTGTTTTTCAAAGATTGTGCATATTTTTTTGCCTGTAATATGACTGTTATGAAATACACTCCAAGTGTCATTACAGACCCACTTACACTTGGATTGACAGAGTTTTGAATTTTAGATACCTCAAACGTTTTGACTGGTTTACATTTTTACCAAAATGGTGTCAACAATTAATGAAAATATTGTAATGCCTCATATTCTATTTTGTTAACATTTAGTTAACTTGTAATTGCGAACCATTGTATAATGTTGCAATTAATAATTAATATTCAAAAAGTTGTTCAAGTGATTAAAAAATATTCAAAAAGTGGATTGTGAGTGGTGGTACTACCTTACTAATAGTTATCTTGGAGCCTTGGATTTCAACTATCCATGTTTGAATCGACTGATACCTGATATTCAATGGTGGCTCTCATGTAACAAGGCATGCCGTACCAAGCCCACACTAACATGTTATCATCACAGGTGCCAGATGAAAACCAATATGATCAGTTGAAAAATATTGCTCAGCTTAAAAGGTAGTACAGCATTTAGAATCATAACATATTCACATAGTTGATATTGTTGTTTGACAATCTTCAACAAATGAGACCAGGGCAAGAATAAACCCACTGCTCATCCAGGAATTGAACCTGTGACCTGTTGGACATCAGTCATTCACGGAATCAACTAGAGTTTATCAATGAATTAGATAGATGGTAAAGTGCAATTTTAAATGTACACACATTCCACACTTATTCTCTATACATTTGTTTTCAGTCCTCTGTTAGTGCAATCTTCTTAGAATTATAAATGCCAAGGCATCTGCAACAATTTGCTACCTTGACTAACATCTAATTTGTGTTTTTCAATTATAATCACATAAAGAAAAGAAAATACCAAAGGCTTTGCCCTAGATGCATGAACATATCTGTACTTTGAAATTAGACCAACAATTCTTATATTGCTAGATACTCTAATAATTTCTTTCCACAACATCAAGCGATATCTTGCTCACAGATTACCAACGAAATCTCTGACCCAATCTAATACTTCAACCGGATGTACTGCAAGGTTTCCCAAAAAAAAGACCACTATTCATTCTGTTCAATTTAATTTTGAAACTACTTTCAAATTGGAAGAATAAATACATGTTTATAGAGAGATAATTATATACATTTAATTTGTTAAGGTCTGTACGCATTGCATTTAGGATTTCAACTTGGCATTACTGATGTCAGATATGAACTCTGTTTAATTTGTACAATTTTGATGCAAATTCAGTAGCGAGCCGCACTGGCAAATGAGTTTGTTTTTGTACGGAACTTGACGTCTATCCGTCCACGGCGTAGCAGCCGGACAGCCAATTCAGCTCTCAACTGAGTGGCATGAACTTGACAAAATAATCAAATGCCACGCTTCTCTCTCTATTGACAATGGTCGATGCAATTGATTGTATTATGCTTTATGTGTGCGGATATGAGACAGGGCAGGAAGCCCAAATTAACTCTAAAGGAAAAGATCACAATGGATGATGCTATAGGAAAAAGGGCAAAGATCTAGGAGTCATGGTACCCTACAATTTGATTTGTCATGGAAATATTCATGATCGGTCTCAAACATCTTTATAACATACTGAAAACATTGTACTTAAGCCAAATTCGATAGTGCTTGAAGTTTAATATTTTGATTCAAGTGGTGATGGTAAATTAAGAACTTATTTTCATCCTACTGAATTGTAATTGTTTACTTGGATGCATTTATGCAGTCATTTATGATCATGCACATTTCATCCTCTGGTAAATAATTGCAATTATTCTAGTATTACATCAAACAGAAACTCATCTCTTTCGAAATTCTGCCGTTATTAGAATTAGAAAAACAATCTCAGTTCTAAACACAATTGGCATACTAAACCCACCCGAGACAGGCAAATAACTGTCCCACTTTCGAGGGAGGTCAGGGCAAGACAACATGTACGTAATTTGAGCTTCCCTTATACAGGGCCCGCCTACCTGTAGTCTTCCCATCAACAATAATCATACACACATTTCGCTGAAGATATCAATTAAGTGGGTAGGGCAATATCCTAGCTAGGCCTACTTTCTATTCAAGTGGCTTGAATCAGAATAAGTGTCTATGCTATATAAATACCAGGAGGGATGTCCCCAACGCAGCGCAACAGCTTTTACTCCTCTTTGAAGATATAATGGAGATTTCATTGTCATAGGATGGGCATGTTTTAACTTCCCTAAATGAATAAGTTCTTGCGTAAGGATGTTCAAATAAAGTGGCCGAAATATATTTTCTATTAATTTCTGTCAAATATAAGTATGAAACATTATACCATAATTATCAGTCACGATTTGTAGCCAATTAAAAACTGCATATCTAGATGATTCTACACTCTTTGAATCACAAACTGATTTAAAATAGCATTAGCCGATAATGCAATCAAGCCAAGCATTTGCATTAAATACCTACAATTGATGACTATAGGACAGACAGGAAATGGTTGAGTACCTTAAAAAAAATCGGTCAAACAGAAAGCTCTACGCTTCAGGGCAATGCAGAATCGAATGCCAAGATGCATTCCATTGGGACGATGGGGAAGACAATAGTTGATTGACAACTGAATTAGGTAGGGTCAAAGGTTAAGTAATAAAGACTTGATGATGCAGGATGAGGGATGTTGTTGTCTTATATGTCAGATAGTGGACAAGAAATATTGTTGCTGTTCGGTCAAAACCTCATATCGCCATCAGGCCCTTCAGCATGTATAAAGTAATACTTCCTATGTATAATCTTTGGGCAGTCTGCTCTAACCATATTCAAGAGCCAGAAACACATCTATCAAAACCTTGTAAGTGCTCTTGCCCCTGAACAAGTATAAAGCAACCCTTCCTATATGCACAACCATTGGGCAGTTTTACTTTATACATGCTGAAGGGCCGGAAAAACATATACATATAAGGTTTTGACAGAACAACGGTGATACACTGAAGTCATATTTTGAAATAGAGGAAATTGTGTCAAACCAATAATTTCATGAGTAATCAACAAAAAGATGTGACGTTTTTTGACGTAGGTAATGGAATTTTGATATCTTGATATTGATAGAGAGGGCTTGACTGGAATCGAATCAGTTCTTCAATTCTGATGCTTTCCTGTCACAACAATGCACTGTAAAAAGATATCATATGTCATCAACTAAATCTGTTTTAATGTATATTTGACAAATACATGATCTAAAATCTTCCTGATCTAAAAAAATTGCATATGCATTAGGTGCAGTTTTGAGAATGCACAAAATTTAACCCATGAATTTTGCCGATTTGATGGAAAATGTCAACATGTTCAAAAAATGAAGGGTGCGGAACTAGGAGTTCCGTTGGCCATATCACAGAATTCAAATTATTGCAAAAAATAAATTTGGGCAACCTTTGCTTACGCAAAATCATGCACCGAACAACAACCAAACATCCACCGTGCCATACTCTAAGGGCCAAGATCTACCGTAATCCACCATGCATCAGATACAAATCGTTTCTTTCTGTCTTTCCTGACAACTGATCTGTATCGACAACATAATGAAATACACCTGGCAATTCAATTCAATATATTCCGCAGAGGAAGAAAAGAATGAAAGAAACAGAAAAAAGCAAATCGTTATTCAATGACCAATACAACATGCTTATGAACAGTGAACACTCCCCTATGGATTGTATCAAAGGCTTATGCTTAGACTAGCGAGTAATGTGATCAACGCAACTTATCCATTTACTATCTACCGAAAGAGAAAAAAATGACAAACATACGCAACCAGAAACCAAAAGCGAGAGTAAAAGAAATCCGAAGGTAATCTCAAGTAGCGCGTAGTTATTCTGTGGAAGCACTTAAAGTCAGTCATTTTCGGTTGGGCACTTGCTCACTTGTGCATTCGCCCACTCTCTCATATCATTGCCTCTGAATTAATATGGTTGTTTCAAGCCACGATATGCCTTATCATAACAGTGGACAAGCTCTTGAATGGCACTTGGTTACTCCTAATGCCAATATTTTGTTATAAAAGAATTACATTTATTACTATTTGAATAACTTCCTGTGCCCATCCGACTCTGTACGAATGCGTACGCTAAACTGGACGAAATCTGGGTTAGACAAACAAATCAGGAAATGATAGATGAAATATTTAGAATTATGTTTTAGTGTCATTTGGCACAGGAAATTAATCTGGCCAGTATGCTAGTCCATTGACAGTATGCCCTAGATTGGTAGATATCATTAGAGATTTGTGTATGGCCTCATAACATCGGCATGCTACCCCATTTAAAACATTTGGAACAAATTGGAAAATTGTTATGCAAACAGATACTCCTCCGAGTCACCCCTACCATATATTATACTCAATCCCCATTCCCCATCAGTCATACATAGCCATACCAGTGCGTAAAAGCTGCGCTTATAAATGATATAACTCTGATGTCACTGTCTCAAGAAGGCAAAATGGACTGTTTGTCGGCCAATATCCACAGGCATTATGGCCCACAAATGACACTACTTGTACCTGATTTGCCAGTATCCTTCCTTCATAGGGAAGTTATCAACAAAAGTTGTCCATAAAATGTCAGCCACAGGACAGTTTTATGTACCCACGGCATTTTAGATGATAAGGCCTTACATCTAACTGGCAAGCAAGACAATTAATAGTTGATGATCGCTGTAGGGCCAAGATTCTGTTTTCCTAACATTATCTGACCTACCACAATAGAAAGTCACACGCAAAGTGTACCATTTTAGCTCACACATTTCTTAAAATCGTCAAATGTGATGACAAGCATGATTTGATCAAGATTATGTCCATACAATAAGCAATATAAGACCTTCCACGATTACAGAAGAAAAGAGTGGGAGCTACCAGCATACGCTTGTCGTCGGTCATGTTTCAAAGGTTTATTAGGATTAATATTTTAAATCATTCTGAGAACATCTCAAGTTATACTTGTTGGTCACCTTCTGATTTTTTTGACACATTAATTAAAGTACCTGTATATGCTGACAATCAGCTGTCAAAATTCAAGTATAATGTTTATTGCTGGTACAAAGAGCTTGTTTTCAATATCAATATTTTACTGTAGTTCAATATCAAATATTTACTGAAATAGTATCATATCTGGCCAAGTTCACGGGATTATGATTATATGGCATAATTGTGTTCATTTAAAATGTGCTGATAAATTGTCCACTTATGAAATCCTTAGACAAACCATAACATGCATGTGATAGCTAACGCAGTACGTCACTATGCGATTCAGTTGTTATATTTCAGCGGGCATGCGCTGGTATGTTTAGAAACGTCATAGGTCAATAAATGATATGTGGTGTTTCAAGATATATTTGAAAAATCAATGTGAATAATGGCATGTCCCGTAGGGGTAGTGCTATGGTGAGCGTATCAACATTTGTGCAAGTGATTGACTTTTCTAATCTATCGAGAAACAAGACCTGCATGTATTGAACTAATTCATACAGACAATACAAATCAAAATGTACAATTGTTAGCATACTTTCAGTTTATCTCTTTAATAACAAATCATAATATGTTAACAAGTTTTATTTCACCCACAGTAAAAATTGGCGAGACCATGATGCGTGAACAACAAATTAAAACAATTAGACACTTTCAATGCACATTGCGTATTTAGTTTCCTGTTTTCTGATTGGTTCATAACCATTAAACTTAAAGGTAGATGTTCTGATTGCTGGCTCGATTTTCAACTTGATATTTTCTATTTTACATGAAAGGTTATCCTTAAAATTGTCACATTCCAAAGTTTAAGTTGCATAACTCCAATGGTTCTTATTTTAGAAGCACAAGCTCACAAAAAAAATTCCCATTGAGTAGTACACAAACTGGCGGGTGGTTAACCACCTTTGGCAGTAATTCACCACATTTTAGCCTATAATTTCTAAGTGGATCATTTCTGGCCCCTAAGAGTTTACAGACATAATGAGAAAAAATATGGGGATTCTTCTGATATCAAAATATCTTGATGTGAAGAAAAAAAATCATAGCCAAAAGAAAGTGATCGGGACATACACCTTTAAGAGTGTATGAATATTCTATGTGTCTTGGCATTTTTATTGTACAGTAGGTACTTACTATTTAACACCACCTACATAAAACAGGTCAAACTTTAAATCGGCCACTGTCTGGGTGTTATTTCATCGCATAATTCCAATTATGATTCGTGAGAGTCAAGTAGCCTTGACTCCCTATCTAGTTTTATAAATTAATCATCTGGGGATTACACCAATAATGGATGAGCAAATGTCGCAGAGTCGGCTAGAAAATATGATTCAATATAGCCATATACCGACTGACCGACTTATATTGCTAGTCAAGATTTATTCTGCAATTAATAAAGCAATAAATTAAACAAAACTCCATCAACTGGATTTATGGATTGATTTTAATTTGACCTATAAAAATATAGAGAATAAAAACACTATAGATACATAGTATAGAGTAGGACTGCTATTGCTATCTCTTCAACTACCATGCTAAGCTAATACTAGTAATAGCATGCTATAGTCTGTTTCCCTTCCATGAGACAGTGGCATCACTGCGTTACTCACTGACCACAGTGAATAAACGTGCACACCCTCCCGAGGTGTGGGCGTAACGCGTGTAGAAAGACGGAAGATACATACGCATGCGAGGTTGTGCTTGTAATGTTAGGTTGCTGTTCAGAGGAAGGTAAATAGTGTATAGTGATATTCCTTGTCATTTTCAATATGATAGTTTCAACTACCACTCCAAGAATTAGAATAATGTGAGGCGGTCTGAAAAAAACCGGTCATTAATTTATATAGCTAACATTGTACACCATATTTCAGCTGAACTTCCCCTACATGTACAAAAATTATCTTAAGCTTGAATGAATAATTTATATACAAAACAAGATATCAGATAAACCCCAGCCTTACCAGATAGAATAATATTATAAACTATAATCAGAAATGACATTAAGGAAATAAGTGAAAGATTTTCCACATAATTATATAATTTAAATTCCAAATATTGAATTTGGAATTTTAAGGAGAAAAAAATCTCTTTTTTTATTTACTTTTTTTTAGAAACTTGTTACTTTCTACAAATAATCCTGATTTCTTATTTAGTATCTTCCAATTGGTTTTCCCATACAGTCACACAAATCATAATTGCACACGTTTAATACATTGGTTCAACCATAGTGCCTCATTGACGCTATATTCTATTGAAATCACAATATCACATGAATGCAATTTACCTAACACTTACATCAGATAAAGCCGAATGTCTGCGGAGTAACGTTTCACGCTATCCGTGTGTACATAGCTAAACGGATATTATGCACTGAAAACATAGGACTGTACATACGGCTCGGGTTGCAATTCCCCGGTGACCTAAATTAAACATATTACATTTATGAATCTCCCAACTGATACTTCTTAACAATAACATACAAGACATAAACCGTCGTCGGCCAGGTAGTTGGACTATTTGCGTTTGCTATCTACCTAAGACGGCCGTATTGACACCACCTGTCTCTAATAGTCTGTAGATTTGACAGCAATATAGGGTGGATCACTGAGATGGATACTTGCTAAAGGCAGCTTTATGTGTGATTACTTTCACATTATAAGAAATAGCTGCCTTTCATACTGAGATTTGTTATTGTAAAAGTGGTAATTTTTGTGTGATTAATTGTTTGAGTTTTGCCGATTTTGAACTGTTTTGCATGTTTTTAAATTTGCATTTTAGCTTCATCTCATAAACCCATCCGCGAAAAATATACATTTGCATGTTATTATTTTTGCAGTAGTTAATTCAGACGCGAAAAGCGCAAAAATATAGGTAGCGCTAGAAATTGTCACTTTTACACTACCTTCCTAAAATATAGTGGTGAGTGCTGCAGACTATTGTAGCTGCAATATTCACGATTCTAATGTTTGCGTGCCAATTTAAAATTCATAATATTCAGTATAGGGTAAAAGCTTGTCTGTCCACAGCCTACATGTACCACTAACATGCATCTGGCTACTACACATACATTTACATCTGATCTGAACTTTTCAAAATTACAACCTACCAAATTTTGAATATAGGTAAACTAATGTGGCACAGGGAGGAGGTTTGGGTAGGAGAAGACAGAACATTATAAACTAGATTTAAATTCAAATCGTTTTTATAGAGGGATTAAATCCAGTGACGTATCTAGGTTTTTTATATTGGTGGGGCAAGAAATAAGTGAACTGACAACTAACTTGACAGTCATATTCCATGATGATTCCCCTTGTCAAATGAACCAACAGAACAAATCTCAACCAACAGACTCATGATATTGGGGGGGGGGGGGGGGGGGGGGGGCATTCAGTTAGGGGACATCTCCCCCCCCCCCCCTCCCCTCCTCCTAGCTACGCCACTGATTAAATCTGCAATAACAAACTGTTTGATAAGCAAACCAAAACTGTTGAAGCGCTACCCAAAAGATACAATGTTACATGGTATTTTGATACATACGCTTATCTAAATAAAGAAATGGAAGTAAAAAGAGTGTTCAGTAGGATATTGCAATAGAATACATGCCTTACTCTATACACTTAGGCTCAACTTATTTAAGTATAGTTATATTGTGTTCCCTTGGGGAATATGCATATCAACTGCAACTTAATACTTGAATTGATAAGGGTTTTAGTCAATAAATTACTCTCAATGGTGAGGAATTTAATTAGTTTTGTGCATATAGATAATAAATTGTCTCAAAAGTTCAACAACAAAAAGACAGCAGCCTGTGATGTCCCACTGCATTAGAGTTACCAGGGACATATGCTTCCTTTTACCAATTCAAATTAAATCTAAAATTTATGAAGCCCACCAAGCGATACCCTTTGAAACAACAAGACTTGTCCGTAATGTCCACAAATTGCATTTGGTTATCCACTCTCAGTTGACCAAACTGCCCACTCGATTAACCACAAGAGCCGAGTCAGATCTCGCTAGCCTGACACAGGAACCAGCAATGCATCATGGGTAATACTAGATGTGCGTATAGGTAATTTACCGATAGGTAGCACAAGGAGGGGGCATAGGTGCTAAACGTGGAATGCAATATATTGCCATGGGGTGACCTTGGCAATGGAGCGCAGGTGATGAGGAAAAGGATGAAATAATGTTCCGCAGGCGATGGACGTTTGTCGCTGTCGGAAGTGTACTCCAAGACAAGATTGTGTGGAGATGCATGTATGCATGATGCTGGTACATTTAAAGCAAATTGCATGACAGTTCTTGTCTTGAGATTTTAAGGAAATAGTTGAAAGTATGTAGAATGTTATTATTATCCTGCTTTAACAAGAACATGAATTTATGAGGGTCCTTCGAAAAGTTGTTCTTTCATTATTGTAACTTAGCTATCAGAAAGATTTCAACTGGTATTATTGTCCACCGTTATGCATGTGTATCTCACCTTTGAGATGAATTCATTTTTACATCTATTCCTTCTGACCGAGGACTGTACATTAGCAAAGCTTTTGAGATTTATAATGTGAATTGTTGGATGAATTGGTCAAAAATGACATGTAATATAAAATATATACATATCCAAAAGATACATGGATCAGTATAATCAATCTAGTATATTCTTGATGAACCAAATTTTTTTATCCAGCTTCAAATTTGTATATCTATTCATGTTCCATATATATACACATACATTACACTAAATTAGATGTCAAATACAAAGAAAAATATCATTCATCATTCACCCCCCCTGATGTCACGCCAGACGTAACTTCTAACCCCCTGATGTCATGCCAGACGTACCATCTTATTAAATTAATCAAATTGATTGCATGCATCATTTCAATCAGCACGGAACTTATATCATTCATCACTCTTTGAAATATTTACAGGATGACCCAGTCTATGTATGATATTGCCTCTTCCTCCGCAACCAATATCATGTAAGACTTACTCTATTACATCCTTGACACAGTCAGCTACACGCCCAGACAGACAACTATACCAGAACCATACCGACCTACTTTTATTGAATCAATTTTTTTAAAGTTCAGCTCCTTAAAGTCTCCAATATTTAGGTTGCCATTCCATCTCACTATAAAAACATATGAATTTGTTACCGTGTTATCCCTTGTTAATGTTATTGTACATTCCCTGATATCAAAAATGCTATAATGGTTGATTGTATGTAATGCATATTATTCTTCTGGGGATAAACATGGATCAGATAAATAAATAAACCAATTAATGTTATCTAAGCAATTGTCCAGAAAGGTTTGGGTACAAGAGCTTTATAGCTCTTGTGTTAAAGCTCTTGTTTTAACCCCTAGATACTATCATAAGTGGACATTGGGCTACTATACACATCTCTGATTGCTTATACAATGCTATCATCAAAAAATGAAACCCAATAAAGCTTCTTTGAGCACTATTGAACGCAATACCCATCAGCTCTCACAAAATATTTTCTCTAATTGGGTGAATGAATGATATATTCCTCTTAAACTATATTATGAATGGAGGTAATGGCCATTAAACACTCCTGATCTTAGTGCTGTGTTGGTCTAGATAAAAAGGTTAGTGCCTCAGGGAAGCAGCTAATAGTCCATTGGCAAAACCAATTATAATGCTCACAGCCATGCCCAGGGACATGTTTGTGAATATAGGATTTTAATCCACATCCAACAGGTATATACATGATCTGAACTGTCTTTAGTGAGAATATTCAATTACAGATTGTATCAGACCTAGGGGCAAGGAGTATGTATGAAACATTCATGTCCCTCCAATGGATCTCAATGTTGTACCTATTCTCAACAAGGTTGTACCAATCAGGCTAATCCATTCTCACCCAAGTCCAGAAATATGATATCTGCTTTCTCCAGTAGATAGCAAACTATAGACCTTTCTAAACAATTCCCACAAAAAAGTCTAAATTCAGACATATGCCAAATGAAATTATCTTTAGTATATGGCAAGTTAATTGCTATCTTCTATAGATAGCAAATTAATTGCTATCTTCAGTAGATAGCAAATTATTGTTATTATCAGTAGATAGACAATTTATTTGCCATCTTCAGTAGATAGCAAACTGTGTGCTGCATACAATACATGAAGCCACTCTCAAAAATCCAGATATCAGGCATATGTAGTATATATCGCCATCTTAAGCATAGTGACCGTCCACGACGAACCCAGTGTTAAAGTCGCAAGTGAACATTTCTCACATGAGGCCAAAATAGCAAAAAATTGTGTCCGATCGTTCGTAGCGTTGGGCGCACTCCGAGCGTACAAACCTTATTGTACACTCTGTTATGTATTGCGGTGTTTCTATTTTATTGACTTATTGCGTGCAAAAACGCACGGCGGAATTCGCCCAAACTTTGTAAACAATGCCAATCCCACGCTACTTCGTAGTAAACATCGAGAGAAAACTATCGTCTAAATTTCTTCAGATAAAATCGTATCGTATCATATTTTGTGTTTGCTTTTCATCGTAATCATGTAATCAGCCGCACCTGTGTATGATGTGATTTCCGTGATTTATCATTGTGTTCGGTCTGCTGATCACTTTGAATCTACATGGTTTTATTTTCAACCACTCTGAATGCAAACTTAAGGTATAATTATATTTATGTATTCCTGTAACAAAACTATTGGGTGACCATATTTATCGAGCTCTGCTCTTTTTGGTTTTTCCGCCATTGCTTTTGACTTGTATAATATTATGTGATGTTGGTAAAATAAACTGAAACTGAAACTGAAACTGAACAAAAGCAACATGTCTGTGTTTAAGAGCCTTTTTCTCTAAATCACTATTGTCCTCAAAGGCCCGTAAAATAAAATCAGAAAGTCCAATTAGGTTGTGTAAATTATCATTTTAAAGCTTGAAATATGCTCTTTGCAAAAATGAAAAATAAAAATTGTCAATTTGACACTTGTTTCGTCATGGACGGTGACATATTAGCAATAACATCAAACTTGTCACTTCTCTGCATATCTATCATTTGTTATAAAATGATGAAAGATCCAGACTTGTATATCTCCAGTATAAATGTCTGATTGCACTTCATATTGGTGACATAATCATAAGACTTTAACAAAGATTTTCTTTTAAAAATCACAAGTCTCATGAATTCGCGGATTGCACTTCAAAGTAGGGAATATTCATAAGACATAACTATAGGAGATTTTCTTTTTTTGATCTCATGTATCTATGTGATAAAACATCATATTGGTGACATAATCATAATACTTAACTAAGAGGAGTTTCTTTACAGAAATCACAAGTGTTTGATCGCATAAATTTGCCCGATTGCACTTCACAATTTGGGAATTAATCATGAGAAATAACTAAGAAGATTTCTTTATAAAAAATCATCAAGTTTTTAATCTCAAGTATCTGTATGATTACAACGGTAACAAAACTGTAAACTTTAATTAAGAAAATCTTCTTTCAAGAATCATTAATTCTCGTTAGACTTTACAATTACTTTCTTGAAGTTGATTGATATTCCCCCTATTCAAATCGAGTCCACTTATCCTACACTTCCCAACTCGTTTGTCAATCACACTGACAAATTTAAATTCTATGACAAACATAAACGCCAAACTACTGTATTCCTACCAGTTCCATGTGAACTCATTCATTTGCAATACTCTGATGCAACCATACACTTTCAAAATTGATTCCATAAGCTGTGAGAAGCACCTAATTATTTGCCTACTTATTCAGCATACATCTCGGCCATGCACAGGTTACCGTTATCATATTACTGTTACATCTTTGTAAAGTCCAAACACTCGAATAAGATACACAATACATATGCAACCAAAATAACTACCACTCAGTACCGTAATACTACATAATCCGTTTTGATCAAGATATTTCCCCTCACTCTCCTGCCCATATCACATTCTAATAAAACCATACGGTATGTAAAGACCACCATTTCCTCAAGTACTTTAAAAGTCCGCACAATAAACACAAAATACAGATGACCGACTGCAACTCAATTAGCGTATTATAAGTATGGGGAGGATCATGCATTTGGCTGGCCTACATCGTATCCAAAGTAAGCAGACACCATGCCGGTCGTTTTCATATAATCCATGTATCATTCATACCTTGGAAAAAAGAAAAGCACTTAAGGGCAAAGTCATACTATTTGCAAGCTCTATCATATTTCAGCAAATATATTTTTTTCGCCATGCACCCCCTGTACTAGCCCTTTCAATGCCGGAGAGTTTTCGACAATCGGTGACAGTCTAAGCACTGGCAGGTGAAGTTTGGACAGAGATGGTTAGTCTGGCAACAAGTCCTCAGGCCTCTATCAGCTTGTAAATAAAAACCCAAATTGGCTTTCGAGTCCTCTGAGCTTACTTTCCATTACAAACTGACAAAGTCCATAAATTGATTGCACCCATAACACTACCAGCAAACCTGAAGGGTCAGAGTAATTCACCTTAATCGGTTAGACTTGGACAAATACATAACATACGAATCCGCCTACGTATTATTCCTAGGGGGCCTACCAGAGTCCCTGTAATTAAAATTATTATATGCTTGACTACCTGCCAGCCTGCCTATATAACAGACAGCCCTGCTTAACAGATGTTCTGCATTATTACCGGGAAATACATACACATGTTTCACATCGAAAAAGAACGTTGACCCCTCAGGACTGTGTTGGATATGATTCCAAATAGTCTCAGCGGGACTGAAGCTACTTGCATCTGTTGGTGTAACGTTGGAACTTTGTCCTCAGGGGATGAGGTAAAAGTGTCTGTTTTTTTGTGAGTGGTGCAGACTATGCAATATTCTTAAAAATTAATATCCTATACGGAAATGGAACAGCTCTGAATGGGGACTTAGAACCAAACAGTCCTTCACATGGTCAATGTTCAATTATCCTAATAGTTTAGCATTATTCACTGCCCCAACTAACACCTTGACTGCTTCTAACTATGCTGAATACAAAATCCTCTTATTTCTCACAAGCCCCCCCCCCCCCCCCCCCCCCCCTGCTAAATTTAACAAGTGTTGCTAAGTAGGATCAGTAAGTTTTAAATTATTTTAAATCAAAATTTTACAACATCAGGTTGCATATAATTAATGTCTATGTTACCTGGGTTCAACTTTGTTTGATGCTAATACATATATCATAACACTTGGCATGTGATCGTGTAGAAGACAAATGCATAATAAACAAGTAGAAATACAGTATCAAATCAGATTTATTCATTTAAATATCAATTCATCAAAAGAAGAGAACATAAGAACACAGGACAAGTTACAGAAAAAGCACAGCAAACAACTATATACAATTCTAACCTCCTGAGAGACTTGGTTTAAGTCCACACGCAGAAGGAAGCGCATGAGGATTTGTGTTTTGCCAATGATTATGTGGGATGATTCCCGGGATGAAGTGTAAATCCCGCAATGATGACATGGCCTGGAGACAACATTTGATAAACGATGACAACTTAACATCATCGATACGGGTATGGCCCATCTCTTAATTATGGAGGGATTATTGGGACCGCAGGGTAACATATTTAGCGTCTGATATCCTGTGATTTCATTAGAGACGTGATCTGCTCTCAAATTTTGGGAAAACACAGCTTGGATTTTGGAAACTACAATTTTTGAACTTTTGCTTGGTGTTTTAAGATTCTATACATACAATTAACTCAGTACAGTTTTACTTTTTGGGAAGATAGGTGATCAATAAAATGAGGAAATTCACAATTTATAAAATTGTAGCCATGAGGTGATGGACACAGACAAGGATTTAATCTAAGACTGGTGGTATCGTTGCAACAATTGTGGGCTGTGACAAATACAAATAAGGAAAGCAAATTCCATATGAAATTAATAATGCATTAGTGGAAATAATGTCCTGCATTGGTTCCACCAAACGAGTGTCTTTTATAAATAAAAAGAACATGGAAACGTAAATGAAACAAACGTTTGAAAATAATGGCTCTTTAGTTTAAGTATGCAAATCCGGTCGTAGAAATAACCCAGCGTGCGGTTATACTGCCCAGAGTCACACTCAACAATTGATGTATGATGACACACTGTGTACATCAATGCAGCACAAGGCTTAGTATGGTAAGCCTATGATTACGTAGGAAAGATACAGATACGTCTAGCTTTATAAGCTTACGTCGCGCTATATGACATCAGTTTTGCCAAAATGCGCTTGTGTGGCTCATTTTGGGTGGTAAAAAGTAGCCCAATATCCACTTATGTACCCAATTTCGCTTTGAGTTTTTCAGCTTTATGAGCCGCCAAGTTGCTTTAATAGTAGCCCAAATTAACTACTAAGATGTAGACAAGCAATACTCACTGAACTCATTGCTCATTCCCAATAATGGTTTTCTTTAATAAACAGACAATCATGTAAAAACAATGAAACACAATAGTTTAGGAGGCACTCACAAGATAACATCATAAACCATTTTGTACGCGAATGAGCCCATCAATAAAGTCAGTTTTTGACACGGTGGATTTAACGCAATCTCAGTTTCTATATAACAGCAAAGGATGATTGATGATGCTCACTAGATTTACAAAGCTGA
The DNA here is from genome assembly GCA_035610835.1 of Ophiura sarsii. Lineage (NCBI taxonomy): Eukaryota > Metazoa > Echinodermata > Ophiuroidea > Amphilepidida > Ophiuridae > Ophiura > Ophiura sarsii. Next base: position 77,763,455 of record CM069442.1, on the reverse strand, counting down.
CATATTTAGAAATCCAATTTACAGCAGCGTTATCAATCTATATATGTCATACAAGTTAATCTACATGATTTAAAAGCGCACTAACGTTATATTTGTTATGTTTCACTTCATAAGCCAGAAGCTTCATTTAGACAAGCTCAACAAAGACAATGGGGCATGCAAACCCCAGAACATTTAAAATTCATCTTGTTCAAGCCATACTCACACAGCAGTCAACATATGGTAAATAGCAGTGAACAGATCTCAAAGGTAGCTCAGGAGTGAAACATCAAAAAATAATGTAAGTTCAATAACTTCGATTTGTAAAACAAACCTTGTTAAAATACAGATGGGATAGTAAAAAAAGTTAATCTACCTACATTATGATACATTTCATACCACCTGTAACGATGGAAAACAATATCCCAAGTGATTGGTGCCATATTTCAAGTTTTCACCAGGTAAATATATTGATATGTATATACATCATCACAACATCACGCATCAATACAACCCTAGCAGGGATAAGCCATATGCAGACTAGGGGGAAAGAGATATAGACCATAACTCATATAGACATTATACCTATCCTCGTATCATTCTATCTCTCTCTATCTTCGCTTCAGCTGTCATGCTATCGGCTATAATGGGGGGAGAAAATTAAACAGACTATTAAAGTTAAACACTTCAATACTCCCCTTCTGCAGTTCTATTTTCCCCACTATCAGATAGGTATGCCTGGCAGATTCACTTGCCAGTGAATACAAGTGATATGGCATGGTATGGCTCATTGGAAGCCGACACCACGGTAGCATGGCTGATCGCGGCCTCATGATGTATCGCTTACCCCACCTGTTGGCCCCACAAAACAAGGTAACCGTATCCGTTGCAGTTTGGCAGGCTGCGCGCAAACTGAAATGTTATCGCTATCAACTCATGTCTCCGGAGCTCTCATCTTTATACAGGGGTCACAGGGTGTCAAACAGACCAGCGGCCATTTGCTTTTGACACAGCGACGGTATTCAGTGATTGGTTATTAGTCATTGGCTACAAGTTTTGATGTGAAGTTACCTACCCCATGGGGGTTTTCAGTCCTGTGTTGGTTTTTTTTCTGGCACAGGTAATGGATCTTTCCTCAGATATCAGTGATGATTAAACAAGTTCCATTAAATGGCGACGCCAACAAAAGTAAGCGATAACAAGATGGAATTCTAGAAGTGCATGGTGGGGCTGTTAGGAGGCATACACCTGTAGTGGGGGATGAGGGGGGATGTAACAGAATTTTAAAGAAAAACATCACAACAAGTTTTTACACCACTTCATTTCAAATGATTAATTCTGGCTTAGGATGCTTTGTTAATCAGATTGTAATGAAGATGCTCATACAATAGATGCTCTATAAAAGAATGGGCATCAAAGATAAAATTACACAACTACAATGAAACAATAAACTGAATTGGCAAATGCTTTACACTACTCAATGCTAGCTACTGAAAAACAATATGTTACATGTAAACAAATGGTGGATGTTGTTCAGTACTGAATGCTATCTACTGAAGATAGAGACGTGATGCTATTTCAACAATGGAAAAAATGTTCACATAGGAATAAATACTATCTACTGAAGATAGCAATGTGCTACACATTTAAACAATGGTGGAAAAGGTTACTGCAGAGTGCTATCTACTGAAGATAGCAATGTGCATTTACTTCCACAGCAATGAACAATGCTTGCTACTGGGTGCAATCAGTAATGTGCTACCACTTTCAGTGATGGTAGGTAGACACTGTGTCAATGAGCATTATTTACAAAAGATAACAAAGTGCTGCAAATCAATCATCAATGATAGAAACGGCTAATAGTACTGAACATTTTCTACTGAAGATGGTAATGTGTTACAGCTGTGAGTAACAGTAGGTGGAGTTCTGTATACCAGATGAATTTGCTTACATTTGTCACAGCTAGGTAACAGAGAAAAACTGCAGGGGTACTAAAGTATGTCATAAACGTGAATTGAAAATCCAAAATCTGTTAACCACAACAACAAAATACAAGCATTCTTCCTTCAGTTTTCAACAAAAGAATATCTGACCCAATTTAATTTATCCCAACTAATTATAAATTGAACTCATAAATCTTGAGGATTCTTAAAAGAAGAAACAAAAATAGCTCAATGCATCTTTAAAATAGCGGTAGGACATCCACGGCAAAGTGATTTGTACAAGTATCAGCTGTATGGTTCAGTGAGAGATCTAGAAATAGAGAGATAGTAACAAACTAAGTGTTGCCTTAAGCGTACATTTGGTTGGATTTATCCATGACTGATTAGCCTATGAAAACAAATTATTACTTAAAAGGAGTGGCTGACCTCTGCGCACGAAGGACGTACAGTAAACCCTGCGGTCCGTGTATAACTCGACCGGAATAACGAGTTATGTGACCCACATATAAACCTCAATGTTTGTTCGGAATTGAAATCTGATGGGATTCGTTTTCTGCATCAACAAATATTAAGACTTATTTTGTAATATAACTACCCGATTCGAAGGTTATGCTTGAAAGATTCTGAAATGTACAAATCATAAATTCCGTTCGCAAATATGCACTAATGGAACCCATGTTTTTAAGATGGTTCATACCCACAAAACAAGTTTATTTGGTTATGACTATATTGATCAATCAATCCAACATCTTCCCATTAAAAAAAAGTGCATACACTCTACATGTTGCAACCATGCAGCAACTGATTACCTTTATAAACAGCATAACTATACAGACAGGCATCACTAAATGTGCATCGTGCCACAAGGCTTGTTTTACCTATAGGACATTGGTCAGGTGAATTACCCTGATTGAAAGAAAAGTAGTGGAACATCTAGAACCCAATCATCTCCCATCAATCCATTCTCAAAATTGAGTTTATACCTGCAGGGTATCATGTGCTGTCCTACATGCATGTATGTCGTGAGAGTTTCATGATCGCAGATTATTTACACACCAAAGTGCATTGCGTATTATTCCTGTTATTAGTAGTCAGAGAGTCTGCAGAAATGCATGTTTGCGTGGAAAAACAGCCACCTTATTTTTGATAATAAACATTAGAAGCACAGGTTCAACAGATATGCATTTCATGAAGGCAAAAAACAAGGCTCCGATATCCTTTTCAGGATTTCCGTGCTGCATAATTGTTGAACCTGCGCTTAATTTATATATCAATAATTTGATACTGTCTGCAGGGTTGGTATCATTTAAGTGTGTTCCATGATTATTGGATTGTAATTTCAGTTTGCCTAGTATCATCAAGCTTAAAATTCAACTTGACTGACTATTTAAATTGCATCATTATAAAATACCAATGCAATAAGAAATCTTATGGAAAAGTCAAGGTACTTCAAGCTGTTTGGCATTAAGAAACAAATCAACTGGTATGTAAATTTTATCATCGTCAATCTCAACTCAGGACACATTTATGAAGCGTTTCATCCATGACAAAATACCATATAGCCATATCCAATTGTTCCTGGTTTACTAACCAACTATTGCTTTGTTAAACATATAATGTGACCCATTCCAATGAAACCATGAACATGTCGATTAGGATTGTCCATTCTTAATTCATTATACACAAACTGACATGTTCCTTGTTTTGTTGGAGTGGGTCAAACCATGTTTATTAAAGTAATTGTAATATACAAAACAAAACAGGTTAATATGGATATACAGCATTTGCAAAGAAACTCTAAATGTACAGACATTGTCTTATTGATTACATAATATGATACAACTTGCGCCAATTCTAAATATAGCAACATGAACATTTAACCCCCTGGGCACTAGCCTACCTGTCTTTCGTTCATGAATTACCATTGGTCAATTGCATGATATAATCATCTAGATAACCAATTACCATTTGGCTTATAAATATTGTATGCTAATCTTTTTGAAAATTTTAATTATTCTAACAATGTCTCTGATTGGTACAATATTAGACACATCCTAAATTGCAACCAATCGGCTGGTAGTTCTCAGGGGGTTATTGCATATTGTGTGTGAAATTTTCTCTGTGGAATAGGAAAAGATAACTCAAGAGCATTAACCCAGAATCAAGTTATCGAAAATTGTCAAGTTGTATTAAACCGTTAAGGGGTAAAAACACACCAAAAGCTCGGGACAATGTACTTGTCACATGTGCATATCATATGCGGTAAAGCCGCAAGGAATAGACAGTCTCAAGAATGCGAAATCGATAAAACCAACAGAATATCACCCTAAATCAATTTACCCACTGGCTATCTTAATATTATTCAAGTTCATATTAGAATCTTAAAGAATTATTCTGTCGCACACATGTTGGAGATTAAGGGGTATCACGGTGTAGTGGAGTATTGTTCTATATTGAAAATACATTATTTAACAGAGATGATGTTTTGGACAGACAGGTTTAAAATACAGGCTAAATAACAAATGTAACCGGTTACATCAGAAATGTTAATATATTAATGGTCACAGGGGAATAAAGATTCAATTGACCCAGATATTGAGGAGGTTTAATATGCCTTATAATGATGACATAAATAATAGATATATCATTTATAAAGGGCAAAATATAAAAAAAAGTTTCCAAGTGCCACGTCTGACATGTTTGGGAAGATCATTCCCTTCCTTCAGCGCAGCGATGACAAAAACTCTACTTCAGTAAGTCAGTTAAGCAGATCTGACCACACATGGTACTTGAAGGAGCCCTTTGGAACTTAATCATAAAGTCCGAGAAGGATGGTAAGGTGTGATGATTTGCTTGATATAGGTAGGTGCGAAATTGTGCAGAGACGTATACAATGAGGAGAAGTTTAAAAAGAATTTGCTTTCTGACTGGCAGCCAATGTAGATAATTTCAAATTGGCGTCATGTGGTCGCATTTTCTCGCACAGGTAACCAGGCGTGCAGCCGAGTTTTGTACACGTTGGAGCTTTAAGATGTCTGTATCCGAGAGTAGTATCTTTTAGCATGGGGGGGGGGGGGAGGTAACTAATGTTCCATATTGCAACAAAGACTGCACAAATTGAAAATATTAAAACAGCATAAAATTGTTTACATGTAGCATGTGTCAGGAGTTTTAACGTTCGCACGTTCAATATTCTAATTCCATTTTGTATTAAAACAGGTGCCATTTTATCCTTCCCACACATACTCACCCCTGTCACTTGTAATTCAGGGCATATTTAAATTCACACACTTTAGAGCTACCATTGACCATCACGCAACCACTTCATCTAAATATCCGCACTTTATTCCTATCGGTACGCCAGGCCAGACACTTCAATTCAGACTTAAGTATCCCCTAATCCATCTCCTTCCAAACACACGTGACTTCACCCATCCACGCTCCTCGCATCCATCTAGTAAGGCCACTCGCTATTGATTCATATTATCCTTTATGTCTATTCATTAGCAGACGAAGATGAAATCATTAAACACAATACTGGCGGAGGAGGGACCATGATTTGATTAACGACAGAATGTATTATTTGACATTTGATGGATATTTCTGTTCAGTTCTATTGTTAAATTCAATTTCAAGGTGCTTTACCAAACATCATGCTGTGCATTTGATATTCTTTAAATTTAAAATCAAACAGTTAATTGCAGGACTGTCACCTATACAATAGCAAATAGACTGATCCTTTTCTTATAACAAGGGCCCCTTGCCCAAAGATGTAAAAGTAGGTGCCCGTTTCCCACATGAGAAATTAGTGGCTCTGAAAAGATACGTCAAATGGCCTGTCCCTTGTCAACTAAATATAGTTTCTGGCTTTGGAAAAAGGTTTTAAACTAGGTTGTCAGTGGCCTACTATTAAGAATACAACCTATCCCAAAGGACTGCTCTTAAATAGACTGCCCCATGTCTATGCAGACTCTGAAAGTCTATTGCTCATTCAGTGATCTGTGAAGATTGTTGGATACTTCGAGGTCACTACACAGACACAGGTCAATGGAGTTTATAAACAGGCAAACATCCATATGTATGACGCTTCACATCAAAAGGTACATACATCTTGTCTACTTACGACACAACATTAAACAAGCTTTTCATTTCAGTGGCGCCTAGTTTTTCTAAATTGAAGCAATACTTTTGAAAACATGGAGAAAAGATGGTACATATTTCCTTTTATTTTATCTTACATTTTGCTCTATATCTCAAAATAAGCCTAGTCGACAAGATGTACATTATGACATGAGGCATCACATATGTGACGCGATCAAGCCAAATGAGTTACATGTCGGCAGTTATAAAGTTGATATTTGTTCATCATTTAAAAGCAGACAGTATGGTCCGAACTCCACTAAAATTTAATTTCTAGTTTTTAAGTTACACAAAATGTACAAACTGAGAAAACAAAGTAATACATAAGAAATTGTGACTTCCTTTTGCCTATAACTCAAAATCAATATTCCCGACATCCGACTTATTCCGGTTGATCGTGTCACATATATGATGTGCTCAACAAACATTTCTGGTGCCATTTTGTTTTTCACCCATGGAGAAAAAGTACTTGCAGAAATAGTTGTATTTTCATCAATGGATAAAAGCATCTATTAAAGCGTTATCTTTTAACATGGGTAATGCATCTTGTATGCTGGTGTAAACAAATGACTAACTTTGTTCTGATAAAAATGCTTACGAAAATCACCATTGTCAAACATTTCATTGGGAATGAAAGCAACATGGTACCAGTTACATATAAAAAGCGAACAGGGCATTTTGTTGTAAGAATAGATTCCCTGTTTTGAATGTTTAACTGTTTACAAGTTATATCAAAATAATAAATGACCCCTGCATCAAAGTTCCCTACAAAACAATGCTCATATACCTGTGAAATAGGAATGTTGGTATATAACATTGACTGTGTAAACTTGGGCATCACCAGCCTTTTTCATATCATATATCGCGCGAGGAAAATTATTGCCATAATCATAATATTTCTCTAAGCTTCTGTCAGCATTTTAAAATGGCCGCATTTTAAACATGATAAGTTAACGGTATTAAACACTTACGCAACATCACGGCTTGGTGGCACTCTCTCAATATTTTTGTGCAGTTATTAATCAATATTCTGTGATTTGAGATTGTTACATTCGTCAGTTGCCATTTTAAATTGCTGCTTCCAGGTTTATAGACTAAATCCTTCTGTGTTTAACAATATCGCACAGACTCCACAAAAAATAAAGAAGCCGATGTTGATAGGACTGTTCAGAGAAGTCTACCGGGTTTGAAATTTACTTTCTAGAAATGCTATATTACAATAATGTGGCTAAGAACTTGTATTCATTTGAAGGAGGATATTTATATCGTAGACCTACATTGTTGACATCCTGTGTTTATAGCCACTGCGATATGAAGGGGATTTTTTTTGATATTACCGTGAATTGCGATATCGCCCAACGTTATGTATTTGCACATCTTGCCATAACTGTCTGTCCTACTACGTGGTACTAGCCTTCATATTTCTTATTCTACATAAGTATGAAAAGTTAATTGAACCCATCAGCAAGTACAGGTGTAATGTCAACTGAACTTGGCATTAGTATTCAAACAAGTAGACTTTATAACACAATCCTCAAAATACAAAGTCCCTGTATCTCCACTGAGAAATGGTATCAATCTCCTTACAGTTTAACTGAAATACAGACAAGTCTCCACAGTAGTACGGCAGATAGAATTTCATGTGGAGGAACGTGCCTGGAATTTCGGGAATACCGACTAGATTTTCGAAGAGACTCCGAGTATGAAAAATGTGATCCATTTTAACTTGAAAAGATTATACACATAAAATAAATTTCAGTATCGGTTGGTATACTGTTCTAGGATTTGTAAACATTTTTGAGGCAAATTTATTCATATTAAATGCAAAACTTTTCGAGCAAACCTGAGAGATATCCCATGTTTATTTTAATTATGACGGCTTGACGCTGGCAGGGATACTCCTGTGTTTTACTTTATACGTCTAAAAGGAATCCATTATGCTATTTGACTATGTATCAACAGTCCCGTACACATATCGCTTACTGATGTGAGACTTGATACAAGTACCGTGTCTTATTACAACATAGCTTAACTTAACACTACAACAAGTGCCATATTTTGGACACACTAGGTCTATGTGCCCATAGAACAGATTGTTCTGGGTTTTCCCCATCACCTTAGATCCAATTTCAGAGAGTTCAGTTGGAGAAAAATGTATATACTTGTATACATAATTGTCGTCTGACGATTGCCTTTTCCGGAAGATCTATACCTTGAATTTGTATACATGTATATGCTTGATCCTATACTAGGTTGAGCATGGTCTGATTGGCAGGCAGTACCCTATACAGCAGAGTAGGAACTAGATGCCAACACAGATCGGAACAAACCATACCAAAATATATCTGCAACTAACAAATAAACTGGACAAGACTTAACCTGAGTCTACACATCTGCATCTTGTGTGAAATCTGTCTCTATGTGTTGATGCGTGTCCTTTCTCTCTCTTCGTAGCAACTGAATAAAAAACACAATTTCCATTGATTCTGTGGCTATTTTGCAGCAGACCCAAAGTGCTCTGTAAATATATAGATTACTTCACTTTCAATGCCGACTGTCAGAACCTCTTGAATTTCAAAACAACGGTTGTCTTGTCTGAAACAATTGAACGATTGCGACACAAAATGCAATAGAAACGCACTCAAGAAACTAAGTGTCAGTGTTTCTATTCTTTTTTAATCCGTGCAAAACTGAGAGAGAGCATTCATATTTGAGCCAGATTTCAGAAACCTAACTATAAATTAGTATCTCTAATATATAATTAAAAAAATAATAAAATTGAAATTACCAAAACTTGCAATATTACATTTAATTGCAATGAACGAGACATCTGACATATACCATAATGTAATAAATGTCATAGTTAAAGGTAGATTAAAGGGAGACACCCCCCCCCCCCCCCCCTTTCTCTTTAGAAACAAATATTGAGGCTTTTCAGGTGAATATTAAGATCTGATCTGAAGCTGGATTTGTCCCTGAAAATCTGACTCAAAATTCATAGAAAGAACACAGAAAGATAAACGTAGAGCCGACGAAGCACTTTTCAAGTTTGAATATCAGGCTTGCATATGAACTTCCTGAATGAACCATAAACAAACATCCCACAAGTACTCTAAACAAGTATTTCAACAAACTTTTCTTTGTATTTTTAAGCCACATTGACAAATATGTCAAAGTTGCATGCTTGATATATGAATATGTTGCCGTTTTTGACTACCTACACTAATGAAACCCTGTACAATAGATTGCCCCTTAATTCAAAAACTACATTTTCTTTTTTCCAAGCATGGTATATGGATACAAGTTTCTAATAAGCGTCCTATTCTACACCTTAAAACCAAGAAAATGCTGAAACCTGTGACACATTCAACTTTTTTACGGTTCTGATACAAATTTGTATATAGGGCAACACTTTCTGTTTGTTACATTTCTTTCTACAAGTTAAACTTACTTAGAGCCCTGATAACATTCCTATACCAAGCAGCTAGATACTTTTTTTCTCCCATCACATCTATACCACAGCACAACAAACCCTTTCCAATCATTGCGTCAAATGCTACAGGCATGGACAAACACTGCAAATAAAGCACACACTTACAAAACGGATGTCTACGATTTCATGGTGCTGACCATTTAGCGTGAACGAACCAACATGTGAAATTATTTTTACAAGTTTGAACATGCCAAACTTAATATTGGTGCAATTTTACACGCAGGACGGCGCTCAATTTTATACAAAATCTGTAACTTCATTTGGTTAGATCCAGCAGGATTGATTTAACTAAATATTGATTAGCAATTGATCAATACTCCTCTATATACAAGATAGCCACCGCCCTTGCAAATAGTGATAAATAGTGATCCAGTGGTGTAAGCACTTTCCCTTGGATAAAAACCCACTCAGAAATTGACAAATGTTCACACAAGGTGAGCCCATAATCCAACTAAATGGAAGGCGTCGATAAAGCATATCGTTTGGATTTATAGGCCTCAATTTTTACCGTATAGAGTGAGTTCGCCGGAAATGCTCGCCTGAGCATGCCGTCAATGCGGATTAAGGACTAGGTAGCGGTTGGCGCGCTAATGGCACTGTGATGCTGTTAGGTCACTCACCAATAGATATACAGAGAGGTACAGTATAAGACACAGTCTTGTGTGCATATAGAAGAGACATAATGAGACATTGTAAGGGACCGTAGTATAGTTATCTGCCCTGACTACAATCCTGGAAAAAAGTCTTGTAACGCTTTTCTGGGACATAACGGTAAACGGTCACCCCACTCCCCCCTGCAATGTTGAGGGATGCCAATGGCTTCAGCAGCTTGCTAGAATGTCCCTACATTGATTGATGAGGGGTGGGGAAGGGAAAATCTCATTTGAAGGTGTTCAAACACACAAAGGACAATACGCATTAAGCAATAGCTTGGAAATATATATATACATGCATTATTCGAGAAGTGCGCTCAGCGTTCTAAGGACTTATTTCCAAGATTGTCTGGGCGAAATTCAAACAAAAATCATCTGAATTTGGTTTTTCTATCATAACTCAAAAACTAAATATCGTGTGATCTTCATATTATACAGGAGTTGAGGGCAGATCAAAGGCTTTGTAATCAACATAGTATCATTAATATAGACATTGACTCCTTTAGGGAGCGGTCACATAAAACAATCCCCTATGTTAAATATGTGTATTTTAGTGATAAGCTTCTAAAGAAAGATACACGGTAGTAGGCTGCATGGCATACTACTTTTAATTCTTTTTTCAAACTCATTTTTGGATTGGTGGGTATTAGATAAGCACAAAAGACAATACGCATTAATCAATAGCTTGGAAATATATATACATGCATTATTGAAGAAGTGCGCTCAGCATTCCAAAGACTTATTTCCAAGATTGTAGCTTGAATGCAGTCTCTATTGGACCACTGGCACACAATATCAAGCTTATCAGTGTGTTCTGGGGATGCCAAGAAACTTTATCAGTATCTTAAAAGTGATTCTAGGCAAACTGGACTTTTTGATATTACAGGTTTTAAATGTTGCTTTTGCTACAATGTCATTTGACGCACTGCAATTTGAATTGGACCAATCAGGTGTTTTTTTGTTGTTGTTGTTTATGGAATTCCTCACACTTTCTCAATTTGGTCCGCCATTTTTCAAGATGGCAGCCAAATAGAGAGAAATAGGGACCCAGTCTAGCCTAAACTATTCCTGTCAAATCCTAAATTCAAAGTTGCAACTACCCTATCCTTAGAGGTAATCCTTAAGGTAAAATGACCATGCCCCCGAATATCTGACACACTTCAGTAGTTTTAAAAATGCCAGGCAGATGCACGTTTCACCTTTAATAATATACAGGCCACAAATTAACAAGATACATGACATTTGGCTATTAGAAGGTTCGACTAACGAACCGACCAATCCCCTTAGGAAATGCCTCGGTCACAGAAACAAACAAGCCCTACTTAAAAGCAGATACTTGTTTCAGCTTCATCAATACATAACCCACAAAACCGAAAACATACATGATTTTGGTAGCATACCACTACTCTAACGCCCCAGGTTGGAATCGCGGATCGGGGACAAAACTACCAGGGGGAAGAAATGGGTGGAATATAAGGGCGTTGGCCTTCCCCTCAAGCAGCGGGATTCTAACCGGGTCCACCAGCATGTGAGACTGTGCACTAGACCCCATCACTAGGGGGTCACACTAAAAAAAACCATTTTCATTCACACGTACACCCGCTACAATTGACTGGAGGAAATAGACTCAGAGAACAGTTGCTGCCAGCGTAGGTTTCAAATGGGGTTTTGTGGTACTGGTACTCAGGGTATCGAGGGTTTGAAATATTCCAGCCACCAACCCCTTTGGCAGAATGTGTCAACAAATTGGTCATGCTTAAGTGGAATAGGCATGACAGACACACGTTCCACCTACAACCACACCCGTCCAACAAAACAACAAGATACATAAGACACTGCAGCATAACGGATCAAAATCATATATCAACAAAAGCAAATAAACGCTATAGGCGAAACCGTACACAACACTGGCATACCGCAACACCGTGCATACGTACGCATGCAATGCATGTCTGTGCATTAGTGAAAACAATTACGGGTGACGTGTACTATATCACCACCAGGGCTTGAGGGATATTTTCCCAACTACCCCTATCATACTCCACATCGCGTCCCTCTGACATCTATAATAGATGATGATAAGGTGTTAGCCTATCGCAGGGGTACTGCAAACTATGGAGTGAAGAAGTATATTTGTATAACTATCTATTGACAGAAAAGGAAAGACTGTACCCCAGTCATATCATTTGTATGCCCAGTGTCATCCACTCTAGTCTGCCGTGGGGAGTTAAAAGGGGGCTAATTATGCACACTATGGTTAAGTCCACAAATATTTAATTATATTGAGGTGTTGGTTGTTGATTACTAAGGTGTTAGGTGGATATCGTTTACATGTATACAATTGACCTAATTATGCAATATATGGAAGTTGTGTATACATCCCAAAAGGTCATGATAACTTCAAATGTGTGTCACTGGCCGTTCTTGTATTTATATGTTTGCGCATGTAAAATAATAAAAACAATCAATCACCAACACAATGACAATTCTCTGTACTGCCTATTCCCTATACTACAAACAATTATAGAGGATATACAGTCCTACTTATAATGCTAATCAAATAACGGTTAATTTAAGCTTTCTGTTTTCAAACGGTCCGATGGCCACTTAAAACCACAGACGTATCTGCTGTTATAATAAAACCTATCCCTTGCTGTAACATTGCAATTGCAAACGATCGTAATGGGAGTGCTCAAATTAGCTAAGTAAATTGCAACAAAAACTATTATTCTTGCATGCCTGGAGGTTGGGTATCGATGAATATCCGACACTGTAAGTAGCTATGGATTGGTTCCAATCAAATAACAGGTGGGCTACGGGATGACAAGTGACCTATATTCAAAACTACTGAAAAAGTGGTAATTTTCGCCCTACATAAATGTTCACCCTTAAGCACACAATGTAAGTTGCGCGTTATGTTTTTCAATTACAGGTACTTCAAAGTCAAAGTACAAAAAATCACATATTCAACAACAACAATAATGGTAAATCAGGCAATGCAATTTGCAAATAAAGCCAGCCCAAATAACCAATTTTGCAGTAATTTAAGATGTTCAAAAATAGAAATTACATATGCCAATCTACCAGAAACCAATATCTAAAACATGGCCAAATCCTGCTATCTACTGAAGATAGCTTCGAGTAATATGTCTAGACCAATGTGCAAATGATGCTGTGTATCTAGAGGGTCTGCTAACAGTATGGCCTAAGGGAGTCACAAAAACAAGCTCTTTCTTGGTAGAGTTCTAAAACATAATTACAAGCCGTTATCGATTTAGTCACGCCAGCGCTGGTTTGGCAAGTGTTTTAAAAGGTCATTCTGGGCATTTGAATGGGGTATGTTACCCTGGTATTGTACTTGTCGTTCACCATTTAATATAAAATGATGACATTTGGATGATGGCAGTTTGTTGTTAACTTAATGACATGTGAAATTATTGCCAACTTGTTTTTCTATACCATGGATACATTGAAGATATATTGCACAGTTATCCATTCACATTCTCTCCCACTCCTCATTATTCTAAGCAATAGATGTTTACATTACACTTGTAGAAATTCATTTTAAGTCTAAGATTAACAAACTTTAATTGTGTGCAAATTACTTCTTAATTATGTAATTATATTATTTTGCAACTTATGTTTGATTCACGTATATATGTGTAAATATTTGAACATTTCTTTGTAAATACTGTAATATTTTCTGTATGACGAGGGCCTGCTTGGAAAGCAGTGCTTGACACTGAAGCTATTTACCCTCAATAAAGAAAGATTAAATAAATAAAATTATGGACGGGCAGTTGCTGGATAGATCATTTGCCTGTTAAACACATCAAACATTCATCATCACATATTGTTATGTATTAAAAGTGATGATAAATTAATGATTGGAATTTAATGACGATTTGAAATGTATAGGTTTTATTCCCATAGCTACACGAAGAAGTAAGCCTTAGCACATATAAAAAAAATTGACTGTATCCGGGAAAGAAAGGGTTTCCTATGTGGCAAAAAATCCCAATTTGCCCAGTACCAGCCAATATATGTTGAGGGAGATGGAAAGTATGTCTTATACAAACCAGCTAATCTGTTGCATTGGCTTAAAATCCAAGTAAGCGGGAAAGGGGGAGAGATAGAGGATCCATCTTAATCTCAACCATCGCTGTCGTTGACATGCCTCATGTCTAGCGCTTACATCCCGATATGTCCACATACTTTCTGTGATCTTGATAAAAAAACCCAATATAAACTTACGGAAATCCAGGACTATTCAAAAATGTCAAGCCTGTCCACAATTTGCCCGCTGACACACCTATACAATGCTACGGCAAAAAATAGATGTGTTGCCCTCACAAGCCTAAAATCGGGAAGGACAGCCGGCCGGATTTTTATTTATTTTTATTTTAAATTTTAAATTTGACCAAATCAACGATTTTATACCTATTATTTCAGTCAACATGTGTGAAGATACTAAGACAAATGCTTACTGGATGTATTTTCAACCCAATGGTGAATATTTTGGTTTTTTGCCCATCTCTGTGCAATTTTCACAGATTGGAAGATCTTGAGGGAAAAAAATCTTGAAAAGAAATCTTGAAAAGAAAAAAAATCTTGAAAAAAAATCTTGAAAAAAAAGGGGGGAAAAAGAAGAAATTCTTTCAAAAAAAATCTCGGAATTTTGACCCGGCCGGATGAGGGCAACACAACTATTTTTTTGTGTGCCTAATTTATTGTGGAAATGGTGATTCTTTTGACGCAGGCAGATTTCAACATATCTATGCATTCCTATATGAAAATGCTAAAAAATAATGCAATTTCGCAGCAGTTCGAAACCTCTACCGGTCATTACAATTCCCTGGGAGGTCGTTATTTTTATTTTTTCCAAACCTGCAAATAATTTTAGCCATGTGCTATCAAGCACAGCACTTGACTATCTGTGAGCACAGTCAGATGATGTGGTGGACATTTCCCAGTCTCAAAAAAATGTTGACATGTCAATATCATTATAAATTTGTATCATCATGTCAATGTGAAACAAATGTGCCAGCGCCAGCACTAATCTCAACAGACAATAGCCTCAATTTGAATCATAAAATGGCTATATAAGGGAGATATTCCCATTCCCCCTCCCCTCCTCTAGTAGTTACTCATATGCCATCTTATGCCCTATCATGCACGCATGTAGTATCACTGCCAGGCACAACACAAATTCCCTAGGTGGATACTACCTATCAAACAGGTGGCAGTACTTGGTTATCGCATCTCTTTTTGAATTCATCCTATCTCTTCATATAGCTCTTTATTTACGCCGTTACCTCTTATCATGGTCTTTCATCACAACTTTCACACAGCGCTGCATACACACAAACACACAAACACAGATCAAATTTGACCCGTCGGCAAAATAATCAGACGTATCCAGAAGAAATTGTCAAGAAAAATAATATACCGATCGCCGACGGCCAAATTTTCATATAAAGTGGTGAACAAACTTGTATACGTATACAATTTGATTACCGCTTTATGGTGTATCACTCGCCCTGAAATGCTCAGGCCATAAACTATCTTGCCTAAATGCACCATTTTAATTACGGGAGTGACTATATACACTCCCGTCTTGTAGCGATTTTCTATAGACTATATACACGACGGCTAATAAATCCTCGTAAATTCTCGCGTGATTCATGTTCAGAGGGTTTGCGACTGCGGGAAAGACGGTAAGACCGTCGTGTACGAGATAGACTTGGGACCAGTCCTTGTGTGACTTCACTTCTTGTTGTCCTTTTCGAGTCCTCATACTTTTTACTTGCTTCGGGAGAGCCCGAGGGCCGAGGGAGGGTGGGTGCCGGTGCCGGATGGGTGATGTTTGGTAAAGTGATGCTAACATTGTCCTATAAATAATCTAATTTATTAAAATAAATTAATTACTATTTTAGGTGCGCTGTGAAAAGCAGAATTGTGTGGCTTGAGACTAAAATACGGTAAAAAAAAACCTACCCCCCCAAAAAAAAACCACCTAAGGTATTTTAGACTTAAACTGCGGCTCACACAATGTACGTGACATTAGGTCTATAATATAGACGGGTGCCACTGTTGTAAAAGTGTATGTTCAAATAAATAAATAAATAAATAAATAAATATAGTCGTGACAACATTGAACACATGTAGTAGTGAATGGAGTGATGATATCGAATTCCTTTGTGTACAACGGAAATGGTGTTGAAGTTTATTGAATTAATTGTGTAACAATCGATTATTTTGCTTAGAGCTTTTACAATTATAAGGCCATATCAAAGTAAACATGTTTAGCGTCCCCGCCCCTCATATTTTTTTACTTGCTTCAATTTTCTTCATTACGGTAATTTCATAACCTTTTTGTTCAGAGAGTTTCAGAGTTTGAGATTGTTTGCTTCCACATCCGACCGTTTAGGCCCGGGCGTTTAGCCTCCAATACACCCTAACTAGATAGGCCGGGGAAAGATCAGTGTGTTTTAGGGAGGCGTAAGAATAATCAACATAGTAGGAGGGTAATAAAATTAATCGCTTTCGTTGGGGGGGGGGGGGGGAAGTGACGACGATAAGAACATTTTTGGGACACCTTCCCCCCTCCCCCATACAAAATAAAATAAAACAGCCCCTTTTTATAAAGCATTTTAAAACAAGTTCTGTAGTGACCAACCCCTTTAAACCACAACCTATTTGATAGAGGCCTAGCTCCTCCTCAAGGTTCTCACAGGTTTATTAAAATCGCTTATTTCCCGGCGAATTTGTACTAAAAGTTTTTTAAAAGGCCTCCTCCTATTTTTTTAGAAAGTCCCTACGTTAAACATGTTCTAATATTTGTATTTGCCTAATCTTATCCACACATCAGCAGTAGCACACTGCCCACTTGAGCTTCTATATCGCTACATGTAAACGACTGTCTATCGTCATGTATCACTCGATTTATAGCATTCAGGTTGAAGACCGTCGTGTACATAGTCTGTGCAATTTCGCTACACGACAGTCTTTTATACTAAATTTGCATCTGCGCATGCGTTAACGACTGTCGTGTATATAGTCTGCGCAATTAAGCTACACGACAGTCTTGTATATAGTTTCGGCCTTTAATTACACGCCATCTGTGTGTATTTAGATGTGTTCAGAACGCGATGGGCATGTCAATTTAGGTAAAATTGTTTGGGGTTTGAAGAGCTAGTTGATTGCCAATAGCCAGGCTGTGTGTGCCACAATGAACTCTTTCAGTGTGTCGCTTAACCATTTAATGCTTGAAGGAGAGTCAATTGGTCGATTTCAGTTAAGAGATCAAATACAATTTGGAGGTTAATTCTTTTTAAATAAACCGCAATTACAAATTGCATAAGCTGCATAAACATTTCAACCAACAAAACATGTACCTGTCCTTGTTGGAAAGTTTGTCTTTTGGGTGGACAAGCATTTTTTAAGGCTGGTGTGTGGTCTAACTGTCGAGCTGAGTGTTTGCCCAGAATCCTCTGAAACGGTTCAGTGACACCTTGGATATATGGGAGAGTGACCTAATGAATGGCGTACCAACTCAGTCATCTTTACGACTCAGTGATCCAGAGGGCGTCATCATTAACTTCCGATGAGGTCAACAACAAATAGTCTAGAAACACTACTAGCTCTGGATCAAACACAATCCACTGAGGAAGACAACAGATTAGTTGTTGAAACCTGTATGGAAAATAAGTAAGTTTCCTACTCAGAATTTTCTAACAAAAATTTCTATCACATACCTGAATAGCCTGGCAAAACTAGACAACAATACCACCTAAACACATTACAAAATAAGCCCCCCCCCCCCTAAAATTATATCACGTGTGGGATATAAAACATTCTAACTCACAACTAACAAAACTCTATTGAGTGGTTTCATACTGTCACTAATTTAATTCCTTTCCAACTCAACACCATTGCTACCTTCTAACAAGTGTGAAACAGTCTGATATTAATATGTTGATGCGTTTCCTTAGCAGAGATGATAATTTGCAAGGGTAATTCCGTATAATATGGGCGAGGGGTATACCCATTTCAAATATTGCATCTTAAATTTTCACTTACCTATTTGATTAAAAGTATCAATGATGTCCCAAGAGATTTGCAGAACATGAAACAAAAAAGAAAAGAAAAAAGAAAACAGTTTGGATTAGTATGGCATTTCTTAAATTGTGACTGTACCTAAAATAAGAATAATCATAGATGGATTCCACATTGCTTTTGCATTGGAACAACTCATATGTTACCAGTGTGTTAAAAATGTACCATTGTTTTATCAATTATAAGAATGCTAACAGGTGGAGCCCAGGATAGCAAGATGTATGCCTGTTTGACAATTACCGGTGTGTGTGGAAAGGAAAAACAAATTTTCCAAAAAACCAATCACTTCCAAAAACCATCATCAAATATACCTGATATCAAATATTTTGTATGCAACAAAATATATCAAATATCAATTAACATTATGCATCTATCTCTTCATGCGCAGAATAATTATAATTCTTCGCATCGGCTTTACAGCTCGCTGATCCACAAGCTATACCATTAAAGATTGACTACTTCAGAGCATGATGCCGCAAGGTATTTTATGAGGGGTACTCAAAAAGTTGTATGTCTATTCTTGTAACTTGGTCATTTCAATGTTCTACACAATAGTGTGTCTGTAATAAACATGTCATTTTAGACATTCTTTTGGACTATTTTCATTGTAACAAATATGTAATGGAATTTCCCCCTAACTAAGAGTTATTAAGATATTATTATTAAGATGAATGAACCTGATCTTGTAGGTAAAATGTAATGATCAGATATAAGAAACTAGTAATATTCAAGCATTTGATAAATGTGGGTATAGGTATTCTGTTTTCAAGATTTCAAAATTAGTAGAAGACAGTGATCTTGAGTTTTTAGCTCATTCATGGAATATCTTGATGAGAGTAAAGGTAGAACATTTTAAAGGACCCTTTTAATGCATAAATATAATACATCAATATCATTTATATAATTCCATCTCTCAGGTCAAAACATAATAACAACAAACCTTCTGGTCAAAAATAGACACTTACCAGGTTGATCGATAAGTGACCTTAATTTAGACGGGGATGAGTCCGTCAGGAAAAGCGTCTTTCAAAACAAGCTAATTCACTGTGCACACCCTAATCAGATTTGGCAGGTCAGTTAGCAATAATCATGCATTAAAGCTTATATTAACCCTAACCTTTCTCATCTCCACAAATCATTACACTGCTAGGTGCTGGTAGCGCATGCTCCCTCAGTCTATCTCGTGGCGCAATCAGACAGGCTATCACATGCATATGAAAATCTTAAGATTTTTCAAACAGACTCTGTGGCTCAATTAGATGAAGGCCAGGCTGCCACGCAAGCGATCTGGGTTAGATTCCCGGTGACCAGGGTTCGCATTCTGATGCGTCTGCGCGTCCTGGACCTCTCACTTTCTTGTTTGACGCGTCAGGTTTCAAATTGGAAAGACTTGCAGGTCCCGATCAAAATTGAAGGGACCCCTTAAATTTGATGATGTATGGAAATGGAAATCTTAGAAAATTCTGTTAATTGAATATCCATCCTTTGCTCACAATATAAATTCATTAAAACTGTCCGTAAAAAAGTAAAAATTTCAAATACCCAAACTTCAGGACCCCTCAATTTCTTGGGGGACCCCTTAAATTTGTTTTTTGAAGTCCTAGGGGTCCTGAAAAATGTCATGGGACCTCTCACATTTTTAATCCAGTGCTATCCCTGCCGGTGACCAGTTATTCTTCCTGATAGTTTATTCCCAAAAACATGCCTTGAAAGTTCATTTTAATTTGCTATTATCATTTTGGAGTGGCCGGGTATTTTTCTTTTCATGATTAATATTATGTTCTGATTTTTCTGAGAAATTGACAAAATAACTGATCACAGCCATTTTAAGTTTTTAAAAAAAGGTTGAGAGCAAGGTAATTACACTTTTCTGATAAAAAAAATGTACCTTTTCTATTTTAACTTCTTGTTTCATGTCTACTTTTCAAATCAATTGTGTTAATTACTAATATAATTTGAATATCTTTGTAGAAAAAGAACAAATCATTACTAATGTAAAATTCACCCAATAAATATTCATCAGCTTCACAATCGTTCTCTATTCAAATCCCATCTGGCTGATCTTCATACTGAATGTGTTTTAAACATTAGCTTTCAAAGATGTGCACATTTTGGCACCCATATTTCCAAATTCTACTCAATCACACTAAACCCCCTCTCATATAGGTACTAGCACAGTGATCAATTATTAGTTTCCAAACCATCAATTCTGTATCTGTAACTCAATAGGCAACTTTTGAAATTGACAAAAACGGCTGTAAGGCTGATTCCAAGGGACGAAAACTGGTTGTCCTCCCACTCCAGTGTTGATGCCACATATTAAAAAGTTGTTTCTGTTACTGTAAGCAAATAAACCTATTTTCCATAATTTTGCAAATTCCAGATCCCTGCCCACCCCCTGCCTACAACTCCCCCCCCCCCCCCCCCCCCCCATTTTCTTTAACATTCAAAATTATTTAAAGTTATACAAACAAATAGCTGTGTCCACACTTTGAAACATTTTTTTGAATATTTATAAAAATAGAACTCTGAAAAAAGAGTAAAATATGCCCGGCACATTCATAACCCTTTGGATTAGTCAATTGAAAATCACTTTGAAAGTACTTTTCTCGCTTGCCTGTATAATCCTCTTCATTAGCACCACCCACTTGCTTAACTGATGCGACAACTTTATTACGCCAATGTTGGAAATAGGTGGCAATGTCAGTGCTCTCTGCAGGTAGTACATGTACATGTATCTACCTATTACCACTCTCACTAACTTGAGAGATGTGGAAGCCAATCAGACATTTCTTTTTACCTCGGGCAACATAAAAAATCTGTTCTATGCGCCCGACTGACCCATATTTTTCTAAATTAGGGAGGGGGGATTTTCATGTGCAAATGAATACCGACCTATATTTCCAAACATTTGTTTTTTGTTTTTTTAGTTTGTCAAAAAATAAATGTTTGTGATTGTCTGCGTTATTTTGAAGAAGTGGAGAAAAAAGCATGACGACCGACCCAACTTGCGAGGGTTCGTCTGCCTGTAGAATAGGTCCCCCCTGCATTATAGTAAAGAGTACCATTAGGCTATTTAACACTTCAAATTGGGCTACTAATAAGGGCTGCTAGCAATACTGAAAGGTGTGCTTCACACTTTCTTCTTACCTGCATGCCTCTCTAAATCTCTAGCTGGATTTGACATAAATCCGATGGGATTTGATGCAGAAACCGTTCGAAATCCCGCTAAGTCACCGGATTGATACTTTTAAAGCCGTGTGCTCAGGTGATTCTACGACACTATGCAATGTACAATTTGTAATTTATACAATACTTAATTTGGAATAATTATATAACGTACATCAACTTCGCACCTTGATACTTTATTAACATCATGAAAAACTCCTTTTTTATGAGGGTAAAAGAGAGAGGAGGTTGACTCTTGAAATAATCAATAATGTGTACTGCATTGTTTGGATTGTAAGAGTATTTATGTTCTTAGGGCAACTAATGTTATGTTTCAATAAATGAATATGATATTTCATTGCACTTTCAGATCCAAAGTCATTAAGGAGGCCAGGGAGAGATCAAACTAATCTACAATCAAGGAAATTTGGTGTTGGAACACAGAGTCCATTTCTTCGCTATTATCACACATTAACCCTAACCGCACACGGCTATATGTTTCTGTGCGTATCGGGGGAGGGGAAAAAGTTTTTTTTTTTTTTTTAAACCTGAAAAATCACCCAGCACCCCTGAGATTCGATCGCGGGACCATCCGCACCCAAGTCTGTCCCTCTACCAACTGAGCTAAACTCCCAGCACATATGCGGTTTAAAAACTTCCTGCCCACATATGCCTGCGGTAGGTGACGTCATCGAGGCAATGCAGCAGCACGTGCATAGAGCTAGTTTCTGGCAGTGAGATTTAGTGAGATTCAGTGCGGTTAGGGTTAAGGGACAATTTTCAAGCTCTGATTTGCAACAAACTTGTATGCAGAGCGTAAGCTATCTACTAACTCATATCCCTCCCCCGCTCCACCAATCAATGTTGAGGGTCCCAAGAACCGTGGAGATGAAACGGTTCTGAACAACATTGAATAGGGGGACTGGTTTTAACGAAGTCCTCAAAGTGTTCTAACAGTTATTTCCTGAATTGTAGTTTCACTGAGCCACTTAATGCCAACTGGCATACAGTGTGTTTCTTAATGTATTCAGCAACTTTCTCTGATATCTACGAATTGGTTATCGACCACCTGATCGCTGTAGTTATCTAAATGCAGCTATATACCATGATATACCACTAGCAGCTCTGTACTTAATAAGCCCAGTCTTCCTGGGTCTTTCTCATTACATCATCATGGAAAGGTGTATATTACGGCAACAACAAAAATCAATATTTGAAGCAAGTTTCAGTTCAGTGGTATTCAAGTCATATATCCCTTGCCTCCCACACAAAAGTCATGGGTTCAAGCCCACTTTCTCCCGATTGCTTCCTCCTCGTTCGTTTAAATAAAGATCAACGCGGCAAGGTTAGGGATAACCAAGTGCACATTAAACATGGAAGTAAAAATCAGATTTTTAAGTCTTTTGTGATATTGATATTGGAGCAGCTTTTGCATTACTAAACTCAAAGTAATGGTGTCTGAAAATCTTAAACACAGTTTAGTATGGCAGCTAATCCAAAACCATATAACTTCCATACCCCACAATGTATCCCCCCCCCCCCTCCCCAAACCGCATGTAACTTGTGTGCACAAAAACGCTACAAATACATGTAAATTGAACAGCAAACTTGTTTGCATGGTGTAATATATCAAGTCACCTGCAATTACTATTATCAGTTCCGTGATCAATTTTGTAAAAGCTTTATTATCATATCATGTATCCCTCAGATATCAACCTGACAGTCATTGACATTATGCTTCATCGAAAACATTTGATTTTTCATAATCGCAATGTTACGTGTAAAGACCTTGTTCGTTCCATCTTCAGTTGTTTTACTTCAAGTTAACATTGGATTTGTATTATTTGCATATATAGAGTCAATAAACTGGGAGGATTAATCAAAATCCCACATAGAAATCCCATTTGCATGATGAAGACCAACAGGAACTACCGTTTTTTTATGTAGTGATTTTGCTATGGTTCGACTTTCATAGATTTTGAGATTTGAGTTTCAAATACAAATTTCAACACTTCCCAGACCCTACCCGGAGACACATGAGATCCCCTGAACAAAACCAGTCTGTTTAAATGTCATTGCTTTAGTGAGTTACAACATAGCGTTTAAACAGAAGACTAATGCTACCGAAGGTCTACCCTATCTTAGCTTACACAACATGAGAATCGCTCCTATTCAAGGGACACTATCAACCTGAGCCATGGTAAAGGATTGACATTTAATTCAGTGTTACTATGTTCACTGTTAGTATTTCCCTTGATAGGCTGATTTTT
The DNA here is from genome assembly GCA_035610835.1 of Ophiura sarsii. Lineage (NCBI taxonomy): Eukaryota > Metazoa > Echinodermata > Ophiuroidea > Amphilepidida > Ophiuridae > Ophiura > Ophiura sarsii. Next base: position 77,739,691 of record CM069442.1, on the reverse strand, counting down.
TAAAAATAACAGCCATACTAAGGAGTAACTGAAGACAACATAGTTGTGGCAGTGAAGACTGCCTATCCATTCAAATAGTTCAATAACCCTACCAACGACGAGGTATGATCACTTAGTATTCATAGACTACATACAAAATTTGCATCCCCGCCCTTAAAAAGGTACAGAATCTGCCCTGAGGGATGCCTGAGCATACATAAGTCTTCTATGCTTCAAAGGTTACAGCGAGAAGTACACTGTATCCCATAAAACATGTTTGACTAAATTTCATTAGATGGTACAATAAATGTATCCTGTCACATTGAAAAGAACATGTTGGAGGCGGGACACCAAACCAAGTTATTGATATCAGTTACAAGAAGACACTCTTAGCTTAGAATGATGCACTTTTAAAGGTTATCGGCCTTTCAAATCACAAGTTATGGTTTGTTTTAAATGCTTCAATTATTATTATTTTCATTACTTATCAACTTTATTTGTGTCTATCTCAAAACTGTGTTTGCTGACAACATGTCCTTTCAGATGGGACTGGCTAAAATATAATTTGCATTGACAAAGTAAACTTATATAAATTGCTGTTTGAATAATATTATGCAATGAAATAAAATGTGTGATCTTCCCATTTCACTTATAACGCCTGCTGATTTAGTTACATATTCTCATAGGCTCCACTAACCAACCTACTTGAACTTTTGTTGAATTAAAAACAAAACACTGATCTTTCAATAGATTTTCAGGAAACGATTATAAGCAACCATCTCAAATGAAGAGTTTTTGTGGGACACCCTCTATAGCATTTAATTATACCTCATCTTCACTTCCCAACAAAACTGCTATAGTGCACTCAGTTCCAAATTGGCGAACCTACTTATAACAGCGAATTTATTCAGAAGAGCAAGAGAGTGAGAGTGCGCAAAACGCACCCATGGCGCAACATCAGGGAATTATGAATCGCATGAGTGACACTTGCATATGCCAAAATAACATGCATATGCTTGGATTCATTGTTCATGTGAAAAGATAAAAACTGCATATTTCTTATCAATTTGGAACTGATTAAACTATAGCTGTGCTGTTAAGTTTGCATAAAACCTCTGCTTGATTAATTCTTATTTCATAGCTGTGATATGATAGCTTATGAATGAATACACTGTTCTTCCTGCAAACGGGAATGTGTGAAACTTGCCCTTGAGGAAGACTATCTAGAAAGTGATACAGGGTGTACCACAATAAAAGGGCTGTTTAAATTGTGAGTATACTTGAAAATGGTGAATAGGATGAAATGGATTGAAATGTGTTCAGCTGCATATTGCGATGCCTGCTGTGGCCAGTTTTAGGGCTTGGATGTTATTTGCTGTCTTATATGACCTTGATTCCTGTGAATACATTTTATTTTGGAACTCATCCACCTCTTTCTTCATTAGTCTCAAGACCACAATTTAAAAAGAAATGTATTAACAGTTATCCTTCAAGAAAACAGAACTTTCCACAAAGTTGTCACTTTTCAGACCTAAAATGTTCTCTAAAACACCAAAGTTCTTAAGAGAAAATTCAATTTCTTGCGTGGCCACTTTCTTGTCATCTGACATCCCATTTTTAATTCAATTGAGCACTGTGTCATCTAGTAGTATACGGTCAACTTTATTAGCTAAAACATACTAATTTCACTGCACAATCCACTTAGAAAGTAGTCATCCTTGCGCCACAATTTACAATCGGTAGTGAACCAAACCTTTAGTCTCCATAACCTTTACATCAAAATTGAAAAATCTTCTCTGTTCGTTCATCTTCCGTTTCAGTTAGTATTCGCTGCCAATGGGCAAATCTAATGAAGCTTAAAGATAACAAAGTTATTACGTATAGCTATGACGGTTTACTACAAGGGCCAGTCAAACTGCAGGCAATCTGACATGGCAAACGACATGTTTGTACAACAAGATAATATAATTTAACGAGAAAATAAGATAATATGATGATCTAAGACGTAAACAAACTGATGTCCAATGACTATCATCCATAATTTAAAGAGAAATTGGTTTTGGCATTTAAATGCAGGTATGGTCGTAGTTTCTTTAAGCATTTACCTGTGAATGACATTGCATTCTTGATCAATAATTGGATATGGAGGAAAGCTTAGTCTGCTAGCAAAATAAATTACATCCATGTGGAACAGTATCTTTATTACGGTCAGAGACGCAAGTCACTTATCATCATTCTGAAACCCAATTAAAGAAAAATCTCATTGATTAGTCAATTACTATTAAAAATAGATTACTAAGATGAAACGTTAGTTTGCAGTCCTTCAGAATGATATTGAATATTGATCTCCCTCACTCTTGAGAGTGGGTGGAAGTTCCTTCTGGAAAAGGACAAAATGAACAATTCAGAAAAAACAATAACAATACAGACAATTTACATCTTTGAAGTTTATTTTGATTACAGTAAGTTGACGAGACAAAAAACCTGTTCTACGGGTAAATGGATCTTTCATGAAAATTGTCGTGAACATATTGGTAAATTTCAACAACAAAAAAATTTCAACCAAAAAAATCAAAAGTTTTCAAAATATTTTGCACATTTGAGACATGATCAAGCGAAATGAGTCACATGTTGGCAGTTTTGAATTTTGATATTAGTCCATCATTTAAAAGCAGGTGAAAAATGCTACAGTTGTTCAACATTTTGGAAAACATATTCAACAAAAAAATATTTTGATATTTCTCACACTTTATTTTGTAGTACGTAATAACATACATTGCACACGCGGTCAATCTACATAGTCCTTTTAATAGTCACGACACTCGTGCGATGTTATACAATGAACATCGTGTTATCACTGGTTACATGGAATTGCGTACTTGGGATGATGTTGAAGTGTTTAGATTGCCGATGAAACAGAGTTGGTCTGTTCGAATACTTAGGTTGCATAAAACGGTACGTTTGGGCTGTCAAATTGTTCAAAAAAATGAAATAAAAACTTTAAAAAAATATATATATATATATGTGCGGCCCTGAAATTATGTGCGGGCGGTCGAGGACAACCAAACTTTTGGGGGGGGGGGGGGCCTTACAAACAGTTTACCAACTGAGAAAACAGAGTAAACATAAGAATGTGTCACTTTTTTTTACCTATAACTCAAATCAATATTCCCGACGTACGACTCATTCCGCTTGATCGTGTCACAATTTTGAAAACAAATCACACAATATTAAAAAACAAATATAAAATTGACAATTTGGAGACAAAAAATGGGTCGGTCGGCCACCTAGACAGGTGTTTTTTCCGTAGTCTAAACAAAAGATAATTCTCAAGTAAAGGTAATCATGGCACAGCCCTATATCAGCTATAAAAATGCCACTCATTGCCAATAAATTAGCTCCCTCAAATTGTGAATCCTCTGTGAACGATACCGATGTGCTAGACAAGTGTTAAGACTCTGTCTTATAGAATAAAGCTGTATAATCCGCAATAGAAGATTACGTGCTAAGCTAACCTAGTTCAGTCTAACACCAAAGGTACGCACCTCCAATCTTACGAAACAGATGAAACTGTACAATGCCTTACTTGTTTGTACCTCTTTTTACCTTCTTACCTTTTTTCAGACTTCCAAACTAGGAAAATATAACTGTATTAAAGTCATGTATCTATACACAACCTCCATCTTACCCAAGCGGCTACAATTACCTAACTTACTTTTTGTCCTTTATCATACATCTGGTAGTGAAGGTTATTTTGTTACTTTTCCTGAAATATGTGATGTGATACTGGTCTTTTAAACCTAAAGTACATATCACCTAAAATCTTGACCCCAACTATATACTAAAAACTAATTAATTTGCTTAAAAATCGATAGATTCTGAATTTTGTTGAAGCAGGTCGCTCATATACGGCCATTAATAAATAATCTGGTGACACACTTTGCACACAGCGTACTGCGGATTGATACTACGTAACCATGTTATTTCTACCAGCCACAATACCAAAATGCACCTGCAAACCGACCCAGCGCAAATAGACTTGTGAGAAATTTTATCGACAACGACGCCGCAAATATTGTCAAAGAACACACTTTGCTTCCATCTTCAAACATTATACTGTTAGCAGTACATCGCACAGGATGTGTTGAAATACATCGGAAACTTCCTCTTGCAGATTTAATTACTTGACCCAAAATGATGCCAGTACAAGATATATAAATATGAAATAGTCCAATAAAAAATGTATTTATTAATTTTTCGCCACCTCCATTCCATCACCACCAAAATAACCCAGAAATAACCCAGTATTTCTGGGTTATTGGTGGTGATTTTAGTGGTGATCTTGGTGATTTCATTAAATGAACCATTCACCAAGGTGTGAGCATGAGAAATAGGTAAAAGATTGGCTTAGCATTTCATGTTTGATATCCATGTGATGCACATGTGAAACTATATAGTACCCATGTGATACTCTTTGAGCAGCCCCTATATGATACCCATGAGTAGCAAAACAATGACCATGTGATATGCATGTATGATATGACACATCACAAGTATTGCCCATGTGTTACCCATGAGATAACCCATGTGATGAGTATGTCATACCAATACGATGTGCATGGCATTCCCACAATACCTGGCAAGAATCATATGTGACATCAATTCACTAAATGAACCACTGACCAAAAGCAAAAAGCCATTGCTACGAACATGCCTAATATTCAATTACTTCTTGATACAGAGGTAATAACCAATTAATCATTATTACATGTAAAGGACACAGGTAATTTAATTTCCTGGTGATGAACCAACGGTGTACAAATTTAATTACAAAGAGGGGGAGCATATTAAATCATTCATCTCAAACACTCACGCTTTCTACTGTAGATAGCAACTTTTGCTAGATTACTTTGCAATATCATGTATGCATCTCAAACATTGATATATTGGTGGATGGATATTGAAGTTTGAACAATTTGCCGGTCAACGCTTTTTGTAATATCAACATTTACTTTCTGCGGTCATGAAGTGCATTCATGATATCAATACCTTAATCAAATGAAAATATTAACCCCTTATACTACACAGCTTTCCTTATAATATCTCAAATCCGTTACTTAATTATCATATAAGTTACCTATGGGTCACTTTTATTTCCTAACTTTGCCCTGACTCAACTAAACACTTCAAAAGAAGTAAGTTCCCCTTTAGGGGTTCCCGTATATTTCCAAAACAATACATTGGAATGAAATGGGGTTTTCAGTCAAATGATTATAGGCTTCATACCAATACTTGACCAAAATTTCAAATCATCAGGTTCTGCCATGCTCGAGTGAGCACGTATTGAATGACGAAATGTCCCATTTCAGAAGTTGCTAAAATAACGTTTAATTTCAAAATTTGCAAAAATAATGTTTAGTAGCGGGAGGATCTTTCCTGGCTGGATACATGGGGCATGGTTACATACACAATATGGGGACCAAAGATCATAAACACATTTGCATCAGGCAGTGAAAGCCACGTTGACTGGCTGATCAACCTTCATCACAGGATATTGCTCATTTTCAAAAGCAACATTCCCTCTTTCAATGCATGCTAATTTGAGCATGGGAGCACCAGTTGGGTTAAAATTCTGGTACAACAGAGTTGGACTTTCATATCGAGTAGCGCGCCTCATCAACACTATGAGAAATTTATGTCGTCAATTGATACACCAACGTGGTGTGGTGGATACACACACTACTAAACATTATTTTAACAACTTTTGAAATGGGACATTCTGTCATTCAATACACGCTCACTCAAGCATGACAGAACCTGTTGATTTGAAATTTTGGTCAAGTATTGGTATGAACCTCATAACAATTTGACAGAAAACCCATTTCAACCCAATGTATATTTTTGAAATTATAAGGGAAACCCTAAAGGGGAACTTACTTCTTTTGAAGTGTTTAGACCTACGAGGATATCTTTAATCCATCTTCGGGGTTGGGCCCAGTTTGAGTACACTATTTCAGGTCCACATTGGGTCAAAGTCAGGTCAAGGTATGGTATGGTATTTCCAGTTAGGTTTTATTTCATTGAAGTTCATTTTATTTTTGAATCTCAAATTGTTAGAAATATTACATATTGTATAGTAATGTATCATTATAATCCCCCCCCCCCCCCCCCCCCCCCCCCCCCCCCCCCCTGGCTCAGATTATCAGGTGGTAAGTTTTTGTTCTGGTAATTCAAAGCATCAGATATTATATGCAATTTGCTTCTGCCTTCACCTGTATATTCTCATGATTGATCCACGGTTGAACAATATATTTGCCATGGTTTCAAATTGGCCGGGATGGGTAAAGTATGTAGAGTTCTTAGGATCCGGGTACAATAAAACCACTACCCAGCCAATCCTGGATTTCATGTTCTTTCCTAGTTCTTTCCATATAATTATATAGCTATACATATTGCAATCAACTGGCTTACCTCTCATCACCCTCATTTTTTGACAGCTGTTTTTTCCATTATTTTTTTTGGAAATTTCTTGAAAATATACAAGAATTTAGTGCGTGACTGTCATAAGCTGTTTTACTGTATAAGTGACTCTTAAGTGACATTCAATCTAGGTAGAGTGTAGGCCTATACACATGTTATCCGGAAGTGTACACATAGCCTAAGCTATGGGATGGCTATGTCTTCAGAATTTTATAAATTATAGCGAAAAGTAAGATTTACGCCGGGGTCGTGCTAAGTGCATCCACACAGGCGTTCGACTCCGACTTGTCGGTCGATCGTGTTACTCCTGAGAAATCTCAGGAATAAATTGGGTCGGAGTAAGGTCAGATTAGTTAACGGTCACTACTCCGCCCTTTAAAAGACCAAACGCTACTCCAACCTTTCTGAGACCCAATTTCAGCCGTCTAAACCCAACTTGTGATACAGTAACCATTCTGACCACCACCTTATCCTACCCTAAAAGGTTGCTGTGAAGTGTTATTGTCATCAAACTGGTCATTGAAGTTTATTAAAATCCATACAATCTCATACTATCTCTCAATTTTTAATTTGTATATAATTCAATTTTCCATGTGTATATAATTCAATTTTGAATTGGTTAATTGTCATTTCATGATGAAGCAGCTTCCAAAATGACACCATTCTGTGAGTTGTCTATAATGGTGTTCCCTTCCACTAAAACGACTGCATCAAATGTGTACATTAAATCAAATCATGCATACAAATAAACTGGCCAACTGTAAAACTTGACTCTATATGCAAATCTATAAATACGTTATTCAGATTCCACTCCTATGAATTCCATCGCCTCGCAGGCAACTTAGTAGGGAAAGGTGACAGTTTCCATACAATCAGACAAAAATAAACCCTATGTTGCTCTCTACTTCCATTTAATCCTTCTGATATCAAACATCAGGTCCATCTTTTTTAGAAATTTTTGGTATGCCATATTTTTCATAAATAAAAGAAACAAATTGTGATGAGATCATTTATATAGAAATGCTAACCTTTAAATGAAGCAAATACACCAAAGGTACCACTTCTCACTACAAATCTCATCAATTACTACTCTTATTGAATGAAAATGGACAAAAAACAAACACTATTTTTAACTTTGATTAAAACATAACCATTTTCTGTTATTAAAAAGCAACACATTTTTTTTGTTGACCAACGCGCAAGTCATCAATATCTAAGCCAACCAGGTGTGACATGATGACTGAGTGATAGTACACCCAATAGATAGTTACTATTTATAAAGGTAGGTTTGAGAAAGTGGATATACTGTTTGATGGTGAACTAGGCAGTTGATGCCACCCATTTATAGCGCAAGTAGGCATGCAGAAACACATCCGTAAAACATCAATAAGTGATGTTTTGCAGAAGCCAATATTCCAGGTTTCCATCTGGTGATTGGTAGACAACCAGAACCATTTAAAGCAGCCCAGTTTGATACGGTGGGGGGAGGGTATTCATGCAGTGGCGTAGCTCAGGGGGGGCAGGGGGGGCAGAATTTGTTTGTGCCCCCGCCCCCCTTTGTGCCCCTGCCCCACTCTTCGGATATAGGGCTTATATGCGTTTTAACCATTTACAAATGACTATTTTCGCCTGGTTTTGTAAAATAAATGCCTTTTTTTTTAGAAAAAATGCTTAAAACACTGCGGATTTGCCATTATTTGTTGACTGTTGTGCGAAATTTTGTGACCGTGCGAAATTTTGTGACCGTACGAAAAATGTTGACCTCTACCCCCCCCCCCCCCCCCCCCCCCACTTACGTGAAATTCAGGAGGTGACTGACTTGGGAAAAATTTGGGGCAACCTTTTACAAAATTTTTAGAAATCTTGCCCCCCCCCCCCCCCCCCCCCCCCCCCCCCCCCCCCCCCCCCCGCCCCTGAAAAAAATCCTAGCTACGCCACTGTATTCATGTATATACAGTATACGGATATGCTACTCTAATGGGTCACTCTCTGCGAACATTTCCTAAACATGGGGTATGATTTGTGCCAGAAAACCCTAAACACTGGTTCCAAATCAAATTGCGAACAGAAAAAAAAACATGGGTCCCCAAATTGTGAAAAACAGTCACATCAGCCATATTTTTAAAGTAAAAACCCCTCTATAAATGGTTCAGAATTTCAAACCTCCAGTGACATAACCTCGTTTGATACCAATATACTGCGCTCACACTTGTTTTCGTCAGAAGAGATCCAATGATGTTTGAATGAATTCTGCCCTCTTTTGATCTCTGATAACATTATACTTCGTTTGATCAGCCCTTAAATCAATAAAATTATGTACCCCTGCCCATTAAAATAACAGATATGCATGCACAAATCAAAACACTGTATTCCATATGTTGATTTCCAAAGGATGCAAATGAAATAAATAAATTATTGAATTGCTCAATGTTTTTTGCTGTTGCCCAAGGACAATGTTTTGTTACACGGAAATGCACAGAACCGTACATCGAGCTAGCCAGCTGCTGTGTTTCCTAAGCAATTTCTTTAATTCATTTCAATACATCTGTAACCAATTTGAAATGACTTTTTTGGTATACTGATATTTGCAATCAATACAAAGCTAATGGTTTCTTGATATTATCATGTTCGACGCAAACATCTGCAAAATCAGAATTATTTATTCTGTTCATTTTCCAGTGAATTCTCATTTCCATTTCTTTTCTTTTTGTATTTGAAAGTATTTAACTGTCCTTTAACTACCTTTAACTGACCTTCGATGGCTGTTTTAGCAATTTATTTCTCAAAATCATTAGATCAATTATAGCCATGCAGACTTTTTCTGGAAACAAATTAAACAAAATGTCTGATTTTTCTCAGTTAGTAATGCATCACCAAGTTGAGATGCAATCCTCTTTCAGTCTAATGGACTGAATGATGAGATCTTATGCAACACATTGTCTCCATACAAGTAGGCTATGGACATTGGTTTTAGATTATAAAGTGCAACAGCCCCTATAATTTGCAACGCTTTTCACTCTTTGTATCACTATTCAATCCCCAGTACGCAAGTAAAAGGCACCACCAACGTGTTTGCTTATGACATTACCGTATCTGACGTATTGACAAAGGCGCTCGTTACCAACAAAATTTCACAAGAACAATCTCCCCGGTATATTTCCCCGATCTAGTGGATTGGCTGATTCTCATCAAGAAACCCAAGTGTTTCAATTTGGAAAATAAAAAAATGTCCCAATGGAGCAACCAACATCGTCGGTGCTATACTATTGCCATTTTTTTTTCAAAACCTTACGAGATTCTCGTTGGTTCCCTTGATCATTCCTGAAAGCTCGGGAGGTGCAGTGAAAACCGATACTCCACCGTATGTCACTGAGCTATTGAGAGGAATTGGTGTTACACTATCTGCCAAGACACAATTACCAATTTCCAATTTGTAAACATTGTGGCGGCTTCCCTTCCTTTCGATTTTTGCATTTTTATCAGTTTCGATTTTGTTACTATTCAATGATCATATTTTGCATGCCACTGCTGCATGCACTTGATGTGAGAGCCAATAAAAAGAGATACAGCTCTCACTAGTTCTCCCCACGTTTCAACTGCGAGGGCGCTGTAGGGTGCAAATATAATTAGCCTTTATCGCAACGTGTCATCCTCTCCAATAAGACTGCCCATAGGCTGTAATATACCTGTTAAATTCATCAACGTAAACTTTCTCACTATGGAAATTTTGGCCCCTGATAGCAGTCTCGCTCAGATAGGTTTTTGGCGAGCTTAGCTCGTAACGTTTATCCCTTGGCCACAGGGCAACAATGTGGAGAGCCCTTTCTCGGATGACTGGGAAAAAGAACGTGCTGGCTTCCTCCAAAATACTAATCGCGAGGAGAATCTCCACGGTATGATGCCGTTATGACCTGGAGTATTGAATCCCATCATTGTGCAAAGAATATAAATGACACATTCAAAAACCATGAGTGAAAAAGAGCCATACATTAATTATCATCTGATGTTATCCAACACTATTGCAACCCTACACTGTACCTATCTGGAACAGGAAAAACTGGAAAATATGTGTGCGGTGGCTGTTACATCTGGAAAGGTTACTCCGTTGTCACACACGCATGGATGTGGTTTGCGATTACCACCACGATGCCGCCACCCCTCAATCTGTTAAATTTGACTTGGCATTATTAATAGTTTGACAAACAACATTCTATTTACCAAACAGCGATGCAAAATCGGAGCACTTGTGTACAGAGAAAATATTGCCGTTTTCGATGAAACACATTTCTGAAAATTGTAACGAGAGAGCAAGCTCCTACAATGTGTTCCACAACAATATGGAAAGGGAAGAAATCATCAAAAACACTTGTTCTTTTTGCAGACAAAATAAGGAGATTCGGAAACCGAAATATTGACTTTTCATTGTGTAAAATGTAGGTTACTTTTTTAAACCTATGGGTTCTTATAGAACCAACTCAGATGACTGACATCTGAATACTCACACCAAAAGGCAATTGACTGACACTGATTTAACCCCATATCGGTGATATCATTGTGAAAGCATATCATTTGTGACTTTTCCATATTTATAGGCCTAAAGCAGAACCGAAGGCAGCAGTATTAGATTCTCCATTCTGTAAATATTTGCAAAGGGGTATGACTGAGTATTTGATTTTTACCAAGAGCTTACTGGAAGCCAAATGACACATTTGTTTCATTTATTTATTTTGAGTTTTCTTGAATTTCACGTTAGACGTGTACCCTACTTTGCAAAACAGATGCCAATCTGGAGTTTCATGAAATTTCACATAAGAATCATAACCTACTTTGGATAACATGTAAACATCTTGAGAAGGAATAAAAAAGTTTAAACATTGTTCCAAATATACCATCACATTTTGGTATACGATAAAATACTGCTCTTGTTACCAAGCCAAAAATCTGTATTCCATTCCACCTTACCAACATGATGTCAGAGCATATTCCAGTAAAATTTAACGAATGTGATAAAGGATACGAAGAATTGAAGAATTGGATGAAGGTAAACACAGCTGAGACTTAATGTGACACTATCATACAGTAATTACGATGATCCTTTGGACATAACTTGTCCAAACTTTCAGCACTGATTTAAACTTCATTAGGCCAAACATGAAACACCTCATAATGCAATCGTGGGAGTCGAGAATATCCTGGGAATTACCATATGGATTGGCATTTAAGTCAAAATAGCTTCGCCATCCTTAAGCTGCGATATGCTTGCACAATTTAAATTTGTATTTCAGGTGTTTACTTTTGTTTTTGAAATCTACAGAAGTCTGTATTCCTAAACACTGGTGTTCATCACTACATACTTCTAGGAGCAATATATTGCACATAATCTACCAATAAAACTGACTCTATACAAGATAGCCTTTGGCCAGCAACCTGTGTCTTCAAGTTGGCTCTCCAATCGACCACTTCTAGCCTGTTGCACGGTTGTCAGAGACGTATAAGTTACATACTTAACCTCGCTAGACCGACGCCACTTGCTAACGAGTCCAGCTAACCCTACAAAACAAGACCTTTCCACACTTTACTTAATGCCTTGTCACTGTGATACACTGTATGCTGTTGATCGATACTCTTGAAACTATATGGAGAGAATTGGCAAGATTGCACTTGTAGATGCCATAGGTCATCAGAGGATTCAGTGTAACTATCCTACACTCCTTGATCGGTGGTGTCAAAGTCAAGTTATGATAAGTAGTTGCCAATCAACGCCACCCACTACACATGAGAAAGAATTTCATGCACAAAAAGCAGGAACATATGTATAAAATTGGGCCAAAAAGAGCAAAATGGTCTAAAACAAACAAAAACGTGTACACATTTTGCAGGGGGAAAATAAAAATTTAGACATTTTGATGTAAAAAATGATACAGGGAAATGATCATGCATGACATGACTATGCATGACATGAAAATTGTTTGGTTATGCTTTTTGAAAATCAGACTATCGTCTAACATCTTATATATGTTGATGTATGTCATGCAGACCACGTCTACTTAAGAATGCAAGGGAAAACTAAACTAAACTACACACATATTTGTATAACAATTACTGACTTCCTCATGTTGATAAAATAGAAGATATTAGTCGTCTAGACAAAAAATTGTTTTCAGACTTTCACTGAAAATACAACATTGCAGAGTACAACTATGTTAACATGTGATTTCTAACTGAAAACAAAGCATTTTTGATATTGGTGAATGGACAGCTTATAATAACATTGATTGTTACCATATATGACAGACACAATACTCATATTTATAAGACTGTTTTGCAGAGAGGGTTAAAGCAGAAGTACCTAAACTATATTCAAATGTCTCCCTACACACTTCAATAGTGCACTTAGTGTTTTTACAATCTGTCTGTTACTTCAATAATCTCCAGTAGATAGCACATCCGTACTCTTAAGGGGATATCGTCAAAAGGGATATGTCAAATCAATAAGTGTGAGCTGAGCCAATCTCAAGTGAGTCCTGACTACTGTTTGCGATGACCGATTAAAATGAACAAGTACAACAACCTTGACTATTTGTTCAGGCCACAAGACTAAATAAAAACGGGTTTCTCTTGGAAAGTTTTCCACAAAACCCATCACACCATATGTCACTGAACAGATTGTATACTATTCATTGTTTACATGTGATGCAATCAAGCAATATGAGTCTGTGAAGTAAAAAATATCACCATTTTAGTTTCCTACTTGATTTTATTGGTATTTGCAATGCTACATTTTGCAGAAAATCCCATTTTAAAATGGATTCTTAATTCCAACGATTTTTGCAATTGAAGGTACATATGTATTCAAAACAACAGAAAAACAACAGAATTTCTAACTTTTGTTTGGTTGTATCTTAAAATCAATATTGGTGACTTCCAACTCATTTTGCTTGATCACATCGCTATGCTTATTTTTCTAGAGATTGCAAACAATGATGTAAACCTTTTTTTACAGACTATGCTGAGAAATCACTAGGACAAACTCAATAATCTTTTTTCCTAATAGAATTTATAAAGGCCAAAAACCTTTCGAATCTATCTTCGAATACTTATCCAATCATACTTTCAATCTCGTAAGTACAATCTCTTTCAAAGAAGAAAACAGTTGTAGTAAAAGCTTCCGACTGGAGCAGTGGTGTTATTAGAGGGCAGGTGGATTAACTGACCCTATTTTATCGAATAAGGATAGTGCCGCCCACCCAATCATATTGGATAAGTCCCTTATGCGGAGGGAGGGAGGGCTGACACCTAATAAGTCTGTTCCTCCCCTAACCAGCCGGGTTGCTGTCATTTTCATTGGTTAGTTGAGTTGCTTGGCTTTCAATGTACCATTACCTACCCTAATTTTAAAGTCTTTTTCTGGAATAGCTTATTCAAATTTGTATTTGACAATCAGTAATCATATTTATAATTCTAATATTTACCACCAAGAATTCTATAACAAATGGCTTCACTTTATCTCATTTTTAAAAATGTATATTTGATAACCAGGTATGAATAAATTGAATATACAGCCACTGCATCCTCTTTACGCGCACCATGTTATATTTACCTGTCCCACTTGAATATACTCAAATTCAACAAACCATTAACTATTAACTCTTAGATTAAATAGAGTCAAACGTCATCGAAACATAAAAAGAAAAGAAAAACAAAACAAATATAATCTTTAGTTTCTAGGCCGGATGACAGCCATGTATACTTGCACATGTCCATCCATTAAACAGAAGCTGTTAAAGAGTGCCTAGTCACAACTCTCTCTCAAACTGTTCATGCCCTGGAGACATCCACAACCATAAACTCTTCTGCTTGCTTCATTTACTGGCACTAGATTTTTTCATCCATATACATACACTTGACCATACAGCGATGGGTCACTTCTCATCATTCCACACTTTCTATCATACCGCCGCCTCTAGGTGACCCATGGTTTGCATGAGGCTGTGTGTGTACATCGGCAATCACACAAAGCACCGACTAACCAAATTCAAACATTATTCGATTGGACAACGATGCTTACGATACCTTTATAGCCCGCTCTCTGCTGTCGCCCGCAAACCCTCCACCACGCAATCAGGAAATTGATGCCTCACACTCGTAGTTGCCACATTGCCAAAGTGTTGTTCGATACGAAGAGTTTCCTTGATACACAGCAAGCACTTTAAAATGCCGATTAGCTACTCTTGGAAAGTTTCCTTCACAGGGGCCCTGGTCTGTCACCACTCCACCAATGTTCATACGCACATACTTGTCATTTTGGCTGACTCAAGTAGAGATGAAACACAAGCCAAAAAACCCATGATCCGTGGAAATACACCGCAACTATAACCAAGTCTTCAATGCAAACCTACAAATGGCAAGACCGGTGTGGCATTTACCAGGTAACCCCTGATTTAGATCAAACAAGTATGCTTTCCCTTATTTATATACCACTAGTTTCAAGCCAGACAGAATCTCACTGATACTGGTTTCCGATAATCCGTGGCCAGCAAATCAGGCACAGATTAGTGGACAAATCCCTTGTCTGCCATTGTGTAAACCACGATTTGATTGACAAATCATGCATGTGGTGCATCTACCTATAGAGTAAGAATCCTCGGACTATTTAAAAGACCATTACATTCCTCCTCCTCCTCTCAAGCCCTGTCAGTGTCTGTATCAATTTCAAGAATTACGTGATTTATAACATGCCATCCAAGGATCTTTTGAACGGATCAATACCAGTAGGAAATTTTAACTGGCAAGTTTTGAGATCCTTTGCGTTGTGTGCATTTCTCTGAATTGTAATTTGTCACATTTAGAGTATTATAACACAATGCTTTTAACATGGTGTCGTCTTGGCTTACTTACTGAGGGGCTGCAATCATGAAGGGGGAGAATTTATCTATACTTTGTTTGCCTTCGTTGGTACGCAGGCAATTGGTATGCATTCCAGCTATCAAGGCATGCACAAGAATGCTAGTAAGTCAACAGCTATAACACTTGTATGTGAGTATGTTCAACGATGATTGCTAGCACTTCCGCAACAAAGTTGTTCCACCCAATGCTGAAATAGCTAACGAGACAAATTCACACAAATAAAACCTTCATTTACTGGCTGATAAAACGTATTAGTTAAAAAGATGATCCCATCACAATGAAATGCCCTGGTGGGATCGCAACACTTTAAAGAAATTATAACAGAAATCTCATTTAAATGTTGAAAAAAAAGAGCTGATCTTAGACAGCACTAAGAAGAAAATATGTAACACATTGAGAAAGCTTAACGATCTACAAATCCAATAACCGTCAAAGTCTGCACATTACTAACAACAGTAACTCATTATTGTTGTTACCGTTAAATGTGATACAGAGGCGTGTAACATAATCTACAGATATATATGCTCACTCGTCCTCACCTGTGAATTTCGTGTCGGGATTTATGGCCAATCTCGTCTATAGGAAATCCGCCTCATCCCTTATTAATCCAAATAAGAATAAATCAATGCCACTTTTAAGTCTTAAATGTCACAGAGTGGCACGATATTGCCTCAAACATGGTTCAAACGCTCGGACATCAAAAAGGTGGCTGTCACGCTTGGTGCATGCATTTTGATAACTTGGCTAAACACACTAGCGACGTGTGAACTTTATGAAAACTTCAAGCCGCATCCGTTGCCCCATAACTGTTTAAATCCAATATATTTTCGGCACTTTTTTGCCAATGTGTCAGCAAATAATGCTGTCCTGTTTTGACGTACGTGACACAAGTTTTTGCAATGCAACGACAGCTTGATTTAAAGGTGAGATATCGACTATCTGCTGATGTCTCCTCCGCAGAGCAATAAAAAACGGAGCAAGCACCCAATAAGCTTAGCGCAAATAGCTAAACATAAAATGGATACCTTTGGGAGCGTTGAAAACGAGTGTCTCCATATGTATGAAGCCCCAGTGCGTGTTAACTAAATAAACATGATAAAGACGGCGCAAACAGAGTGCAAGATCACGCTATTATTCCCCAGTAATCTCTCTTTGTTTTAGACAAATCAATGAGGCCTCCGTTTGATTGCCATCCCGCAAACATTTCGCAATAATGATGATGACGCCGATTGGTTAAAAGTCACGATCTTGTCTGGGTTAAGTTTATCCAACCTACATCCTGGTAGGTTAAAGGAGTCTATATGCCATGTGAAGTTTTCCTTTCACACAAACAAATTAAACAATCAAAATGATTACTTGCTCCCATCAAAGATGACACATCTGATTTGCAACGATAACTTTAATTACCCTCAAGAGTATTACGGCTAATTTCAGATTCTCTTAATGTGTCGCTTTTCACTCATATATAAAACAATAAAATATTCATGATGATACGCTAACACCGATTTCATTATAAACTCAGCATAACCTTCCAATCAACGATTCTCTTTTAAATTTTCCATCTACTAATTTCATATTAAATTAATCTATTTTGTGTTAATGAAATTTGGAAAAAATTGTTACAGAAACCAAAGAAATCCAAAGCAACTCTGCTTAATACACGGTTTTAGAGTTTCGGCCAGGAAGCCAAGTTGTACTGAAACTTCAATCCCACAATGCAAAGAGCATTTTGCATTACAATGGTTACAGGCCAAAGGTTAATTCAGGTTTTGTTGCATGTGCTCAGATCATTGCATTGTGGGGCTTGTTTGATCAGCCCGGAAGCCGAGTTGTACTGAAACTTCAATCCCACAATGCAAAGAGCATTTTGCATTTTAATGGTTACGGGCCAAAGGTTACTTCAGGTTTTGTTGTATGCTATGCCCATTGCATTGTGGGGCTTGTTTCATCAGCACGGAAGCTGGGTTGTACCAAAATCCCACAATGCAAAGAGCATTTTGCATTATAATGGTTACAGGCCAAAGGTTAATTCATTGGCATTGTTGTATGCTAGGCAATGCTCAGTGCATTGTGGGACTATAATGTTGCTACAACTCAGTTTAGGGGTTTTACAAACATGACTGATCCATCCATGGATAATGCTTGTTTGATGGTTCGAATATCTTGTCAAACTGTGTTCCTGCCTCCTTGGCACCATGTTAGTTTTGCTTTCTTATAAACATTTTTCTTTTGAGTTGGGAGGAAAACTACCTCATCCATGTTCACAGTAAACTGGCCATGGCCTTTCACAAACTAACAAGTCTATTGAATTATTCCCAAACAACACCTACGTCAAAATCCCCACTGAGCACTAAAAGTAATATTTACAGCATACAACAATATTGCCATCTACTGGTAACAGCCGTCTACAGGGACTATACAAGTCGTTATTTAACCAGCGATTATATTCGGTTCATTTCTCCACACTACCTTTCCAGATAAAAGATATATCCGTCAACGAAAATCTCACGCTCTAACACCCGGTCTGCAATGAGTCTGCTCACCACTCAACTACCTAATGATGTAAAAAGACATTAGTCTAAAACTTGACAGCTAAACTACTACTCTCAAAAGATTACTAGATGATTTGATATATACAGGGCCAAACGCAGAGATCAGACAGTATTCTGGAAATCTGCAGTTGATTTTCACTTCTTTTTTAGTCCCCCCCCTCCCCCCCCCCCCCCCCCCCCCCCCTCTCTCTCTGCTTCAACTAACTAGTACTAGTAGTGGTTCAACTTTCACAATTTTGCACTGTCAACTAGCCAACTAGGAAATGTCAACAAAATATCTCTGCATCCGACCACTGCCAGATTTATAGCAATGAGCTGCTGTATCTGTGTAATGGTTTAAAAATCAGTCATTGATTCATCAAGGGTATTAGAATAGCATTTGGTAACAGAGATGGTTCCTGATTCTACTTTATATATTTGGGACAATAGCAATAATTCATAAGGCAAAATCAACATAAAAACACAAATATGACGAAAATAAAATGTAAAATGTGCAAATCATAGATAGATTGGGTGACTCAAACAGGGTGGTTTTAACCCTGATTGCTTACCACAGTCTTTCTATTACACAGAGTATTAGGGTACGTGTGAGGCTATGATATCTCTCATGAAACAACCAACTGATAATATACGACAATCCGAGAATCCCTTCTCAAAATACCCTCGCTACGGTCCCCAACCATTGCTGCCATTCTATCAGCTTACACAACTGACTGTAAAAGCGAATCATCTGCGATGGAATATAAACACACCTACTTGTCAACAGAATGCACTTAAACAAATCCTGTGTTATGAGTATAATATCCGAGATTTCAGATATTGCACCGGGGTAGTACTTGGGTCTTGGCCTCGAGCTGTTTGGAGTGCCAACATAATCCAAACATATAGCTAGGCGCTTTTTAATTTGAATTATATAGAATCGCTGGATAACGGAAGACAACTTTATAACGATATGATCTCATTAGTACTCCGTATCAAAATATAGGTTTTTGTAGAAAAACTAAGCGTGGTTGCTTTAATTGTAAACATGTAAATTCATAAAACAATTAAGCTTGATGCATAGTTTGTTGTTACTGAAGAAGCTAATGAACCATTTGACATTGCTGTTGTATAATTAAATATCAGGTATACTTGGAGATTGAATACCAACTAGACGTACCAACTAGACGTAAAGCATGTATTTTAACATTATGAAATAAGAGTTTTAACCCTTTGAGTGCATCCCACAGAATTATTATCTTCTAAACACCTTTTTGGCTACAAATATAATTAAACTGGATGGATCATTCAGAAAAAAAGATAAGACTAGAAGAATTAAAAGAAAAGCTATCTACATTTATAGAAAATGACATATAATTGGTTGCATGGATGATTCCCCCTTGGAAGTAACCAATTAGAGACACTGATACAATGGCAGTCGTGATGATGGGTTAATAGCTACACACATCAATATTACTGATGAGGTAACGGCAGAAACTCTCAATATATTTTTCATTAGGTAAGACAATTGAATGACAAAATATATTATGAATGTTGTGTTTCTGTTATATATTGGAATGTATAATTGCAAATTGCAATATATATTCAATAGGGCTCTGTTATTAAATTAACCAATTTGTATCACATTCATGAAACTTGTAATAAATTGAGACCCATTTAAACAAGTAATATTCCCATCCCAATATTTCCAACAAAGTTATTTGGTGGAAATTACGAAGCTCTAAATTTTCTAAATAGAAACATGTATACACTTAAATACAATGTTGACAAATTGGGCTACTTTTTCTTGCCTCTTTTCCCATTGAAAGCAATAGTAGGAACGTGATTGGGCTACGTTGAGGCATGATTATGGCACCATTGTCCTACTGTCTGAGCCTCTTTGATGGGAGTTCAAAATTGAGTTTAAGGCAGTATTACCTATCTAATCCATAGATCCGCTTGACTACCCAAAGCAGTGTACAGCGAGGGATGCAATCTGACCAGCAAATTTGTACGTCAGCCCAAATTCATGCTTGTGATAATTACACACAGGTCAATGTTACAGTATGATCGTATATTTATTTAGCGGGTCAGGAAAGTGTATTAATAATATCTAGGCATAACTATGCAAGTTCATCATTATAATACAGATAATAAAATGGAACAATATAATTTTAAACCATTCTAAGCCATTATTTAAAAAGGGGCATTGTGATGAAATGTTTCTGTATGTATCTGTACCACAGTACTCTACACAATATGCTTCCTATTACTATTAGAGAGCATGGAAAACACAAAGACGAACCAGTTAACACTTAAGGAAAACAGGGGAACATTTGCAGGACCTTCCTCATGCTCCTATACTTTTCCCTGGAAATATAATCTACTTCTGATAGCATCATGTCTATGTTACAGTGATGGGCTACTATCTACCCCTGATAGTATGATGACTGTAATGCAACTTTGTCGCTATCAGGGGTAGAAAGCAACACCCACTGTAACATAGATATGGTATTGAGACAGCATTTTCTAATGAAAGTTGTAGGGTGTTGTTGGTAACTTGAAGAAAGCACTAGAATTGTTCAGGTATCGATAAGTTTTGCAGGGGAAATCAAATAAATAAACCAACAGAAAAAAGGTTTTAAAAGCCTTGTGAAAAAGCAGATGCAAATAAGTGGCTTATTTTTTATACTTATATCTAAAGAAAAAATAAAGAAAAACTTCATCAGAAAAACTCTCATGTCTGATTGTCTATCTTGCTGATTGACTATGTTACACTAATACTAATAGTGACAAATTAGAAGTTTGTGTAACCTTAATATGACTGAGTTCCTGTAATATTACAGATACTCATGCAATAATACCTATTTCATTTAAAATTGTATATCTGATTCAATTGATACAAACCATTTAATCATCTGACAAATACATGGCATTATTAATAATATATTGATATATTAGTATGGCAGACATGATCCGTTTGAACATCAAGCATATAAACACAATCAAATTATACATCAACGTGATGCATGCGATTGTCACGATTGTGTACAATTTTGCTGAGTTTGTTTATGTAGAAGCAAGCGCACAGTGAATAATGAGCTCCTGAGTATGTCATTCATCAAAATGCTTTATTAAATAAAAATGCGCTGGCTAATTTTATTTGATGGGGGCCCCATCATCTTCAGCTTGTCAAATAGAAATGAGGGGGAAAGGCTATGATGCATACATCTATCTGCGACCTAGGTTTCGGGTAAAGTGATGAATTGCAATTTAATTGTGAGCTCGACGGAACTATAAATAGTAATCATAAACACTTCTAGCGGAAAATGAAAAGGGGAAAGAGTAGGTTGTTTGTGTTATTGTCTATGGTATTTATATGACAATGGAGGGGGTGTTGGATATGAGAACAAGTAAAAGGGAGGGGGATGTGTTAAAGGTTTAAAATATATATAATTTCTCAGATTTGATATTATTCAATAACAAATAAGGCTAAATTCAAGCAAATTGTGCGTACCAACCAAGTATCTCCCCTATAATATATTTACTAATAACTTTTAAAACTTAACTTATAAAGCCCTAATACGATGTTGACATCTTCATCGGACTAAAAACCTGACCTGTGTTATTACTTTTGTAATAGTCATCTTCTCAGTCAAAAAGGTCAGAAAGTCATCAGTCTGATAAGATTGAAATATAACAGTAGAAACAATCATCTAGGAAGTACAATTTTATTAGATATGTCATATGAAAACTGTGTCCAATGTTATAAACAATCATGATACATCTATATCAAAGTCAAAGAAAGTGCACATGTGACGCATAAATCCATCTGTCAATTATAGTTTGTACAATGGATTCTATCAAACTGCTGAATCCTACTTCGATGTTCATTTATAATTAACAACTCATACCTCAAGCTATCTATTTTATGCCATGGTTAATCAATTTGAATTAAACCCGCATTTGATCTTTTGATCACAACAATTAAAGACCGACCAATTGTGGGGGAAAATATGTTCAAGTTTTACGAAAGAACTCATCTATTTTGTTCAAAAAATAATCACAAGCGACAGCTGTCTTTTCAGAATCAAATCAACTGTACACAATTAAACCCTTTTACAAATGCTTGTGTCCCTGGATTGTTGTAACGTCAAACATTACAATGCTTGGCCGCAATAGGTCAGAGCGTCCGGATGTATACCACCTGCTAAAACTATAGCTCTCATAGATAAGATGAAAAAACAACAGGTAAACACAGTATGACTGGACAGATCAACATTGCCATTACATGCTTTGGCGAGAATACATGTTTGCTACTGTAAAGGTGGAAAGGCTATTGCATGTTCACATCAAGCTATCCAACATCAAATTTTATTCTGATATTGTGTCATGTATATATCAGCTAGTCAAAGTATAGTTACTCTTAAAGGTGGGTGACCCAATGTTATCACATGCTGTTTGATTCTAAATAAAAGCTGCATCATAAATGCAATGCAGCACATCAAAAGCATAGACTAAGACAGTTGAAGTCGCAGAGACTAAGACAGTTGAAGTCGCAGAGACTTTTCTATGCTTTAAAATGATTAGACACCAAATGTATCAAAATTGAACAAGGCATTCAGATTTTACAAGTGAAAATGACTCCTAAATTCTCATTTTTTTAAATTTTTTATTTCCGTAATCATCTATATCTTGAAAAACACACAGCCGCAAAGTCCCCTTTTTTGATGTGCTTCTTCACAAGTCTTACTCCAAACATTAAAGTTAAATTTCTCAAGTAGTTTTAATGATAGAAGCAAAATATTCATTTCAAATTTATCCATAGGACACAATGTTGATATAATATTTTCTTTCTTATAGCATCCAAGAGGTAATGTCTCTCCGACGCACACAAACAAATATGTTGCTGTTTTTTATAAACCCAAATCTCAATTTTGATGGAAGAAAGTGGATATGATAGTGTCATAAACCTTTAAGGGAGTATTGTCAGAGTACGGCGAGTCAACAACCTGCCTATTGGAATGCCATGTAGTAGTAATCTAACACACGATGCTTGGTCATTGAGGTGTCATCTTATGTGTTTGATATGGTTAGATTTGACATGTGTAACAGCTCAACAAGTGTCATATTTTAGCCGTGAGTTATGATATTCCATGAGGACGGGGCATTGGACAAATAAATGTTAAGGTCCAGGGGATGTGCAGACATGTGATGGAAGTTGAAAGTCTGTATGTTTGTAATTTTATATTGAGATAGTGATTATATTTCAAAATGATTGTGTATGGACGGATGTATGCATGTGCAAAAATGCTTTGATAATACAGATGATGTGTTTATGTAGATGGCAGGTAGTAACATACACTGTGATTATTTACATGAAGTGCTATCAGGAGAAGACAGATAACAACACAAATACACAATAACATATGCAAGCATCAATACTGTAAGATGCATGGATGTTGCTATCAGGGGTAGATAGCATCACACATTGTAACATCAACACTGGTGTTCTTAGGATCAACACACTGCAACAGAGATAGGGTGCTGTCAGGGGTAGATAGCAACAAATACCGTAACATAAATATAGTGTTATCAGGGGTAGATAGCAACACATACTGTAACATAAATATGGTATTATCAAGGGTAGATAGCAACACATAATGTAACATAAATATGGTGTTATCAGTGGCAGGCTTTCCGCAACACTGCGTTTTCAAATCTGGGGACGCCATGTTTTTGCTGAGGACACAGTACATTTTAAATTGGACTCTTTATTGCGTCCATCTGGACGCAATAATTTTTGATCAGGTGTCAACATAATCTTGCACATGTAAGCTTACTTTAAATAAGTTTTCGTGACGATCAAAATAAAAGTGTACTTGGAAATAAAATATTTAATATCCTCGGTCTTTCTTATACAACTCTTTACCATCGTCCAGGTTTTCTACAATGTTTTTGTCGTGTCCGTAGTCGTCTTTGAATGCATACAGCGTCAATACAGTATTTAAACGGCCAATTTTCAAGAGAGACTAGACACGTGCGTATTGCGTAATTTTTTCCATCTCTTCAACAGACCAATAGTGACGCTTGATCAGTTGTTAAACATGATGTTGCGTTGATTATAATACGGGTAAGGGGTGGATTTTTTTGTACGAGGGCAAAGGTTGAATATATTATAATTGTAATTATTTCGTCTCTACGGCATATCCAGTTCATCGCTTTCATTGTTCGTTGTTGTATAAAAATGTAGATGAATCAGTTATTGTTATAGTGATTACCGCATGGGTAAATATCTTGACGGAAAACTTTGAACCACAAAAACACATTTATATAGTTGTCTTCTGTTAATTATTTACTTATCTTTCTCTTTACAAACAACAAATAAATAGAGTAGACAATTTTTAGACATTTTAGCGCTGTATCTGTAGTCGCAATTCACAACAACAAAAAATTGACTCACAAACCCATAACTTCTTCTCGGACCCCATTATTTTAAGAATTGGTAGATTATGGGTCCAGTTATTAGATTGGACCCCATAATATTTTCACCTAGCGGGAACCCTGATCAGGGGTCGATAGCAACAATTCCCTACAACATAAATATGGTGTTATGAGGGGTAGATAGCAATACACACTGTGACAAAAATCAGGAGGTTGATTGCCTCCCACATTTTTCGAAGGAATTAAATGTAACACCAAGTTTTGTATAACATATACATAGTGCTATCAGGGGTAGATAGTAACACAATGTAACATTCATATGGTCCAATACGACCCATCTATAATAGACCACTCGTGGTCACCGACCATATCTAAATACCCAGCATATGTATGAATATCTTCACAAGGAACCATTGCTAGACATTCTTTTCCATCGCTCATACAAATTGCATTGCCCCCATCACATGAATAGTTAACTCTGAAAGCAGCTATCACCCTAAGTATGGTTATTGCCAATGCATTATACATCATAATAAATGACGCGGAGAACATAGTGAATTACTCTAATGGGGATACGCCATCGTCCAGCTCTTTTCAAATTGCTCTGTGCTATACTAATGGGCTAGTAGGTGTCCATAAATTGACTTTCATTTCTATACCTATTTTAGTCCGTATAATACAAATAATGAAATGTTATAAAATAATAGGTATCAGTATCAGATTTTGATAACAGGCTTTCGTTGTGTTTAATGATGTATATAAACATTGATTTATTTTCTGCATAAACAAATAACAATAAAAAAGTATGACACATATCTTGAAAAAGGGGGTTTCCTGTCTTCCATTTTTGTTCAGGGGACGAAACAATCCCAAAGCTAAAATAACCATGGCATAATTGCTCATTGCTTCAATCAAATTTAGTAAGTTAGTCCTATATTGCCATTTGTATTCTAATCTCTTTTTCGTCAGCCCTGTAATTTCAGTTAGGGAGATTCATGTGATGATGAGTATATGTATTTTGCTTTAAATTTGTGACAATATAGCAACTAATAAAAGTTTTGCATCTTAAGCCACATCACTGAGTGACACAAAACTTAATTACAAACTAGCCAAATTTCTCCTAGTTGGATGGGGTTGCACTTTAACAACCCAAGTTTGCCCTTGGTCGAAACATAATACTAGGATGTATCTACCCGAATGATATTCTCTTAGATGAGGCCGATGGGAAGATGGTATAAATGACGTTCATTTGAGACGCTCATTTCTCGTAGAGATTTCAAGGCACTGTGAATTGATACGATTTATGTGAACTTGGATCATTTCCCCTCGCATCTAAAATCCATAGCCACATGCCATTCTCAAAGTTCAAGTGTACCGATCCTGGGCGTATAGCCACGAAACGTCGCTCCGCCAAGGTGATGCGGTGACAACAAACAAGAAAACAGCAAGTCGGATCAAATGACTCTTAATATTTCTACTTGTCTTGCTGCAAAAGTGGAGTTTAATCGTTTTGCAACATCGCTAAATCCCAGCGGATGACTGCACAAGATGGTGAAGAGTCCTTGATATTATGCAGCAGAGATGGTGCAGAGATGGTTTCAAGATGACTCCCAGCGGATGACTGCACAAGATGGTGAAGAGTCCTTGATATTATGCAGCAGAGATGGTGCAGAGATGGTTTCAAGATGACTCCCATTGGGGCATTGAGGCCAAGGATGGATAAGAAGTAGGCACATTGGCTATCTATTAATACTATAAATGATTTCTTGAATATGGTTTGCAATTGTGAAGGCTACAGAATCAGCAGATTCAGTCATCCAAGTTCTATAGCAGATGGCTACATTTAGATTTTAAATATGGCAGGTATTATTAATTCACCACTACATCAAATGTATAGCTGTTGTTGAATTTAATTAATCATTTAAGGCAGATACATTTAACATTAATAACTTGAGATGCACTATCGTTATCTATACCTTCCAACTATGTTGCCATTGAGTGTACCACAAATTGCTATACAGGCTCAATGATAATGTTGAGATTGTGTCAGAGTTTGTGAGGGTGCATATATGTGACGCGATCAAGCAGCAGGGGTAGAATTTCGGCGCGAATCCGCGAATCGATTCGCGTCAAATCACTACCGCGCGAATCCAGTTGGATTCCCGCCAAAAAAAAAAAAAAATACTTTTCTTTTTTGTAAGTCCAAAACAGGACATTAGATGACTGGTAGTTGACCCTTAGTCAACAAACATGCCGAATTTGGAAGTTGTGCAAGCTTATAGCCTTATTCTGGATATTATTTTCATTAATTTCGCAATAATCCATGGATTCTCAAAATTGGCGAGAATCTGGATTCTTGCCAAATCCTTCCGCGAGAATCTGTGGTTGGTTACGAAATTCTACCCCTGAAGCAGAATGAGTCGAATGTCGGGAATATTAATTTTGAGTTATAGGCAAAAAGAAGTGACAAATTCTTAAGTGTTACTGTTTTCTACAGATGGTAAATTGTTTGTAACTTAAATACTAGGAGTTCAATTTTAGTTGGGTTTGGACCACTGTAGCATTTTCCACCTGCTTTTATATGATAGACAAGAATCATAAATATATCAATTAACAAATATGAATCATTGGATTTCCACCATGACAAAGTTGAATTAAACCAAAGGCAAGCAAGGTCCACCTATAATTGTTCTCAAAATGATTTTTATATCCCAACACTATAGGGCAGTGATACATCTCATAATTGTATCTAGTAATTTAAGTACTGATGGTTGTTATCAATGCTTATAATATTTTATTTGCTTAAATTTTCACAATCTAAAAAAAAAAAAAAAAAAAGATTATTGTGTTAATATAAAAAGGTATTTGTCTTTGTTTATTATAGTGCAGCCATTTTGGCTCACCAAAATCCCCAAATTTGATTTAGCACATAATTTCCGGCATTTAGTGTACTGTCCACCATTAGCCAAGCAGAATAGACAACCCGCAGACAAAGATGAATTATTCATAAATATTATGCCTCATAATTGTGCGTCTTGGCTCGGACATTACAGCACAAGAAAGGCCATATCAATAATGAAAGTTGAATATCAATTATGCAAGGTGATTTAATGGATATTATCTGAAGGGAAAACCAATTCTTCGTCTTTTGAAGCATCACATTTTTACTGCGATGTCTTCCTTCACTTGTCCCAGCCATGTACAGAAAAATTTGTGATAAGCGTTTGGAGATTAATATCAATCATATTGATTTTTATCATAGCAACAAAATAAAAAAAGATATACTGTCCACATATTTTAGCAAAACAATATATTGTAATTAGGACAATTACTCCAACTATACCCACTTTCTAAAAAGCAATACAAGGTGCATGATCTTATCCTTCCCCTAACCCCATGACAATTGGGCTATTCCTTTTTAAATCATTACACCCCCCCCCCCCCCCCCCCCCCCCCCCCCCCCCCCCCCCCCCCCCCCCGTATGGAATACATTGGCTTAATCTTCCCATACAGGGAGTGCAAATGGGTTACCTGCATGGGTGACTCAATTTGATATTCACACTCCTTGTGTGGAAGACATGATATTGGGTATATGGATTTCAAATGGGATAGCCCATTAAAACTCCGATATCTGAAAACAGCTCACATTACCTTTGCAAAACTCAAGACCCTTAAGATGTAACCCTCAAGATGTCATAAGTTTTAAAAAAGATGAAATTACACTAATTTATAACAACCTGTTCTACTTCAACAAACAATTTATGTAAGGCGGCCGAGTATGACTGACCCATAGTCCATTCGTTACAGATCTCTGCATCCTTCCCCTGTGAAAGTGCCTTATTGACTACGTCAGGCATTAAATTGACCACCAAAGTCAATGCGATGTTGACCCGGAACGGCTGAATAAATACATTTTGTCTTACGTTACGTCGTGAAGACAAACCGTGGCCTGTGATTGTCTATGGGTGGCAAAAGCAGCCGCATCCATGTAATATATTACTATCTTCTGATTAAAGGTATGCACAATTCTTTTATTTTCACCGTTACATTGATGTCCTTGATTACGAAGCTGGTGCACCCTAATTCCAAAATACCACTTGAGTTCTCTGTATTCACAAATGGTGTGCTACCAGTGGTAGGGGAGAGGGGTATGATATCAATACATCTTGGGGAGACGGGTGATATTCAAAGACTACATAGTCTGACAAATTCTGATTGAACATATGAGACATGTCATCACGAAATGAGAGTTAAGTCGGAAAATTTAATTTTGAGGTTTGTCCAGATCCAGAATGCTCAGAAAACAAGCTTTACAATGATGCAACATGTCATAATTTCTCAATGTTTTCCTGGTCAAAAATCAAATTGAAATTTAAAAATTCCTTTGTTTTCTATTGATTTTTGGCATGTTCATTGGACCATATCTCCTAATACACACTGGCGACTTAACGCTCATTTTGTGGTGACAGGTCTCATATGATACTTAGAGAATAAAGGTATTGTTTTTAGACCGTACCCGTGTTCTATTGTCTGACATAAATGCGGACGATAGTATTATTTTAAGTAGAACAACGACGCCGCAGGCGGAGTTGTTCTACGCAAAAAATAATACTATCGAACGCATTTATGTCAGACAATAGAACACGGGTACGGTCTAAAAACAATACCTTTATTCTCATTCTTAAACAATCATACTTTATTAACTTTAGACATTTATCAAAGAAATAAGTACATTTTATTGTCCACATTTGACAACTTTTACCCCTGCTAGGATCGAATAGCCCACAAACATTCCATCCAATCACATGCGATGAGTAAACCATGCGTAAGCGTCGCGGCGCCGGCATAAACGCAGGAAAAGCGCTAAAGACGCACTGCAGAAGTGCGCGTTATGGAGAAAACCACGCATTGTGAAGGTCGGGCGCGCTGTTAAAACGTAAGCCCACCTCCCCGTGTTCTATTGTCTCATAGAGATGTCGCCGATTTCTCTGAGAACCAATGAGATTGCTTAAACTTTCTTAGCTGTTTAAGAATGTATTTCATGCATACAATGGTGTTGCTTTACCACTATATTCAATATTTTACTACCTGTGTATTAATCCCATTGCCAATGTGATATCCATGTATATTTTACAGGCTGTCGGACCAAATTGGACAAGCAAAGATAACTGTTGACCATACACCTTATGATTAAGCAAAAAATTGTGTATGTTTGTCCATAGATTCCTTCCAAAGATTATTAGAATAACCCTTACCAGTAAAGCTATGTTTTGTGTGCGTATCGGGGGGAGGGGGAAAAGTACCATCTTTTTGACCCGAAAAATCCCCCAGCACCCCCGAGATTGGATCGCGGGACCATCCGCACCCCAGTCTGTCCCCCTACCAACTGATCAGCTAAACCCCCAGCGCATATGCCGGCTAAGAATTCCCGCCGACATATGCCTGCGGTAGTTGACGTCATCGAGGCAATGCCAGCACCACGTGCGCGGAGATAGTTTCTGGCAGTGAGATTTAGTGAGATTCAGTGCAGTTAGGGTTAATCAACACGAAAAATTGACATTTATTAAGCACCTTTAATAATATTCGCTAAGGCAAGATATAACATGGACACTTTAAGATTCTCCCTGGACAATCAGAACAGTAATATATTATGATATGCTGAATAATGAATTATTAAAATTAATTTTAATATAAACAATGAGATATTCTCTCAGGACTTATTGCACTAGTGAAATATTGCTTGATGTTTTGATTGATAAATTCTAGTATGAGTTTCAACATGAACGGTTGCATTCTCTATGGATAAGCTTCCGCTTGCAGTATTTTTATGATTAACACATTTGACTATGTATACTGGCAACATTGGGTTATCCAACCATGCCTAAATGATGTAGTGGTGCCAATACACAGACAGCTTCCACATCACAGATATCTGATATGTATTGTATTGTATTATGATGTTCTGAGATTATGTGCAGTCTCATTTGCAATACTGCATGTTTCTGATCTGTTAGATGGCATTGGGATGACAAAATAAATGGGAATTTGTAAATGTGAAACTGTCCTATATATCTTACGATTTCGTTTCTTTTTTTATCAAAAGGGGGCGTGTAAATTCCTTTTTTGTTCATACTCCGTTATCTTCCATTTGTCTTCTTGTCTGTTTGGTCTTCATCAAACCAGCATACTTATATATATATATATATATTCGCTTTCCAATCTGTTACTCGTTTAAATCTACAGTGCAAATTTGAGCTTGGAATCAACAAATATCCAATTTTTCCAGGTTATATTGTCTCATGTCACATTATGTAAAATAACATGCATTATATCTGCAGCTCATCTCAACCATCTAATGACCAGACATCACACCTACTTCATATGTTAAACCCTGTCACACAGTATCCATCCAACTCCATAAAGAGACACATTTTAACACATAACTTTGATACACTATTCATATCAGCACCTGGTCACACACGCGTAACTATCAAGCCAGACAATTTTCACGCACAAACTCATTCATAAATTGTTGTGCATGGTATTTATAGTCCCAAATCTTGCGTCGTAAATATCCGGCTTTCAATCGACTGTATCAATCAGAAAAATCTAACATGGCCAAAAGTGTCTTACGGTACATACAGACAGACATTCTGAGAAAATTCAATCAACATATTAAATATGTGCGACGTATAGTCCGACGGCATTTGTATCAAAGCAAAACCCATCTTGGAACGTGTAGAGATGTGATAACGCCTCTCCAAGCATCATAGACCCTTGTAATCATTGGCCTGTCTGCACTATCCGAATCAGGTAAATTAGGTTTGACACATATACTATTGTTAACTGCTGTAGTCACGTATGTCTTGTCTGTATATTGTCTGGATATTCCATCTACCTGTTAATATAATGTTCCTTTATCCATTCAAATGCAAGGAAACCCTTGACTTTTACACATAAACACACAATAGTGGAGCGTATGTGTCTGTGCAATTCAATCACGGATGTTCACCTAATACTGTATTCACCTGAGCAAAACGACACTCTGATGCATACAAGTGAATACCTTTTGCATCTTCATTTGTTGTTCAGGTATTATTGTATTTTACACAGAAAAATATTTGAGAACAAACAAATGAGATACAATGACTGAACAGATGATCACATTCCTGGAATGACTGAAAAAGCTTACATCATCATCAATGTCCTTTACCATATCAAAAGTATTTGTATAAACTAACATTGGAGAAAAATCACTATGCACTTTATAGATGGGAATGAAGGAGACCCAATGCAATAGGAGACAGGAAAATGTGAAGACATAAACCTTGCCTTTATTCTTTCAGAAAGAAGAATAATCTGTTAGAAACCATTATGAATATGAACATAATAAAACACGGGTGAAAAGTAGAAAATGAGTATAGCAATTATCAATTCAACGATGCTTGAGACTTGCAAACGGTTGAAATGGTAATTATTACTTATCATTTTCTCCGAATCATTTCTAAGAATGTCCTGATTGCAAAGATAAATGCAAAATAGCCTGTTCTTTGTTGTCGTCCACCCATCCCTGCAGGCAAAAGAACCAGTAAAATTCTGTGATATCCACTCACCCAGGCCAATTACACTCAACTAAAACAGGGGGAAAATGTAATGCCGAACATCTCCTTGTAACGGAATAAACCCGGCGGTGAAATGAACTTTTTCTGTCATTATTCCCACTTGCGATGTGCAGGCATGATCGTGACTTTAGAAATAACCCATTTGTGCATCGCATTGATTACTAAATTGCTCGGTACACAAACAACAGAAGGATGGGCCACGATTCGCAGCATTTTGCTTAAGCATCTAAATAATCAAACTATTTCGGAACGAATCCCTTTGGAGGATCACGCGTGGTACACTTCTACCCGATATTTTGTAAAGACTAATACGGAGTAATACTGCAAAGTGTGTGCGTCTGCATTTACAATAAGACAACAGAATTATC
Source organism: Ophiura sarsii (assembly GCA_035610835.1). NCBI lineage: Eukaryota > Metazoa > Echinodermata > Ophiuroidea > Amphilepidida > Ophiuridae > Ophiura > Ophiura sarsii. Next base: position 77,707,360 of record CM069442.1, on the reverse strand, counting down.
CATTAACCGTTGCTTACTAGCACAAGCTGTTATATTTGGATGCTGTTTCATCGTTCTAGATAGGTACATTGATTTAATGGTCAGACTGAATTTGTAAAGCAAAGTCACTGAAATGTCAAACCTTTGCATGCAAGTTCATACCACTATAACTCAAAAGGATAACTATATTTCCTGATAGCCCATTCCCGCACCCTACCACACCCCACACAATGTGAACTTTTACGTCAAGCCATAAGTTAAATAGGAATGCGATTCTGAGCCATTTAGTATGATTAAAATATTATAAATTTGACTACAGAATAATGCCTTTCCATGTGCACCTATTTCTCGCCTTGATCCTATGGCTAGTGAATGATTTATCTCTTGCTTTCAGTCTCTCATCTCCCTTGCCTAATACGAAAGGCAATGTGCCATATTGAAACGGATGAAATAACAATATTATAAATTTCAGTACACAGCGTATGTTAACCATGATTCTCAGGCATACTGAATGATTGAAATATTATACATTTTACCACAGAATGATGGCATAATTTCTATGCCTTCCACGGTGCATCTACTTACCCCCCCCCCCCACACACACACACCACAAAGCCCCCCTCTCCAGCGATCCTACAGCTGCTGAATACTCTTGCATACAATCATAAAATCTCATCATTTCTCTCTCTCTATCTCTTGTTTCTATGAAGGCAATGTGCCATATTTCTTTGCTACACATTTTGTATTCCGTTCTTCATTTTAACAGTCCATATTTATAAAGGTCATCTCAAGAAAATCATAAGACGGCCTCAGGATAAACTTGTATGTACTGTGCTGTGGCCTTCTCAAACATACTAATATTTAATGACTAATGCATTTAAAATAAGTTCATAGCTTCTTATCATATGCCAGATTTTATCTAAGACATTTTTGAAAGTGTTCCTATTCGTGTGAAATGAATGTAGATTTTAATAATGGACTCTGATCACGTAGATGTGAAACGTGTCGGTAATGTACCGAGCCTGCAAGGTCAAATATAGGACCTCTTCATTCAAGGTCGTGATCATACATACATTTAAAAGAGATTCAAGGAATCGATGTGAACAAATGGAAATGCTGATTGCATTATGTTATACATACAAATGATGAGGTTGGTTTTAATTTTTACAACAAGAGAGTTGTAGCAAATATTACTATATCACATTTTTGTACCATTGATCATCAAGATATTTGATAATTTTCAACACACATGTATGTGTCTATATTTGGGAGTCAAACAAGGTAAGGAAGATGAAAGCTACTTGCTTAAAGTTGCTCCATGCATGCACATGAAATATCAACAATACCAATATCATCATATTCAATCTAAAACCAATTTACTGAACTTGTGAACTCTTCACAGACAATACGCCTCTCAAGGGGCTATTATCGTAAACAGTGAACTTCCCCTCGAGGAAATATTCCAGCGCCGGAAATGCACCCTGTGTACATTCACGTCCATACAATCAGGATGTCAGTTTTGATTAACCATCAATCATCTTCTCAAATCAATTCCATGCCATTTCTGTTCTCCTATCCGTTCCCTCGCTATTGTCCCGGGATACATGCGGACTCGAGCGGCTTCCTATCCACCGAGGGGCTACCTTGATCTATGGCATTTTATCCGCATTTGCCAGAGGGATCGAGGTCAACCACCATCTTCTTTTCGTTCTTTTTTCATAGATTTGCACAACACAACACTCGCTATGAGATTAGAGAGTTCAAGTGATAGAAAGTTATTTCAAGTCATAGCTGTGTGAATCTAAGCCCATGCCCATGCATTTGATAGATTTCAATTATTTTATTCTAAGCCTACTGGACGAATGCTTCCTCACAACTCTGTTTTCATCTGTTTTCTTAAAAGAGCATGACCGGCCGGACGGTCATCCTCCCCGAGGACGTTTGGAAAATATAGCACCTGCACATGGCGCACAACAGTCCAACGATCGAGGGAGCTGTTTGCCAAGCTATCGGATAAAGTTTTCTCGACTAAGCGCATCTAGTACACAAGACAACAGGGAAAGGGGGAAACTTTATTGGGTAATACGAGCCGTCTACTGATGGCTTGGCAAGTGGAAAATTAATTGCTTTGCTAGTATATACACCTAAGGTGGGTGTAATAAATAGGCTACGGTGTTGGAGACACTCAGTTGATGGTTGTGTCAGTGCAAAGATGACAATATAATTAAATGGACTAGAATGGCAATGGTGATAGAGTCACATAGCGGGTGTTTCCAAATAAATTTACAAGCCTTATTTTGCTCCTTACTAGTAATTTTGCTACTTTTTAGATTTCCACTGAGTTCAATCACAGATAATCTGTGATTCAATTTTGTTATTTTTTAAGAAAATGGCCATGCTATATCCATGTGGTATCCATGTTATACTCATGTGATGTGCATCTGGTGATCATGTGAAACCCATGTTACATCCATGTGACAATGCTCATGGTGACCATGAGGTACCTATGCTATATCCATGCAGTGTCCGTGTGATACCAATGCTATATCCACCACAGATTATGGAACACATAATATGTGCTATATCCATGGGATGCCCCTGTGATACCCAAGCTTTATCCATGTGGTGCCCATGTGCTATTCACTTGACCCACCCAAGATGTTGTGATGGGTAGTGTGTAAAACTACAGCCAAACTTTAACCATATTTTCAACCTGAAAACACATACCACACAGCCCTACATTATATTGTCTTGTTGTAACCTAAATAAACGCATCTGTGACTTATTTACACAGTTGTTTGTAATTTCCATCCAGCTCTCTGATATGATATAAACTATAAGGCAGCTATTACTGTAGCTACGAAACACAGTCAGTTGATATATGCTACCCAATGGACTGTGGTTGAAATACGAGCATAATAATATATGAAGCACCCGTAGCGAGCGCATTAGTAGAATTGCGCCATTTATCACATCTGCAAATGTCATAGTAACAATACCAATCTCTTTTTAGTAGAACCCTACTTGTACACGATAAATTCACTGGATGAAATCAGGTTCGTTAGTAGACGTGATTTTGAGTCGCAATGGCACAATGTTACTTGTACGTCACTATGATCGTATCACAGTTGCAGATTTCCTAAAAGTATTAAATTTGTGCAGTTTATTTTTGACAATTTGCACATTTAGACCAATTTTACACACTGTAAACTGTTTTGAGTCCGTTTCTTTGCAGTAAACATATTTACATCAGCAATCATCCGAACATTATTTTTGCATTTCCAACATAATATTCAAGGCATAAAAATCGAAAATTGTTAAACATGAAAATGTGCATTCCTATGGCGCAATAATTGCTTTCCATGCTGTGGCTTTACACACTGACTTACAATATTGGATGACACATTTCACAATGAGGAATAAAGCGAAAACAGCGTAGTCTTTGTACATTGACACCCCTCTTGGGAAGCTAAGTGAAACTGACATACAAATAAAAGTACTATACATAGCTTTACACTCGCATCACATACTTGACGAGATGTTGGCTGTGTTACCTCCCGTCTGAAATCTTTAAAAAGGACTTTAGATGGTATCTTTTGTTTTGTACTTTCACATTAGCATAATTAAATCCATGAATGAAATAAGGACCCAATTCCATTTTGACAATTGAGAATAAGAGCTATGTTGAAGAGTTAGTATGAAATACATATCATTATGTAATATGCTATTTTATATCAAGATAAATAACGTCTAGTATGAACAAACCTTTAGTCGATACAACAAAGAACAAAAAGTAAGTTGAAACAATTGAAAAATTAAATTTTCCCTAAATTTCAAAAAGTGGAGTTGGGGGCCTCACTTCATTCATATAATATTCCATTGTTGAAGACCCATGGTTCGCTGCTGTAATGAGGCTTCGCCAACTTGGAACTGATCAAACTATAGCCTACCAAAACACACATCGATAATTTTGAAGGAAGAAAAGGAAATCTTATGCAATACTGAAATAAATCTGCAGAAATTCTTGAATACAGCAACACATAGAGCGACGTTTAGGATTTTGACATCAGCATCATTAAAACTGTGAGTCTCATCGTCTCTCACATGATTTTGAAATAGAATAACCAATGAACTTAATAAAACCTAATCATGCCATATAATACAATATTAAAACACTTAAAACATGTACAGAAAAATTGGCAACAAAAAGTAATTTAAACTATTCTTAGGAAATATTCCCATTCTGATTTCACTTACCTTTACGATTGAAGGGAGTAAGACAGGCGGAAAACATGAAACAGATAAGAGAAGAAACACAATTGATTTAGAATGGTGAGACCAATATTTCATTCATGAAGCCAATGAATAACAGTATGATATGAAACTGAGTAGATCCGAATATTGGCACCATGGTAGATAGGACTGATCACTCATTCACTCTTCAGAACCAATCAGATCACGATACTGTCTTGTTTCCCAAGAAAAGACAAATATATCCACGCACTTTGCACAGATGTTACTATGTACACGATCACAATGATGGTATTCCTCGTACAGAATCAAAGGAATTGTTCACAACAACATCAGCACACGTGCATTGGGTTTTTTTTCTAATTTTTCTGAAAACAGCAAATTACCATTGTAACATAAAAAGATTGGCAGTTTTATACTTGGCCGACGGCAAAACCTGTTAAACTTTTTTTACCTACATGTATACTATGAATACCCACCCGTTGTAAAAGCCTATCACACACAAAAAAACATATATTGACCTATAATTATAGATGAAAATAAGCACTAGCCACATATACATGCCTGCAAATTCCCTAAATATCTTTTGGTAGATCCAATAAAAAATAATGTCATAAAAGTATGATCCCAACTCTACTTCTTTTACAAAAGAATAGAACCCCCAGAAGCGTAAAAACACACATACCGCCACCACCACAACCACACAATGTATACCCAATCATATGTTATGAAAACGAACGCTTAATCATCCCCTTGCGTAGCTCTACTTTTTGAAACTGATAGGAATAGCCTCGTAAAATCAATTACAGTACAAATTTGTCCAAATAAGATTAACCCAAATGTTTCAATCTTGATCGGAGGAAATTAGCATACCGCACTATTTTCAAAATTCCCACCAGTGGGTGGGTAATTAGGGTATCTCATCGAAAACTGAAGGTTTTCAATTTTCATTGGTGAAAATTAACAGGCTACACAAACTATCAACACACTCATCGGTGGGTAATCAGACTAGCTAGTCAAATTCCAAACTCCCATTTGGATTCAACCTATTTAGGACACCAGATTCGGATAAATAGAGTTCACTTAAGGTAGAAGCTGCTGAAGAAAATCTGTATATTTCCCTATTTTATGTAAGGCGACGTGGAAAAAACCCTGCTTTACTTGCATATGGACCTCTTTAAGAAGGGGTCGGTTGGTTGGGTGATTTTTGAATGAATGGTGTGTTTTTTAAATTTCATTAACATTTTTTTGAATTTGTAACAATTTTTGAAATTTTCAAAAAATCAAAAATTCTTTAAAAAATTCAAAAATGTTCTTCTTTTTATCTTATTCCAAAAAAATGACAAAAATAAAAAAATGTGTAAATAAAAAGGAAATTTGACAAATATGGGAAGGTCGGGCCCATAGAACAGGTTTTTGTTGTTGTTGTCTAATGGGAGCACTACACCAAATCAATGCGCAATTTGTGTAACCCAGTAGTAGTTCCGGAAAATCATGAGGACTAGGCTTGTAAATGTGAGGTTTTCAGGCAATTGTATTCTCCGGGGATGGTATTTTTGTATTTAAATGAACAAATGGGACCTATCCGTTGCACCTACAACGATAAAATACAATATTTTTAATTTATCGACCTAACTAGTGCCCAGGGCAGAAAACAGGCATGCCAGAAAATGTGAAAAAGTGAGGGCGCTGTGCGGGTCCGTAGCGGAAAATCTAGGTTAATAACCCTATTGAAACAAGGCTTACATTAAAGTTTAGACTTTAATGAAAATAGTCATAGGTGACAAGTATGCCATAAATGTAACAGGAGGGTAGAAAATGTCTTTCAATGGGAAAATTATTTGGTGTGGTGCTCCCTAATAGGTTATGATTGAAAACTGACAGCAATGCGGATAGCAACCAACCAATGGCAAACTAGAAAATTACATATTTTGTGTCCTTCACCTAGCAAAAATTAAAATTAAAAAAAATATCAACAGATATTGAATGCTTAGAACCAGTTTGAAAATATTGTTACATTCTTTAACATCTCTAGGAATGCTTCCAAGCTGTGTCAGTGACCTTAGAAAGACAACTTTGTAGCTAGTATAACTATTACCATTAAACCGCAATTGCAGTCTAAACACGGTGCAAATCTGCATCTAAGCCATCATACAATACAAAAATCACTATTTATCAGTAATGTTTATGTTGACTTAAAACTTCATAATATCTAACATTTCATCATTTTTTTTTAAGAATAGAAAATAAGATATATATGTCTGATCAAAAAATTATAAAGGTGGCCAAGTTACTTGATTTTACAAAACATTCACTATCAAGTAAATATCCTTCTTCCCTTACGGGCCAACTTAAAGGTTGTACAGTATTTAGTTTACCTGATTATTAAAGGAAGGGTCCCGCAAGCACAACATTGAGCATTATTTGTTAGAAACATAATTATCGAGCCGAAGTTACGTAATTATATAGAACAAAACACCGTACTAGTCACAAAAATGAATAAAAACTGCCATCACTCAACATGCACTTTTTAAAATCCGCGGCGATTGAAAGTCCCGGTGTCGATGACGTCATGGGTATCGGTGCTCAAATTTGCGCATGTGTATTGTACAACTATGACATCATCGACACTGGGACTTTTGATCGCCGCGAATTTTAAAAAGGGCATGTTGAGAGATTGCGGTTTTTATTTGTTTTTGTCATAAGTGTGGTGTTTTCTTCTATATAATTACAAAAGTTGGGCTCGATAGTTATATTTCTATCATATAATGCACACTTTTATGCTTGCGGGACACCTCCTTTAACCTTATTTTCCTATTTAAATAGAATTTACTCCAAATATATTATTTCCTTGTGGAGTTGACAATGCATGCTGCTTACAAATCATCAAATTAATTTCCAACACTTGGCACTGACACAGATATTTCTATATAAGGTGCGTTTTGAATTGTAGAGGCAAATTTACATAAACCTCAGCACAAAAAAGGGGAAATTAAATTAGAAATTTAAATCATTGATGTATCAAACAGTGTGCATCGGCCATTTTAATCTAAAACTAAGTTTATTTTGTTAACAATTATTAGAGAATGAGTCCCCCATACTATTTGAAAGAAGGGGAGGGGGGATCAGCAGAAACATTCATGTGATGCATCAAGTTCCAGGCCTTAAAAAAAAAAATCGCATTTGCTATTTATAAGGATTTTTGGCAATGTCTTGCTAGAAACTAAATAAAAATGTGTTGTAGTAGTACATGGTTTATCCCGTACGGGACGTCTAGCAAGATATGGCCGGATGTTTTCCTAATGAATAAACAATACATGAGAAACAGAGGGGAAATATCCAATGTTGTAGGGAATTTGTATGATTTGAAAGGGAATTTGGATACTATCCCTGAGAAATTCAAACTTTGCATTCACATCTTGCCAACATCTGAAAGACTTAACAAAACATGTTCTCGGGATGGATGGTTATTATTATACTTTCTGTATAGTTTTTGTTGTATTTTGTATTGCATCTCCCATAAGGTCAGAAGTCATCTCCCATAAGGTCAGAAGTCACAAACTGGTCCAAAAAATGTTTCACTTCTAATAATGTTGAGAAATGCACCAATTCGGATAAAACGGGACAAAACTTAAGTTTTACATACTTAATGATCCACAAACTATATATTGTTGGAAAGCTTATGATTCAAGGTTTTTCATTTTTGCAAAAAAGAATCAAATTATACAGGGTGTGTAACATTTTTACAGGGTGGAACATAAAAAAATTGATCGTTTTTGCTCCTCACAAAATATTTTGATAGTTTGTACAATTAGGGTTTAGCTGAAGATAGTCACCAAAATCAGAACAATCGCAGAAGGTGCTACCAAATTTGCTAAGAATCACCTGCCCAAAATGTACACAGGAAAAGTACAGGGTGTCTAAAATGATGATGAAATAATGCATAAAATGAAGGTTTGTATATAATATTCTATGAAATTTAGTTAGCATGGACTATTTAATTTTAAGGAAAATGGTTATCAAAATGAACTACATGAATATCATTAAAGTTCCTTTTATTTTGAAAACAGGGTGGTCCAAAATAGGTCTAAATAGCAAATTTTTCATAAATCTATGAACAATTCTGTGAAGAAACACTTCTGGCTTTTTTAGTTAAATGTTTTACTACCCAGGGTAGAAAAGGACCGAAGAGTCACACAAATGAAATAGAGAGACTGCGATTTGGCCATTGTTTAATCAATCAAATGAATAAAACTGTGTATTTTTTACATTAAAACACTCCCTGAATTAAACATCATATTCTAGTAGAGAATGTCTAGATAACAATTCAATATTATTATTCATAGTAGCAGGCACATGTTATTATTAACACATATGAGAAGTTTGAAAACTTTCCTATGTATACTTTTAAAATGGCATCAATTTCAAAAGTTCTAGTTTTCCGCTATTTCGTGTAGAACCCTATGGGCGCCTCACCCACCGGCGCCTCACCCACCGGCTCCACCCTTGACTCACTCGACGTTTAGATTGATAACTTCACTGTTGCTAGACATGTGGCTTTAATCTTTCTTTTTTTCTTCTTTTAGTTTGTCCAATATCAGCTTTTTTTTTATTCGGTAGCTGGATAAATTGTCTTTAATATGATACCAAAAATGTTATGATTTTTTGACAACTTCTATTTAAAATAGAGACACGTATCACGATTTTAAGGATTTTTTGAAACGGCTCCACCTTATTTGATATACCTATTAGTGACCTGTGACCATAAGCCTTAGCCAAAAACATATGTCATTTAACATAATGCTTCCCATTTATATGAAATAAAAATAAAGTCACTGATAAATAGCGATCCTAGAATAATTTTGCTGCAATAGAGGAGAGAGAGCCTTTCAATGCTATTCATAATTTCATTAGTGATATGATTATGAATAACATATCCGACCCTGAAATACAATTTAATTCTGACGATCAATGACAATTTCTATGATTAATCCATACACCAGCTGAACCTACCTATTCACTGAAAGAAATGCAAAATAGTCAACAACTCAATGCTGGCTACATTCAAATGTCTAATCAATTTTTATAAGGAATAATTGCATTGAGTGAAGTTTTTCATATGAAAGTGGTGTAGCATTTTCAGTTGTTTATAGATGCAAATATTGACATGAAAAATAATGAACTTGGAAACATGGTGGTTAAATGTTGTGGTGTGGGGAGGAATTATTATTTTGATGGGGACCCTGGGAGCACTGATATTTTACATTTTGGAAGGAAAAGAAATAATTTAAAATAATTTGGCACAAATAAATTGAGCATATGCTTCCGGATTTTTGTACACAAAAAAAGGATCCATGGTGTATGTGTCTACGGAATTTGTGCACAAATATGACCCGCTGGCATGAGACATCCCTGCTTACCATAATTTAGTTGCTGCTACCTATATCATAAAGATATACTTCTGGATGTTTATATTCATGGTCAAAACTGAGGGTTCAAACCTACTTAAATATAACAGTCATGTTTCTACCACATATTATTACAGATAAAATGATAAAATATCCAAAGATTCATTTCAATAATTTGTATTAGCCTACATAGCAGACATGCCAACCTCTGGGATCAGAAAACTGTATTCTGAAACCCCCAAACCTGTATTTTTCATTGAAAAAACGTATTTTTAAATAAGCTTACTTTTAGTCCGATTTTCTTCCCTGCATGACAACATATTAAATTCTCAAGTTATTCCTGGCAAAGAAGTTCCATAATTTTCATTATCCCAATTTCTTTCTGGCGTATTTTGACTTTTTTCGCCGAAGAAAGTTTGTTTTCAATCATCACCACACGTGAGTCATCACTGTGCGCCGCCATTTTAATTTCATCATAAGTGTACATGTACATCTACCAGTCATCAAGATTACTGTACATTCCCTGGCACTGTACTATTAATATAGAGCGATGTATGAGGGCAGCACAAGTCTCAGTCTAGTAATTTGGGTGGTACCATATTTACTTTCTAGAAACGTTGTCGGGTGGATAATAGTCTTTACTTGCAGTCGTTTTTGAAAGGGATTCTTTGCCTTGCAGTTTGGAGGTCAATAATGGTTAAAAACGTATTTTTTTGGAAAATCCCGTACGCCCGTATTTTTAACGAAATCCCGTACGAAATACGGGAAAAACGTACTAGTTGGCATGTCTGACATAGTAGTGTATGCACATGGAGGAAATAGAAAATACTAAATGCACTTCTAAACAAGTACCAATATTATATTGCTTACTATTTCATAATTTCCTTCAAATATTGTCGTCAATTAATTTTGGGTCATGGCATGCATCTATAAACCATAGCTTCGAGGCATGTTCGGAATATATCAATGAAAATCATTACCAAGGTTCTGTAACTGAATTATAGTCCCTGCTTGAATGTTGATTATTAAATCATATTACTAGTTGAATGGTTTGAATTACCGCTCATGCAAATAAAAACTCTGGTAAAAAAAAGCAAACAGACTCTGCACCGGATGCAGTTTTATTACCTTGGAGCTTGAATGATTATAATACAAGGAAAAGGAAAAGGAAATATAGTCTCTTCCTCGCATGAAGTATATTTGCTCTCTAATGGTGATGGAAAGGAAAGGAAAAAGTGAGTTTCTGCCCCAAATGAATATCATTGGTGTTGATTACTCAGAAGATGCAATACATAATAACCCAGATGTAGTTTTATAACTCATTTTGTGTATTTACTTTCCTCTGTGCAGTGAATCAGGGCATGTTCCTGTTGTGATCGGCACAGCATTTGTGTTACAGTGTAGCAATTGTAATTGATTGTCACAGTATAGACACCAATGCATTAGGAATTCAATCACAAGATTTATTGAATGTCGACCCCATCTTGAGGAATAACCAGGCTGGAAGATGCTCTGACATCACTGCACAGAGATAAATGAAGGATTTTGCAGGAGAAAGAAAATTTAATAATCACTCCCTCGGATGAAGTTTCATTGATGCCAATAAGAACAAAACCAACAAAACATAATTGTAGCATTTTTATTTTATTACTTTTCAACTCTTTCTAGGCAGGCAACAGGTCTACCTGGGACTACCTGATCAAATTTGTGTTCCCTCTGTTTAACCAATAGTAGCAAAGGTCACTGTTTATTTATTATTTTCTGGGGAGAAATTTTGGCTTAGCTTAGGAAACATAATACGTAACTAAAGTTAAATATTGCACTCTTAAAATACATCTGAGAAAACATCATTTGATCGTACACAGCTTATTAAATGCAGAAATTCCTTAGAGTGTAACTGTGCCTATATGTAATAGAAATACTAAGACAGGGCATATAATGGAACTTTATAGAACCATATCTGGTTTTATTAAATACCACCAGTTTGTAAAGAAATAATATATTTCATTGAGCAATACATTTTGGCTATGGTCAAATTTTGGTACCATGATTTGTTTTCTCCAAATAAAGCACTGCTAAATTATGAAAACAAAAACAAGAGCAGATCATGACACTTTTTGTAATGTAATTAACACTGACCCTTCCCTATAGAAGATGCAACCAGGATGAAAAGGGGGTAAAGTCCTTCTGTTGAAATCATATTTAAAATTCAGATCAAATTAAAATATTTTTACTACTATTTCTCTGCTAATCAAATAACCAAGAATTGTTTCTGACATATATTTGGAATCATCTCTGAATGTACACTGGGGATGTTATTCGTCACCATCAATCAGGTCAGTGCAATATATGTGTGTTTTCAAAACAATCATATTTAAAAAATGGTCACATTAGGCCAAAGAAAAAAGGTTGTCTCAGAAACCTGCGCGCATTGGTATGTGAAATAGGCTTTAACGCCGTAGCTCTGCGGCGGCGATGGATTTTTAACTTTAAAACAAAATTGCTTTGGTTCTCTGTAAGCATAAAACAACACGAAAAAGATGCATAATTTGGAAACTGGTTAAATTAAACATGGTCGATAACAAATATTAAAAATATTGTATACTTGATAGCCAATTCTCTAAAAATAAAAAAATAAATCGCACAACACTTAGCTTTTTTACCAAATGTTTCAGAGACATTAGTTGGCTTAGTTTATTTAGATGGTACCTAGTAATGCATAAAGCACATCTACGGTACATAGCACAATTACCTAGAAACACAGACAATTTGACAGCAATTTCAATAAATTGTGCCAAAGAAATTCATTTTGATAATCCTTTATCAACAATACTCAACTCCATGCTTACTCAAATCAAGTTTGCGGTTAATAATTCCGCAGCTAAGTGAGCAATTGAAATTCTATTTTCGATATTGATTTCCCGTTGGGCTGTGCTCGTAAGAGATGTAATTATTTATTTCCACGACAACCAATATATGAGCTCTCTTCCTACTATTAGTTATCATTGGAATGCGCCATAACGGCTTGACATGGCTATAGATTTCCATGCCAATATTAATTGTGAAAAAATAATCTGTTAGCCAGTATTTTATTTCTCCATTTGCTGACTGGCAGAGCCTTGGGTATTATTGTGAACAGTATCAAGGGAGTGATGATACCCTTCCTGTAAAAGTGAATTTGAAGTTATCTCCATATCGAAGGACGCAACTCAGAATAAGACAAAAAAGAAAGAACAAACATTTCTGTGGGCAAACAGACCTCTTAGTTAGGGTCCGTCTGACTTTTTTTCTTCTTTTTTCCACCATAACCCTAACCGCACTGAATCTCACTAAATCTCACTGCCAGAAACTATCTCCAGGCACGTGCTGCTGCATTGCCGCGATGACGTCACCTACCGCAGGCATATGTGGCCACGGAGTTTGTGGCCGCATATGACCTAGGGAGTTAGCTCAGTCGGTAGAGGGACAGACTTTGGTGCGGATGGTCCGGCGATCGAATCCCGGGGGGTGCTGGGTGATTTTTCGGGTCAAAAAAATAGCACTTTTTCCCCCCTCCCCCCGATACGCACAAAAAACTAGCTTTACTGGTTAGGGTTAATAAACAAAAACAAAAATAATCTCTAAAAAAAGTTGCCGTTTTTTGACAAACTATAAACAAAAATTGGGTCAGTATTTATTTGCACATGAATTTTTTTTGTCCAATTTTTTTTAATTGGGTCCATCCCGCCCATAGAACAAGTTTCCTTTTTTTTGTCGTCACCATTTTTAACAAATATTTCTCAAAAAATATGTTTACTGCCGAATACTATTCCACCGAGAGATGTGTGGACAAACAAAGTATAATATTTTGCGGTCAAGGTTATGATGCTCATCTAATAATACACTAATAGGTAAAAACATCCAATTTATCAATAAAATCCTGAATCTCTCATTGACAAGATTCTGATTTAACTATTGCAATGCTCTTATTGCATTACCATTTAATGGGTGCAATTTGTCCAAGTCTAAGCCAATTCCGTAGCATGGCTGTCAAATTAGCTCCCCCTTATCATTCGTAAAGGATCTTAAAACCAAGGTCTCTAAATACATGTGCGGTACAAAGAGCGGGACAGACATACACTGCCACAATGGTAATGGTACATACTAAGATCACTTAATGTTTAATCAGAGCGGGTTAGAGGAATACTAGGCAAATCAACATTATTCAATTTATTGAAAGGCATATTATGCAATCTTTTCCATGGGCCGCCCTCTATCCTTTTTTTTTTTATAGCAGATTTTTTTTTGCAGATTTACATTTGGGCAGTTCCAAGCGTTACGGAATGACATTCACAAAGCATTTTTATGTTTGAAATCATAATATCTTGAAAAGTTTATTACTTCTCACCAAAATAATAGCATATTTTAATAGTAACTACTAAACACTTTCAGATATAGTACAAAATCTGACCATCAGATTTTTAATTAATGAAATATTGATTTTTATAATTGCCGTTACGGAATGACACAAAATGGACATGATTTTTCTAGTCATTTAGACATTGATAAAACTTTGTGATATTTAGAAATGTATCACATTTTATTGACTTTTGGGTGATTCTGTATACCTTTACCTACAATATGACAACTTCCTGGTTAAAATCGGTTAAATATTTTTTGAAATATGACGTAAAGACCGACAAATGAGAGCGTTACGGAATGACCGTTACGGAATGACGTTTTGTCCACAATGCTAAATTCATAATAAAATACATAGAAAAAAACAAAATCATGTCAAATGTGTAAATTTATGAAAATTTAAGCGGTAAGTTAGCAACTTAAAGCAACAAAACTTATTTCAAAGCATAAGAAGGGGTCAGAGAAGGGTGCTACAAATGGGCATTTTTCTGAAAAAAATTACAATTTTTTACCAAAAATCAGGTTTTTTCAAAAAAAATCATACTTAAAGTATATCAATTAAAAAGAAATGTACAGCCTTTTTTCAATTATTTTGTAATGTCCTGTTTTGCTTGGAACTGCCCATTTCTGATCATAAATCATAAATATATTCAAATATATTCTGAGTTACAGAGCAATGAGATTCCTAATTTCTTCAAAATCATGGTTTAAAGAGTGAAAATAAACTGTCCTGCTAGCAGGACAGTTTATTTTCATTCTAAATACACTCTAAAACCATGATTTTGAAGTAATTAGGAATTGTATTACCCTGTAACTCAGAATGTATCTATGACTTATGATCAGAAATGTAAATCTTTCAAGAAAATATGCTTTAAAAAAATTCAAGGAGAGAGGGCTTCCCCTGGAAAAGATCCCATCATATGCCTCTAACTAAATGTACAATCCAATGGCAGCTGATCTAGACCTTTGAAAAATATCAACCTAACCTTGCCGGATATGAATTCCACTACTCATAAAAACTGAAATCCTGTAGTAAAATGGTACACAATACCAAATGCGGCATCACTCATCAAACTCTGTAAGCTAAAATCGAATAGCAGACATCTGAAACTGCTGAAAGGTGATGGCAACATTTCTGATAAACAAGTGTAGGAGGCATCCTCCACGTCTCACTAGGTAGGTACCATAGGGGCATCATAAAACCTAGATACCTAACACTTCTCCCTTCTTTCCTACCATTCTATATAGGCATCCTCCACGTCTCAATAGGTAGGTACCATAGGGGCATCATAAAACCTAGATACCTAACACTTCTCCCTTCTTTCCTACCATTCTATATAGGCATCCTCCACGTCTCAATAGGTAGGTACCATAGGGGCATCATAAAACCTAGATACCTAACACTTCTCCCTTCTTTCCTACCATTCTATATAGGCATCCTCCACGTCTCAATAGGTAGGTACCATAGGGGCATCATAAAACCTAGATACCTAACACTTCTCCCTTCTTTCCTACCATTCTATTATCACTACCATTTGCAAACATACCCTAAAAATGATCAAAACCAAACTAATGCAGACAATTTATTATATTTTCCACTCTAATAATTTCTTCCAAATATTATAATACTAACAACTCTTATTACAAGGGGAGATCACCTGGGAGCCATGTATATGTGATGATAATATACACTCCTCACAAAAAGTATCGGGACACTTACACATAATCCAATAATTAATGGCCCGAAAGGATATGGATTAATCAAAGCCAATAACGCAGTGCATAATTTTGTTCTGCGTATTTTGACACCTCGATTGTTGAGATCCAATATTGCGGAGCAGAGTTATTGTCATTTCAATGGACGAAGGACCAGTTTCAGAAGTGACAACCATCCCTATAGAAGCAGGTTTGCATTACTGTTTTGAATGATCAGATTTATGCTTTACACACGCTGTTGTGGACAATGATAGTGGACACACAAAGTACTGAAGATAAAGATAAAGTCATGGCAAAGTTGAAGTTTGAAAACAATAAATCTGTGTTGTGTAAGGAACACATTATCTTTATTTTCTGAATGTATGTTGCATTTTGTACACATGTGTAAAGCATAAACCTTATCATTCAAACAAAACAATAAATGCAAACCTGCATCTATTGTCTATTATAGGGAAGATTGTCACTTTTGAAACTTGACCTACGACCATTGAAATGACAATAACACCGCTCCGCAACATAGTATCTCAACAATCGAGATGTCAACATACGCATAACAAAATTATGCACTGGGTTATTTGCTTCAATTTATCAATACCCTTTCAGGCCATTAATGATTGGATCATTTTAAAGTGTCTCGATACTTTTTGTGAGGAGTTTTATGCATGTTTATACTTGTTTTATGTATTTGCTCCTTAAAGCCTTCATATATCCAACAAAAAATGTATGGCAACACCCAGTGACATTCTTCTGCTACATTGCAGTAATGACACCCTTCGACGAAAGTACTCAAAAGATTAATGTATAGCTAGTTCCAAGTGTATGTTACACATGAATTAGTCTCTTACATGAATTTCTCATATTTCACAAGGATTCTTGTCACTGAATATTATATTACAACCTATAGTCTCTGTTAATATCCTTTGGACATAATTAGCCTAACTCACATCTGCGACTGTTGTTGAACTTGTGGTGTATGTTACAAAACGTGTCCCAACATTTGTTTCATATGCCAATAAGGGAATCTTATAGTCTAATTTATTGGATATAAGGTATATTAGGCCCCGGGTGTGTATGAAGTCCTTAACAGAATAAGATGCACCATTTAAAGGTAGATGACCCGATCACATTTTCGTAACACAGAATTATTTCAAACATACGGAGATTTTCATATCATATGAAAGCTCGTATTTTTCTCATCATCATACTGAAATTTGACGGCCTAAATCGGTATAATTACGGAGAAATCGATGAAATAACGTTGAATTACCGCGAATGGTGGTAACCACCGATATAGTTTGTGTACTACTCAATGGGTACAGTTCACAGCATCTTGTGCGTCTAAAATAAGAACCATAAGAGCTATGCAACTCAAACTTTGGAACACGACTTTTTTAAGGATGCCCTTTCATGTAGAATAGAAAACTTCAAGTTGAAAATCGGAATGTGATCGGGTCATCTACCTTTAATTGACATGGGACACCATCTTCTTTCTAGCTTGTATTGAATTTACTATCTATCAAGCTTTGACAGTTCAGTGGAGTTGCAAAAGAGAGAATAATTCCTACCAAACATTTCCAAGACATGAGAAGAGCATCACTCTGTACCACTTACCGGTCAAAGGGTCATCATTCCGATATAGCTCATGACTTTATGTCACCACGTAGATGACCCCCAACCCTCTACAGAAATGTCATCTGTTCTTTGCAAACAGAATACCTTCAGGTTATCACTTTTGGTCAGCCGCAACTGCTCATCGCAACCCATGAAACATCCATCATTGATGAAAAACTCACAAACTTTGGCTCCTACTGTCTGCGACCTTAAGCAAATCGCACGTCTCGTCCTACCCTCAATACACAACTGGTCTCATTTGCAGTCAGACAAAGTAGCCATGATATGGTCCTGTAATATGCCAATAGCATTTTTAAACTGATGGGGGAATTTAAGTGCAGCTGGAAAAGGTCGGCAACAGGTGGTGGGATGGAGGAGGTGATGGGGGAGGCGGGGATCGGGGAATATGTGACAAACAACCTCACGATATAAGTGACAAAATAGCAAACATAGTTTCCGGCTTGAAGCACTTGAGAGTTATGCCATGAATAAATTATTTCTTCAGTACAGGGCTTACATTGATATGTGGTAAGTGCTTAGTGTGTATGAGTATTCTCTCCATGCATTCATCCGACTGGTACAGATTGTTGGGGCAATGGGCTTTTCCATTTCATAAATAGGCAGAAAATGGAAAATACTAAAAACTTGACAGGGTGTTTACTGTTTAATAAGGACCTTCATCAAGGTGCATTCCTGTACTAACCTTCAATGTGCGCAAATGACCTCCCTCGCCAACTCCCTCCTTCCCTCCACCCTCACTACCCCCCCCCCCCCCCCCAAATATCGTATCATCTATAACTGATCCTGGTTAAGTCCTTGTTAATAATAAATATAAAATCCTATGATCTGATCAAAATCTAAATCCTAAATCCTCAATCATATCCTAAACCTGTGATCCATCATTCTGAAACTATATTCAATATAATACATCCACTCGGTAGCATCAAAAATTCATATAACAGAGCTCTGATATGACATACATGAATGCGCCGATTCCTAAGATGCATATGGTGGATTTTGAACACATACATGACGGAAATGATACGATGCTCGGCGGTACAGAATTACCCGTTTTAATTACAATTTGATGAAAAATTCCAAAATGTGCATATTGCATGCGTGATACCACCTGCATGAATGAAAACCCTGGGGGCTTTTTTTAAACTTTACCTTGACATGAAAAACCAATCCCAGCTAATCCCTTAAATCAAGTTAAAAATGTAAATTATTTCACATAATGGAGAAAAACTCGCAACTGATGCATTCGTGTCTCTTGATGAATTGAATACAATTCAGCCCAAATTATTGCTCCTGATTGTCAAATTTTGTGGTGGCCCGTGACAAACTCTCGTAAAACAAAGCCAACATTCATCCAATCTATCTTTGATCTATACCACAGCCTTATATATAATACACAGCAAGGTGCCTCCTAAGTGCCATAAATATGGTTATCATTCTACACATAAAGCGTTGCTCCTTGTGGCAACATTCTCACCTTTTAATTGGGCACGAGATCGCCTCGTATGATGTGGGCTAGAAGGAAAAGAGAATTGAGACACGCTATCTGTGTCGTGTTGGGCTCCTAACCATGCACTATACTTCTGAAGGGCCCTTGTGGTACGATTCATGAACGACGTGATAGCATCAACAGGGTAGGATACTATGTGACTGGCATGTGAACGATTTAATACGGTATTGATTGGGTACAGACATCTTCTTGGTGCTATTTGTTTTATCTTTTTGGCACCAACTGAAGTGTCTCTATACTGTGAGTGTTATAATCTCTCACTGGCAAATGGATACATGAAACGCAAGTAACATATAGGTTGATTTCTTTATTCTATCAATATATGGGGTTATAGCACTGCTTCTATAGCCAGTATAAGACAGTCAGATCATTGACAAATAACATGCCTATATTACTTTCTACTGAAGATAGCAAACTATATTACCATCTACTACAGATAGCAGTGCTTTGTGTTCATGCCAATAGAAAGTGGGAAGAGTATATCAATCTAAATTTTAAAAATGACTTGATGAAAGTCAATTTCAATCTCAGGAATTTGTGCCTAAATCAGTGTGTGCTTCTCTTGCTCTAAAATGATGAAGAAATATGCAGAAATATATTCATAAATTGTAAAGGTATGATGAGAATCACAAATACACAAGCGAAACAATGTTCAATTGGTTCAACTTGCCAATACCTACAGAATAACAAGTGTGCAAATAGCAACATTTAAAATACAGCATTTAATTGAACATCAAAGTAGAAACTATGTGCCAGTCAATTCCCCATAAAGCGTGACCGTACATGATAATCAAGCATTTGTTTACACGTACAAGCAAGCAGTGCAAATCACAAGCATTCAAAATATGGATTTTTCTCTCCTCCGCCTGCTGCAGCAAAGTCGTTGAGCTGCTAGTAATGTTCAAAATCAGTATTTGATGAACAATTTGTCAATTCGTATCATCTGAAATTAATCGTTTTGAAGTCATTATATTGAGCCATGTCGTTTAGCTTTGTAATGGCTAGGCTATAATAGAAGTTTTTTTACTGGGGCACTGCAAAAAGTAAACACTAATAAACGCTAAGATTTAATCGGTAAGTTTTTAATTCCCCCTGTTTCTACTCGTGAAAAGTTACCGCTTAGTTTATCGATCTTAGTCGATGGGCCACAACATTTGACCTTTTGTAATACCATACAATGCCACCGCACCTGAAAAAGATTGCTTCACAATGTGTATAACCCAGCGTGACATGGTTAACGGAGCAAACCGCTAAGATTAATCGCCTTTCTGTTTCTATTGGGTTAATTGCCAATGATTGCCGATTATTGCCGGTTCCAAACCTGGCTTGTGAAGGTTTTGGGGATTACCAAAAATACCGCTTCTTAGCGGGTTCTGCCTGTTTCTACTGGGAAAACTTAGCGTTTATTAGCGGTTTCTTCCCAAGTAGAAATACGCTCATAGTGTCTTCCTTCCTTGGAAGTTGAAATGTGTCTTTTTGATTGACACGATTAACATTAGCATTAGCATTGCAAAGGTTAAAGTCATGTTCTAGATTACATTCACTTAAACAGAACTAAATCTATATACATTTGGCACAAACCGGACCTTCATCATTTGTTGTATTGAAAGAATGAAAACCGTGTAGCTCCTTATGTGGAACAGATGATAGTGTGATTTGATTCATTTTGAGTTTGTTTGTTTGTCTTAATTTTTGTTTGATTGTTTCCTCTTTTGACAAGTTATCAATTCTGCCTATATTACAAAATTTGTGTTTCATCTAAAGGCTACAACTATGGTGGATAAATAATATATTGTGAACAACTATAACTAGGGTTTAGTGTTTTTCTTAAACAATAAATCAAGCTAGTCAGACTAGGCATATAAGTCATGTCCCATCTTATTGCTAGTGTTTTGGATGGTTTTCTTTCAACAAGAAATCAACACAGACCACAATTTATGTAAATGTTATGATTTATCTTACACTGAACAGACTGTAATGTTTTAAGGGTTTTCTTTTGACAGGAAAATCAATCACGACCACAACCGTTCCGAAATTCGACAACGTCATCTGATGGAAAGAGGGGTACCGTAAACACGCTGGAGGACTATCTCGCTACCGTTTGCCAAGTTTTCAAATTTCAATATTTCTTTTGACACATTAGATGCCACATCCATACATGTGTGTCACAATAACTGGATTTAGGCGTCATATTTCACAATTATCACATTCTCATAACAGACAAAGGATTCTTCTGATGGAGAGTGTAAAAACAAAGATCATTTTTACTCAAGGGAATACCGAAAGGCAAAGATAATACAATACCTATCAGACACTGCGACAACAAGATTGAATTCTCTAACATGGAGTCTATACTAAATACAATTTAGGGGAAATCCTTAACATCCTAGCTACCTAATAATCTAGATGCAATTGAACAAGCTCAAAATGAAAGGGAAACTTAATACCCGTACGAGTGGCTAAAAAGCAATTGTAGCCAAACGTGTAACACTCCCGGAGCTAAGAAAGAGAGGGAAAAAAGTATTACATTTTAGATGAGTTCCATCGTCAGATGTGTGCTGCGTTCTAGTTGTGTTATAATCTAATCGAATTGAGCTGCATTCGAGATGTGATATAAACGAGTTAGGACTGAATTCAAGATGAGTGGAGTATTAGTAGCTGGTGTGATTTCTTCAATTTGAACTGTGTTGGAGTTAAGAGGTTGAATGTTAAACCGTGCGAGAACAGGTTATCTATTTGTATACCTTTTTCCTCTCTCTCTCTCTCTCTCTCCCTCTCTCTCTTTTTTAAATCATGTGTCTCACTTTGTCCGCTAATTTCCACTGTTGAATCAACTTCAATATTGTATGCAACAAATACCATCATATTATTTGTTCAATTAAAATGTTGGTCCATATAAGCATTATTGTAGGACTAAGACTGTATGCATGATACTTCTCATTTCTCTCAAAACAAGACAAGTATTCATTGACCTAATTAATTTTTGACTGTTCATTGGTATTCTACTGGCCCACAAGTAGGCCTAGATACCAAGATATGTTACTCTCCAAATCATCATGTCAGATTTACATGATATTGTTCTTGAAAGCAAAGAAAACCAAATGAAAAATGATAAAAAGAATGCATTGTTCTGTGTAGGACTTGTGTTTTACCTCCACTTGAGGTACACTGACAGATTGTGCTATAAATATGCAGACGTAGCTGTATGATATTGTGCTCCAATTAATCCACAATTCAAACAATATATATTATAAAACAATGAATAATGTTTATTATTTCCCGCTACAATACACAACTTGAGAGTTGAACATCTCATTGGCATATATTTATATGCATTTGTGGGAAAGAAGATCTTGAATTAAGACCACCCACTGACTCATTTACTGCGATTGTATTTAAAATCTTTAGACTTTGTAAAAGGCTGCTAACTACCACCCTTTTATATATTCATAGACAAATGAATCTTGTGTAACATGTCATCATAAGCTGTTGGTTTTTTACTTGACCAAGTTAAACTAGCGACAAAATTGAATTGACTCCTTACAGAGGGAACAGATTGGTGAAATCCAGATTTAAGGGTTTTAAAACAATGGATTACCGTATCTATCCGAGTACAGTCCCTCTATTTTGTTTACAAAATTTGGAATTAGAGGATGGGATTATAGATTAGCGTGGGACTACATAATTGCCGAATAGATACTTACTACACACATGTTACTGTGTAACAAATGCTTGGCTGAATCAACCACTGTATCCGAATGCGAGTGAGAGTACCCAGTTCTAGCACAGAATTCAAAACGAATTATATCCATGTTGCTAGGTTTAAAGGATGTCATAAGACAAAGGCATAATCTTTACTTTATCAACAAAGGGAGGCCAATTACAAATAACATTTATTGAAAGGGAAAATGCTCTATTCTCAGAAAAAAAATTGGGAACCTAAACAAACGATCCCCCGATATAATAAAGTACATCCCAACTGTAAAGTACAGCTGCCTAATCAAGAAACATATCATTGCCAATTTTGCTCAAATTGAGTGACATCTAATTGAATGGTTATTTTTGCAGTTTTTAATTTATATACACATAGTATTGTCAAAGATATTTGACAACCTCTTGGGAATTTATTTAATGATATGAATTCAATTTGTCGAACAATTAATACAATAATATTGAGAGAACACAAACCATATCAAGAAGAGGGTTGAAATGGATTAAGACTATGGCATCTAATTTCTGTGAATAAGTGTAGAATCGTCTAAACTGTCGACTATTATTCTCTGCATCTTGCCTGACAAACTCTGAATAATACATCTATGACAGACTTGTTTAAATTCTATAATTGCTATGGATTCATCTTAAATGAAGGACAAACCTATTTCCCCTACCACATACCCCCACCACAGCATCTCTACCATAACCCTAGCCTTCCTCAGCACTACAAAATATTACACTACTAGGTGCTGGTAGCGTGCACTTCTTCCCCAGTCTGTCTAGTGGTGCAATCCTATGCTGAAGAAAATCTTAAGATATTTGAAGCTGACTCCGAGGGCCCAATCAGGTAGGGGAGAGACTTCCATCCAGGTGACCTGGGTTCGACTGGGTTCCATTCCAGGTGCTGGTGCAGCTTGACTTCCCCCCCACCCTAATTTGACCCATTTTTCTCTCCCGTAAGTTTTATACCCCAAAACATGCCTTGAGGGTTAGGGTTAAAGGTTACAATGCGCTTTTCATCATCATCTATAGTGACATTACATTAGCACATGGCCACTAGTTGACATGAAACATCGACTAGCGATACTAATAACCATGCAGGCTAATGCCCCATGTGTCATATAGCGTGAAAGCTCATTATCTGACATTTTGATGGGAAGTATCTGCCAAACCCGATGGTAATATGGCTCAAATTAGATTTGCCTGTACTCATTTACCCATAATGAGCATGAATTACAACCATAAGTGTGCTTTACTAGCCTTGAATGCTGTATTCTGCTTTTGTACTCAATTCTTGTACAATTTCACATGCTAAGAAATCACAATTATTGAGGTTCTGTTGAGATTTAAAAATATCTAAATGAATTATACATATACCCAATTGCAGTACAACAAAATGGTTTTTTCATTTAAATTGTTAACATTTTTTTATATTATCTGATTATATGTAATTCCGATTCTGACACCAATGACCAACATCCACTCAAGCTATTATCAGATTATGTCAATATAGATTTATGAATAATCTAATTCAGTTTGTCCTCTGGGCTTGACATTTATCAAGTTACGCGTTACTGCTATCTTCGGTAGACAGCAATCACACATTTGTTGGCAGATTTGATCATACACCCCCACACACATACATACATTTTCAGATTGATTCAGTTGAATAGAGGACAGGGTCATTCACCTACATCTATAGAATCATTTCTATAATCGAACAAAATTGATGGTATTGTCTAAGAATATTTATCAATCATCAAGCATTTTCTGGCAAAGAAATGTGTAAACTGATATCAACACTATTTTTAAATGATATCTATATGAAATCATAATGAAAATGTGTTCCCTTCTAAAATTGAAAGCTTTTTGACAATAGAAGGCATTAGTCATTTCATCTTAAGTTATAGAATCAACACAACATTGAGTCTAAAGTATAAAATGATGAATCATTAACTCTTGTAGAATTTCATGCTTGCTATTGTACATGGCACTAATGGAAACATTTCTAACGATATTGTTAAGGTGTCACACGAGAAATTACCTCCAAAGAAAATAAATTATTGGCAACAATTGATATTGGAGGTCCCTTGTCTTGGAATCATTTTAATTCATAACTCTAGTAAAAATGACCTGCAGATGATCAACCATAATCTGCTCAAGCTTTCATAAGATTATATCAATCGAAATATTTTTCAATAACCCAATTCACCTTCTTACCTCAGGACTTCACTATATCAAATAATGCATTTTTGCTATCTTCGGTAGACAGCAATCACACTTTTTGCCAAATTTGATCATGTTGCTTGTCGGTGAATCATTTTTATATGATAAATCTTATGAGAAATGACCTGCAGATGACCAACCATAATCTACTAAATCTATTATCAGATTATATCAATAGAAATAGTCATCAATAATCTAATTCACTTTGTCCTCAGGGCTTGACAATATAGAAATATGCATTGCCACTATCTTTGACCCCTATCTTCAGTATAGGTAGCAATCGCAACTGTTGCCAGACCCGATCATACCTGGCCTGGGATCATGAAAACACAAGAACTCATTTTAAGATTGATATGGATGAACTCAATTGATTCAACAGTTGCAGTATGCGTATGACTAGAAAAACTATAGAGAGCTAAGTATCATGCTTAATTCAACATCAAATATATTTCGAAACTGTTTTTACATTGGACATATGAACCAGCCAGTGAAAACAGACAACTCAAATTCTACTTTGAGCTAGATTCTAAACCCTTACCTGGTTTATTGTCACATGCAAAATGCATCAATGTTTTCAATCTGTTTTAGGTGGGTTTTTTATTAATAACTAATATCTCCTTATGGTAGACATTAGGGATATATCGAGAGTTCTGAAAATCTAGGTTATATGGATTATTTTTGTACCAAAATATCAATTTGCCCAAAAATTGAGTTACGGCCTTCTGGCGCTCAACCCTCGATATAGTTTTTGAGAAAATGAAAATCAATGTATCGGTCAATGCTCAAGGGCCACTTCAGCTGACAGTGACATTGCTTGGTGACATCTAAATATACATGTTATTGAAATTTAAATGTTGCTTCTTTTCTTTTCTTTCCATTTTTTTGTTGTTTATCGAAAGTGTAAAAGATCCTCTGTCTATCAGCAGTCATCTTGTGCGGATACTAACTATAGAGCTACCAAATGCAGTAAAAGTGCACATTTTTACGCTACATCTTTTACAACAAATTTTGCACATCAATTTTTCCCACCAAGCAAATACATTACATAAGATATGGGTATTGGATGTAATGTAACACCAATCACACAATCGTGAAATTGACAGCGAGATAAAATGCCAACAATCTGCAAATTACGGAAATAAATACAATCCTATAGCCGTCGAACATTTGCACAGTGATTCTTCAGTGACATGAGATTATATCTAATAAGATGCTGTTATTTATCAAACCAGCCAGTGAAGTAATCACTCAACAGCCCCAAGTAATGGCTTCATACCATTTGTATTGCTCTCTGTAAGAACTACTTACTTGGTAATTGATAGTGGTGTAAATAGAGGCACACTTCATAATGTATAAATGTAGCATTGGAAGCTCTGCAAAATAAAATGGTGGCTATATGCATGGTGCGATACATTGGAGTAGATTGAAGAGAAAATGGGAAGCACCCTTGAATATTAATCAGAGAAAAATGTTGAATGTTATGCTTACACGTGTGCAATATAGCTAAGTAATTACTTGTGTAGCAAGTTTCTCAGTGTGGATTTCATCATTTTGGATGTTCGCATGAAAAAGTATAAGATAATAAATCTGTAACATGCACATTCTTAAAATTATTAAGTAGAAGATGAAAAATGAAATATGGAAGTTATTCCGATGTAAATGAAAGACATTTTAGGAGAAAATAGAGACTTTCTGATTGAATACATATCAATTGAAATGCACACTACACTGGAGCAGTTGAACAAAAGTATGCAAAACAGCCTAACAACGCTCATCTTAATTCTTACGCAAATTCTAACATTAACGACCTTGACCCTAACCTAAACCTAGCCCTAAACCTAGCTATGAGTAATGCATCATTGAAAAAGTCTACCTTGGTGCAGAGACTCATAACGTTTTGGCAACACTGTAGACATATGGGCATCATTAACAAGTGCCTCCTCTGCATAGCCACATTTCATTGGCCTCATCCTGTCATCATCAAGTCACACATATATCAACCGTTTAAATGCTGTTAGTCTAACAAATGCTACCACTTGAAAAGCCATACATAATTGCTGTTTGTTGGTCTGTCTATAATGTCACTTCTCTAGAAAAGATTTGATTTTCTAAGATTTTAATTACATTTAATACTTCTATAACTTATTAAAAGTGTACAATATTTTTTTTACAAAAAAGGAGCACTTCCAGACAAAAAGAAGAAAAAAACCCCTTTTAAAACTCAATTTGGGTTGGTGCCATATTCTTTTGTAAAGAAAAATATCACATATTTGCATTTTTTGAATCTACAAATAGGATTGCCAAGGTTTGGACAAACAATTTTTTTGGGCCTCAGTGGGTACAGTTCATTATCTATGTAATCGAGAACATTTGGTTTCATTAAATCATCTCTACATAAACGAATACACACACTTCCAAAATGTAAGAGAATATTAAAACCAAGATAGCTGAGGCCTATACCAGGCAACTGGACAAGGTGTTACATGAAGCATCATTGCACAATTAACACTATTAAGAGGCGAAACAGCGAGGGATAGTGGACACGACGATGGACAATTTACTGCCCCGAGGGTAAATTTTCTCATCAAGGTAGTTACGTTGACTTCCTGTTTCTGTTTTGCTTGGAATTGGAATAGAGGAAGACACCATGTAATTATTATAAAAATGGGAAAGATGACCCCTTTTAACCCATACTTTTTTATGAAAATGGTCTGCATTATCGAGGGTTCAGAAACACAAGGCCTCATCTCCATTTTTTCAAAAATGAAATTTTTGTATCAACATTTTCAGAAATAAATTCTCTTTCCAGTAACACACAGCCATATCTGCATAACACAACCCCTTTCAAAGTTATAGCCAGTATCATAAGGCCTCATCTCCATCTCCCCAATGTGTTTAAAACATTTCAATAGTCTTTTTCTCAAAATGGTCAAAATATAGATAAGGCCTTGTGTTTCTGAGCCCTCAATATGTTGGTAATCTGAGACTCTGATCCAAATTGATACTATCTACTGAAGATAGCAATCCTGGATCTTTACATATTGTGACAACGTTAAACCACAGGCTTATAGGATAATATCTTTAACACAATAATACTGAAAATTTCATTTGAATAAAATATACAATCTAAATTTAAGAGAATGTGTTTATGTCATGCAATAAGGGTGTGTAGATTTACTCTTGGCTTAACTATTACTTCGATTATGATATCTAGTGAAGATATCAATGGACATGGCTATCAGGTATGACGGAAAATCTGTTACAAATATTTTAATTTAAAGTGATATTTTGGTTTATGGGCTTTTATTGGTCCATAATGTTCATCAAAAGGAAAAACATAATAGCATACCCAAGAGATTCTGCACTTAAATTAACCAAAACATTCATGCTGAGATTTTGTTGTGCCCCCAAGATAAAACAACCTAGTTTTTTCCTAATCCATCCTTTGCGAATACACCCAACCCCTATATAATATACAACAATAACAACAATTAGCCTACCAGACATAAACAAATCAACCACTGAATGTTGTTCTCCGGGGCTATTACTCGAAAATCAGATGATTCAATGTACGGACGCACACAGGGCAGGACATGAAATATTCATCTTTATTCATCGACAGCAACAGCAATCACGTCCACAGAGGAGACCTATTTTTTATGCCAACCTTGACCGTCTATGCGAACTTTATCCTGTGTACTGTTCATCTTGTATACTGTATAATTGCAAGTTGACAGCATGCAAAACAGATGCTCCACCTGCTGCTTTTGAAAAATTGAGGATTTTTAAAGATATTTTGAAAATATTAAGTTTTAGTCAGGGCAAATAGATCTACCATTTTGAATGGAGTTATGCAACATTTGGCAGCATTATTGTTTTTATTAGATTTAAACTGCAAATGATAACTGTCTTGTGCTTTATTTTGGTAATTGACAACATGTTTTATGATATTGGCTTTTAGTGACTTCTCCTTTTTAAACATTGGAATAAATAAAGATAGAAAGCACATATCTGAATACATTCCAGAATATAACAAGGATGCTATCTACTGTAGATAGCATTTCCATATATTAGGCACAAAATAAAAGTTGTTTGCTTGCCCTCGTCAGACCGACCATGTACTACAGTTCCGACCCTATACCTCTTTTCTTTTCTTTTTTTGCAAAAAAACAAAAACGTATACATGACCTTGATTGACACCCATGTGACCCCATATGGATCATCTAAGGTCCTGTTTTGGACTTAGTACATGAACAAATGTATTTAACACTATTTTTTCATTATTTCTGGTAGTCAAGTACCTAAATTTGGAAAATCAAAAACAAACAAAAAATCCAACCGACCGACTCTAACTTTAGAAGAGCATCTATGGGCAAGCAAACACCTTTTTTTTTGCCTTACATAAATGCTATCTACTGAAGATAGCATTTCAAATATTACATGAATGCTATCTACTGACGATAGCATTTCATATATTATAGGTACCTACCTACAGGGCGAGTCAAAAAAAAGTTTACTCAACTTCAGCGATTTTTTTTTAGAAAAAAGTATTCGTTTGTTTTCAAAACAATTTACTACGGTATAAAGACAAATCAATTAGCTTTAATATGAATTTTATCTGGTTTAGATTGGTTGAGGGAAACTTATTTTATGCTGCTTTGAATAAAAGTGACCAATTTAACGTCCGAACACGCTTCCAGATCTTGACCATTATATTTCATAAGATACGACCAATAAAAAATTACAATACCGACAGCGATAGGATCAATTCCTTTGTTATGAAATGATTAAAATGTGGTAATTGTGTCATAAATAGGCCTTAAAGCTGTCTATTGTTTTAATCTATTAGGAGACAATTTTGAACAAGTCTATTGTCTACTTAATTATTTTAATAAACAAGATGTGCAATGCTTTACATCATAATCCTAGTAAACATTATTAAGCTCGTTAAGCTTGAAATTAAAAACCGTGTTTTTGGTGAAAAAACAGCTCCTGTACAGAAATAGTCATATTTACTTAACGGTATCATCAAATAGCGTGAATTTTTTCCAGATGGTAGCAAAGAAATGGCGCAATCATTTAAAGTTTTGTTTGCCTTGATTTTGTGGTCAGAATTTTTTGTTGTTGATTAGGGTAAACTTTTTTTTGACTCACCCTGTATTTGCCCAATTGACAGATTCTTCTGTCAGCCAAAATTTGCAATAGAAAAGCGTGCACCACGGTGGCCATCTTGTTTTTGCCAGTGTTTACAGAAATTTACAAACTTGAATTTGACATGGTCACAATAATTTACTTTTTGTGAGCTACAATAATCCCCCTAATATTAAAAAGATACTGTTGGATAGCGTAGGGGCCAAAAAAAAATTCTTAAAAAAAATGTGGTGATAATTTTTTATTTTTTAATTGCTCGAAACGGAGCATTTCAACTATGCGATATTCAAACATGTCATTTTTTATCAATTTTGTCCTATCTTGAACCTGATATTTCTTCTTTTTATGAAGGGTCCAGGTCTTGATTTTTGGGGGGCATAGAAAGATTATTAAGTTGTCAACCTAAATAAATTAAGCGTGACGACACAAATGTTGGCCTTTTTTCAGGAAAAACGGTTCACGAAGACAAGGTGGATTCAATTTTGAGTTTTTGTGCACATATTGGGTGCTTTATTGGTGCGGTTCAAAGTCAAAGTGAGGGTTGTGTTCAATGATAATGATGAAGGTATGATGGTTAAAGTAGGTGATTTTCATGTTTCATGAACTACATGGTATTCCCATGATTGAATCTTTACAAAATTACAGATGTTTTGGTCATCGTATACAATTTTGCGTTAAATTGGGCCCGATTTCGTTTAAATTGTGCTCTTTTTTGACCAATTTGGGTGCTTTTCAATCTATTGTCAATTTTTTGTCAATTTTTTCCTGTCTTGAACCTAAAATTTCTTCTTTTTATGAAGGGTCCAGGTCTTGATTTTTGGGGGCATAGCAAGATTATTAAGTTGTCAACCTAAATAAATTAACCATGACGACACAAATTTTGGCCTTAAGTCAGAAAAAACGGTTCACGAAGACAAGGCGCATTCCGTTTTGTGTATTGTGCGCATATTGGGGGCTTTATTGGTGCGGTTCAAAGTCAAAGTGAGGGTTGTATTCAATGATAATTATGAGGTATGATGGTAAAAGTAGGTGATTTCCATGTTTCATGAACTACATGGTGTTCCCATGATTGATCTTAACAGATGTTTTGGTTGTCGTATGAAATTTGCCGTTAAATTGGGCTCTTTTTTGACCAATTTTGGGTGCTTTTTCAACTTTTGAATGGTTTTACTACGGGAGGGAGCATTTTTAAGTAAAAATACACATTTTTTGAGTGTTTAAATATTAATTAAACTTAAATCAAAGTTGGTATGTTGATGAAAATGTGTATTTTGCCATATTTAATGCATTTACAAATAAGATACACTAACAAAAACAGATCAAATAGGCCATTTACCACTCAGTGTTGCCTAAATTTACTTTGTGCAGTCCACACATCTTTTTCACTCCTATATGGCTGAATTTCCTCGACATTCAAATAGCTGAATCTCCGCAACGGAATGTCCGTTTGACTTCATTTAAAACACATTTTCTTAGTTTAAATGAGCTCTTTAATTTGATACCAATCCCACCTATGTACCTATATATTACAAGAATGCTATCTACTGAAGATAGCATTTCTAGATTACATGAATGCTATCTACTGAAGATAGCATTTCATATATTACATAATGCTATTTACTGAAGATAGCATTTCATATATTACATGAATGCTATCTACTGAAGATAGCATTTCATATATTACATAATGCTATCTACTGGAGATAGCATTTCATATATTTCATGAATGCTATCTACTGAAGATAGCATTTCATATATTACATAATGCTATCTGGTGAAGTTAGCATTGCATGTGTTGCATGAATGCTTTGTACTGACGATAGTATTACATATATTACATGAGAGCTATCTACTGAAGATAGCATTTGATATACTTACAAAAAAGATAGAATTACTAAAAATTACATGAATACTACACTGACATCTTCTGAATTCATTTTTAAAAACACAGGAATTTTATGTCATTTTCTTTTTTGGTCTTTATATAAAAAATATTAATTATAGAGGGTTCATTAGTACTATGAGTTTACAATCTACATGAAACTGTAATTTTCTTGCAGATATTAAGCTGCATAATGTGTCAATTTTATGCTCCATGTATTAGCAAATGTCAAGTGAAGTCATGGTTGTTTCTAATCAGCTGCTATAAATATACTCGGACCATAAAATCCTCTCCCCTTGTGCTGTCCGTCCCTCCGTGAAATGTCCTTTAATAGCTCACGGTGGCCAAAGGCTCGACCAGGATCTATCCATGATTCCCCTCTCATCCATTCATCCATCCATCCTTTATTAGAAGGAAAAACACCTCTGAATGTTTAGATTAGCTCACTGAAATCAAATTGCTATTGTTGCCCTACACTGCAAAAACTCCGGTGTTAAACTGCAACACTGAGCCGGTGTTACGCTCCTGGTGTTAATGTTGGTGTTAGGTCAACACCATAGGAATAACTGATGTAACACTTCTCATGGTGTTAAATTTCTTGTGTTAAACTTGGTGTAAGAATAACTCCCATGGGTGTCACTATTCCACACATGCGCACGGGGGTGGGTTATATTGGTTTTTTAACACTTTGGATTATATATTTATACATTTGATCTAGTGATTCGATCTGCAACATGCACCATTCCATAATTAAATGGCAAGTAAGAACATTAATTCACAAAAACGTTCAAGTTTTAATAAATTTGAACTGTTGAACAGTGAAATATGTTATTTGCAAGTATTTTATTGTTAAAGTACTTCAACTTATCTAACATTAATATTTTAACACCAGAAGGTGTAAAAAAATAATATTTTAACACCAGAAGGTGTAAAGTTTTTAATGTTAACAACAGAAGGTGTAAAATTGTTACTGGTGTTGTCATATTGTAACACCCATTGGTGTTATATTTAACACCAACGTTGTAACACTAGTGATGGTGTCATTTTAACACCAGGTGGTGTGGTCCTATAGTGAATCCGTACTGGTGTTAAATTTAACACCCGTGGTGTTAAATTTAACACCACAGTTTTTGCAGTGTATAGGCTTGACCAGAGATAGAGGTTGAGATTGCGCTTCTTCCCTCCATAGCAATTTAATCAATAGACTTATACTGGGGAATCCCTTGAACCCAGCCTGTGAACTCTGATGATTGTTATGGTTGTGTTCGGTAGGTTAGTTTTAGATGTTAGTATCAACTCATTATTTTTTTAATATAAAGCCCTAATTTAAAAACAAAATTATTTGCAATCTTTCAATAAACTTTAACGCTAACATCTTTTGGTTGCAAGTTTTATGACTAGTTTGATCAGTTCCTTATCAGCTCCTTACAGCAGCGAATGAATACAGAAGGAAGAGGGCGCGCTTGATAGTGTACTTCTATCTAAAAATATTTCTGACACAATTCTCTCAACATAGCCTACTGAAAGTCAGCGAACCCCTTTATTATCATCAGCGTCATAATAAATTAGATTATGTCTGCATTCACCTTCAAAGGAAAAAAGGTAATTTATTAAAATAACCACGGTACTTTCATAACGGGCCCCACAAAGGATTTAACTCTGTATAGCTGCATAGATATATGGATGCGATTCAACCAAAATTGAGCCTTTAGCCAAATTACAGAGGATGGTATATTGGTTATGTTATCATATCATAACTTAATATAAGCACCAGTCTATCCAGCTCACTACCACGCATCTTCAATATCTATCAATGATAGTACGCAACCTGCCACTGAGGATTATAGGGAAGAATTCTGTGTTTGTCTTTGCTCGAATTCCTAAAACCAAGCCTGGCAGCTAAATTTGATGAGTCGCATAAATCTCTATAGCATTTGGGTGAGAACCAGGGTGGCATTGACATATTAAAAACAAGAGTGAAGATTGCCAATGCAGCCAGCCTTCAATGTACAATATGGTAAAATCTAGAATCGCTTTATGGCGTGCTGA
The DNA here is from genome assembly GCA_035610835.1 of Ophiura sarsii. Classification (NCBI taxonomy): domain Eukaryota; kingdom Metazoa; phylum Echinodermata; class Ophiuroidea; order Amphilepidida; family Ophiuridae; genus Ophiura; species Ophiura sarsii. The sequence continues at coordinate 77,673,447 of CM069442.1, read as the reverse complement.
AAGATATCCGTTCTTAAGTTCTGTGATCAGCAAACTATAAATCACTATGTATCAATCAAATGTGACAACTGAGTGGTACAATCATTTTTATGATTGATCAAATTTTTACTTTTCTCAGGGGTGCTTGTCAATGCAAATCACTATGTACACTGAGCCAAAAAAGAAACTTATAAAAAAAAAGAAACTTATAAAATTTTAACAGATCACCAAATAAAATTCTGTGCATGAAAATGTACCAAATTTGGATACAATATTAATAGTAATATTAGTAATATTGTATCCAAATTTGGTACATTTTCATGCACAGAATTTTATTTGGTGATCTGTTAAAATTTTATTAAGTTTCTTTTTTGTTATAAGTTTCTTTTTTGGCTCAGTGTATCAATCAAACATGACTACTAACTGAGTGGTACAATCATTTTTGTGATTGATCAAACTTTTCCTTTTCTCAGGGGTGCTGGTCAATTCAGAGGGCATCAAAAATAAAAGAGCCATTTTGGCATTAAAAATTGTTGGAGCTGAAAAATATTAATTTTATATATAAATGTTGTATATGTGATGTCTCTAAAAAGAATCAATTTCGTGAGATTTTTTTTTAATGGCAGCAAATCTAAGAAAATGAGATGAGATGATACATATGAAGATTATGAAGCATATCTCTTACTTAAACACAATTAAAATAGGATCGGAATGAAATTTTGCATTTCAGAAAACAGGTCTTAATAATTTGTGACTTTACTCTAGCCGATTCAATACATTTCCTCACTTCATTCATTCACACATTGTTTTAATTTTCTTTGACTTTATTTACTTTTTTAACATCAAGATAAAACAAAACCCCTTTAAAATACTGTGCTGAGATCAAATCAAATATAAACAGATTTTTTATGCGAGTCTTATTGCGCTATAGGTACCCTTTCCATTGTTTCATTTACGCTTGATTAAACAACAGCACACACATCTTTATGTTCATCAGATGATGATTGAATATAAAATTGAAAGCGTGTGTTTTAAAGAGGCGGTCAATGCTCCCTCTATTTTTCACTTTGAATCATAAAATCAGCAATCTACCATTTTAGGTGCTATTACACAGAGTACTAATAGCAAAACTTGTCATGTCAAAAATGCCATATCTGACATCAAATGAGTATGATAAAAATTAATAATACACCATTGATTTGTGATGTTAAAACGCCACATAGCCTTTCCTTAATTTAGAATTGCATATTTCAATTTCATTACATACCTTGTCAACACATCTATCAATAACGCTTAGCAATATTGAAATGTACACCTACTAACTGCACATTATATAATCTGCAGATCATTTTCCACCGGCGTATTCCATAAACCCCCTTTTTCTGTTGGCGATGCCACTCTGTGACGTGACTCCTGTACCATTTGTCTATACCACCTTTTCTTTAATCCCACTGGAACTGTGTTAATCAGATGCGGTGGGATGTGATAGAAACATCTTTGTTGTTCTTAGACGATGACAAAAATAGTGATATAATAATTTTTCATTCTTTTCATTCATATTTTATTTTCTTGCCATTTTAAAATTGGAACGTGACAGAAACACCTTTATTGTTCTTAATTAATAAGTGGTGTTTTTCTTCTTTTATCTTATAGTTACCAAAGATGGTTACTTTTTGTTCTTTTTTATTTTCTTGCCATTTCAAAAATCAGTAACTTGGAACGTGACAGAAACACCTTTATCCAGGCATCTATAAACAAAATTATGTCTTCTCTTTATCGTGAAATAACAAAATATGTTTATTTTGTTTTACTTTCTCTTTTCATTGTCATTTAAAAATTAATAAGTTGGTTGTAATATTGGGGTTGGAATGTCCCTTGCAAAAGTGTAGGCAGAATCTGTGAGGGCCCAAAATCCAAAACCTTCACTAGGATGACCCTAGTATATGGTCACTTATTTTCTTTTATCTTCTTTCCATTTAAAAATCAATATGTTGGAGTGTGAAGTTGGTTGTTTATAAAACCGCTATTGCTTTTAGGTAACCACTGACATTTAATGGCATTTTATTCCTTTTATTCCTTTTATTATGTATAAGTAGAGGTTTTTGGTTGTTGTTTTTTAATTCAAATAAAAAACTTAATATTAGTACATAGGGTCATCTCTAGGGTGATCCCGTGACGACAAGAGCAAAGGTTTGTTGGATTTGTCTTCTAGCTAGGTCATTAGTCTTCTTTCCATTTAAAAATCAATATGTTGGAGTGTGAGCGAAACACCTTTATTGTTCAATGGCAAAAGTTTTCTCTTTCTTCTTCATCTAGAAATAAACAAATATGTTTTTCTTTTCCTTGCCATTTAAAAATCAATAAGTTGCAAAGTGATAAACAGCCATTATTGCTCTTAGACAACGATAAAATTGTGGGATGTTTTTATCTTATTAGTTATTCAAAAATAACCAAAACTATTCATTGTTGGGTTCTTCATATTTTCTTTCAAATTGAAAATCAGTAATTAAGGATGTGCCAGAAACACAATTATTGTTGTTCTGAGGCGATAAAAAAAACCTGTTTTACTGGTCCGATCGACCCATTTTTTTTATAGAAATTGGTGAAAAATGAATTTCCGCCTAATGGATGTTTTTCTTCTTTTTCTAAAAATAAACAAATATGGTTATTTATTTGTAATGGTCTGTCTATCCATTTAAAAACCAATAAGTCGAAATGTGACAGCAACAGCCTTTGTTCTTAGACAACAAGTCTGTCATATTTACATAAAACTAACCAAATAGTGCTATATATGCATTTATTTTTTATCTGTTTGCCACTTACATTCTTTTATAGGTGGATGTTACGATCACTTCAGCTTTTTGTTTTCCATCAACATATTTTGATATCAGAAGAATCCCATATTTGTCTCATCATTTCTGGAAATATTTTGCCTTAACCCTAACCAGTAAAGCTAGTTTTTTGTGCGTATCGGGGGGAGGGGGGGAAAAGTGCTATTTATTTACCTGAAAAATTACCCAGGCCCCCCCCCCCCCCCCCCCCCCCCCCCCCGGGATTCGATCGCGGGACCATCCGCACCCAAGTCTGTCCCTCTACCAACTGAGCTAACTCCCTAGCGGCTATGCGGCCACAAACTCCGTGGCCACATATGCCTGCGGTAGGTGACGTCATCGCGGCAATGCAGCAGCACGTGCCTGGAGATAGTTTCTGGCAGTGAGATTTAGTGAGATTCAGTGGGGTTAGGGTTATGATATTTATGTTCCATTTAGACGTTATAGGAGTGTCATTTGTTTAATTCGGTCAAAATGTACACTTTTGTCTTTATTCCTTTAAAATTCAGCAATGTCACTTACCCTAGATGGTAAAATACCCTTCCTTTTCACCCATGACAATTCTACTCATATCACCACATTGTGTTACTACATAAAACACATTCAGTCAACATTTTTGTTTCTATTCCCTTCAGGAATTTAACTGAAAAAAATGTGTGAGAAATATTTCTTCCCCATGTGATGATCTCGACATATTTGCCTACTGTAAATGGAAAAAGAAATACAACATTCATTCTCGTAATTGTCACGCTTCAAGCAGGCTCTGTACCCTGAAAATAAAAGTGTGGGATCATTTCTTTGTACTGAGATCTATGAACATTCAAATGGCATATTTAAAACAAGCAAAGTTGGTTAAAACTAGTACATCATGAAAAAATCGATCGCACAAAAAATTAAACTTCACTCATTGTGAAGAAATCATTGAAAAAAGGGAGTACCTTTCCATTAACGAATGCCTGCTAAACTTTAGCCACAAGAGAGGAGGGTGTGTGAAGGACTATCAATCAATATCTGCGATTTCCCCTTTATATGGTATCTAATATAAAATAGCCTATGTAGCACAATTTGCTAAATTGCGTGTTTTATATCCGGCAGCAAATTATGGCGCACAGGGACCATACACTAATGCACAATCATTTTATCACGGTATTTAGCTACTAATAATATTTTTGATTATCTCTATGGCTGCTTGAATATGATACCAAACAAGCTGGGCATTTACATAAACCTACAAACCACAGTGGTATAACTTATAAGTAATGACAAAAGTCCCTAATGAATGAATTGGCCTGCAAGATGTATACCTTATATTAGTAATAATAAAATGGGTCTTTATACTTATGAGTTAAGTTATATTTTGTGGCAATTATATTAATTCACCTGCAAAATAATTAGGGCTGTGTAAACGAGGTAGAGAGGCTTTTTTACTATTTATTTATCTTAATTTCGAGTGAGTTATAAAAATATGATGTTTGCTGAATTGTTCACACTATATTATTAATACTTGTTTTAAAAGCCTTGTTGCTCAAACTAAAAGAAGGTAAAATTTTAGAATATTGCATTTGGCTTACAGAATACTTACAGTAGAATTGATTAAATGCACCTTAAAATGTTGATCAATTTGCTAAATTATATGTGTCATACCTTACAGCAAATTATGGCGCAAAGAGACCACATCCAAATACCCAATATTATTACAGTAGTATTTAGCTATTAGTATTACTAATATTTTTGATTACATAAAAGGCTGTTTGAATACAGTACCTAACAAGTTAAGCATTTACATCAATGGATTTTGACCTACAAATCTGCCACAAATAATAATAAAGCTCCCAAATGAATCAATTGGCCTGCACTATGTGTACATAATAAAAAAATGTTTTACAAGCTAATATAAGTACAGTAATAATTTGGCGCAATTATTAAATCCACCTGTTTAAATAATTAGGGCTGCATCAACCAGGGAGAAAAGGTTTTTACTATTAGGATATGCTTTGTATGTATGTTATGCTACTTGCGGTGATTATATTTAAGGACATAGAATTTGCTGGGTTTTGTTTTCTATTGTTCTTAAGGGGGCTGTGCACCTTCGTACAGCCTCCGTAAAACTGCCGTAACTTCTTCATTATTCATTTAATCTAGATAAAAGTATACATTTTTTTGCAGGAAAGGGTTCAATGAATCCAACTATGATCATGAAATTGACCATTTAGGAGAAAATTATAAAAAACACGTTTTTTGACCCATTTTAGGTTTGGAAAAGATAACTCAAAATATATTTTGTCAAATGTTGTCATACTAGTTTTATTATATTCCTCATACAATTCCCTAGGAATATTTTTTTTTAAAGAAAATATTTATTATTTTTTGAATTAGAGACCAAAAAGGTGATTTTCATGATTTTGGAGGTTAAAAAATCACATTTTTTGGCACGCTGTGGTCTCTAATTCAAAAAATAATAAATATTTTCTTAAAAAAAAAAAAATATCCCAGGGAATTGTATGAGGAATATAATAAAACTAGTATCACAAAATTTAACAAAATATATTTTGAGTTATCTTTTCCAAACCTAAAATGGGTCAAAAAACGTGTTTTTTTATAATTTTCTCCAAAATGGTCAATTTTATGATCATGGTTGGATTCATTGAGCCCTTTCCTGCAAAAAAATGTATACTTTCATATAGATTAAATGAATAATGAAGAAGTTACGGCAGTTTTAAGGAGGCTGTACCTGAAGGTGCACAGCCCCTTAAGTCTTGGTTTAATGAGAAAGTCAATGTGGAATCTTGCATTTGACCAAATGACCAGTTCATAAAAGAATAAAAATGCATACAACTTTTCTTCCAAAAGGAAAAAGGGGGAAAGGAATCAAGATTGTTTGTTCCAAGTATTTGTATATCCATGGTTATTGACCAAAATACCATTATGAACTAGTTTGATAACACTATTTTACAAACTTTTCCAATCTCACTCTGTAGTGGTCTATAGCATTGACCAACCTCACCCGTACTATGTTGGGTTGCAGTTTTTTACTTTCAATTATTGGCTGTATGAAAGGGCAAATTGACAATCCTTAACGAGATGGCTAAAAAGGTACGTGTGGTGAGTTAGGATTCATTAGGCAGCCTTATTCAACGCATTTATAAAGAGTGCAATCACACCCCAGGCGTCAAAAGTAACTCTAAATATTGCGTCTCTTTCATCATAATCCTTTCCTCTTTTGTTTTCTGTCCGGAAATATTATCGAGCCAAACCAAAGGGGCTGATGAAAATGGTGTATTCCATTGTTACTTAATGACAATTAATTTTACACAGTTCCACATATTTTATCAGTCTACATGCAACCGGTAAAATGTAAATGGCGACTTCAAACCTACCATATGCACTTAAAACAATTGTGTCCAGCACTTTTATTATCATTACTTCTCCTCCTACATTTACAATTGCAGCGATGGGCAGTCCTATAAAAATGACCTCAAGCAAAAATACAAATCTCTGAACTGTTATAAAACACAACATGGGATTAAGTGGGGTGTTGATGCAACAATTCCATAGATAATTTTTTTGGTCTTATTTGAGCGAACCATGATTAAACACTGTCATATTTATATTGGATCACTTGTAGATCTGAGAGTAGCCTGGCTGGCCATGATTGCGATTGTTGAGAACTTTTGCCTGTGGTAGGGGTTATTGGTACTCAATACTAAGTGTGCGTATATAGTGACATGGCATAACATTGATAGCAAAATCAGCCTTTGGTATTTAATGACCCGGTTGTCCAAATCAGGTGCGTCATTGTTTCAGAACGTTAACTAATAAAAAAAAATTAAATTTGAGTAGACTTTTGCTGCAATATGTCTCCAACCAAACGCTACTCCTCTTCCTCCCTACACCCCCACATCGTCCCCTCTGTGTTGAGGATCTTGTTGCATGTCCCTGCATATAAGTGTACATAGATTCAGCTTTACAGACACCATCTGTTCAAGATGGGTACTGAATATGTAACATAAAACTGACCATTTATGTAACAGATACCGATTTATAACTTTCATTCCACAGTGTCATTTGATGCTATATTGGGGTCTTTACCTTTTCATCAGGGGCCAGCCATCTTTCTAAATAGGGATATTTTGTACTTTTTGAAAGTAAACAAAATAATGTGTGCAGCATAGCAGTCAGTAAGCACAAACTACAACTAATCAAACACATTTTTGCAGATTGAGAATTTGGTTAAAAAATGTTCCATGTGTAATTGGAATAATTTCCTATTGAAGATTGGGTGAAGATGAAAGTACATCAATCGGGACCATCTTTTAGACACATTAAAATAGATCTAATATGGCCAAGGGGTTGATAAATTGCGACCATCTTTAAGACAAATCTAAACAAATCTAATATGACCAAGAGTAGGGGCTTGATCAACCGCGACCATCTTTAAGACACATTTAAACAAATCTAATACAACTAAGGGTAGGGATTGATCAATCGCGACCATCTGTATGACACATTCAATCTGATGCAATATGGTGAGAGAAGATTCACAGGTCTGTGGTTCAAATCTTAGTTTGTAAACATTTGTTCCATCCATTCTTTTGGGTTCAGATTTTTTGAAATTTAGTTTATCCAGAGAAATAAAAAAAAGCTTTAATAAAAGTTTTTCTGAGACATCCAAGTAATTCTTCATATGTTTGCTTATATTGATTGTACTATATTTTTGTGACTCGATTTTCTTTGATGGTTATTGAAAATATTCTTGAAAAAAAGCTAAATCAAACCAAGTATCTCACTCCCGTAGTTAGACAATGCGTCTGAAGGCATGTTAACACACATCTCTATAACAAATGATTATGCTTGAAATTCTTGACAACTGCCACATTACTATTATCATTCCACCTTTTCATGTGATATAAGATTTCATTTCCTGATGAAGAATAATAAGCCTCAAGGCATAAAACACCATTTATTATTAGACCATGACAGTTCATCTAGGCACATAAAACAAAACAAAAAGCAAAGTGACTAAATCATGAAATCATTCGTGAAATTAGACGAAAACTACTGGCGTAACCGAGTACAACAACATGGCTATGTTTCCAATGTAATTTGAGTGCAATTAATCTAGTTGGTATGCATTTTTTATAGCCTGGCACATTTTGCCCTGAATTAGTCAAAAAACCTGGATCATTTTGTGACTTATCTAACGAAAACTATGTTGACTGATGGTAGGATTATTTCAGGCTGTCAAATTTGAGAAGAGGGAATGATGCATTACATCAATATACATTTTGACATATAAGAGGGTTTTCTCCAGAAGAATGAATAAATAGTACATTTTCGATTAAAATGTGTCCAGAGCCTGCCTTTTTGAGGTTCATCAATCAGATTAATAAGTTGCAATTATTCAAACTATAGCGGGTAAGTATGATTAATATGTGATAAACATGAAAACCATACCATACTTTGAATATATTTATGAAGAAAAGTGTACATCCCAGGGTGTTGGATAGACCTATGGGAATTCTATTTTTTTTTTGTTGATGGTAGTAACAGAGGCGATTCATAATTTTGTAAAGGTTCTGTCTGTCTATTTTTATTTATTTCTGCTTTTCTATATCTAATTAATATTTCAGAGGAAGTTCTCATCTTACCACATAACCTGAAGTCAATTCTGGATGGGGATGAAAATGTGCAAGAGCAGAAACATTCCAGACCGAGCGACGCCTCATGATTTACGTCATTCTGAAGTTGATCATATTAATTCCACTCAACAAATTAGTTACTTTTAAGATTCACATTGAAGTCCATTCGTTCCAGCTTGAGCCCAACATTTGAACGAAGAACAATATCTGCATGTGATACTGTATGTGGCCCATTTTTCATTTACATACCTATAAACAAGATTACGATTTTGGTGAACGTTGTTGGTGATACCACACAGTATGGAACTTTTCAAACTGAAATTTTCTGAAAAAGAAAACTGGGTCATCAAACTTGTATCGGTTCCATGGTTTCCAGGGGTTCTCAACAGGTGGCCTGTGGGCCAAATTTGGCCGCCAAACAGTTTAGTTTGGCCCTTTGATCACCGCTGAAATACAATGTACATAGAAATGTATAGGAAAAGCTCAGAAAGTGGCATTCATTTGGCCCTCAACATATATTTTGGAACTTTCTTTGGCCCTCCATGGACCGCCAGGAAATGGAGTAGGAACCAAAGTACTTTTAGGCACCCGTTTGATGACCCCATTTTACCAAGGTCTATACTTACTTTGGTCGTTTTCCAGATTGGTCTGGCTCGTCTGTCACACCTTCCTTCTCCATCAGCATCTTGCGAAAAGCGGCCACTTTACGTGTTATCTCATCCTCAGTATACCTGGCGAGTGGAACAAATTAAAATAAAAACATCAACAGATTAACTTGAGGGTGGAAAAGACTCAATATAAAGCACAACAGATCACAAGAGTGCACACAGGTAGATGGGTCATTCCAGTTTTCAGGGGCCAGTTGTGTGACATATTACCAAAAATTCAACATTGATTGTTAATCTTGAAAAGTTGCTCAAATAGAGAGATATAAGTATATATTTTTAATCAAAAAGATTTTTTCAGCTACGATTATCCAAAAAATTATACATTGCCAGCAACTACTGACTATCATCCGCACTTGGTCATACATAACTGGGACACGACATACATAACTGGGACACGATAACTCCCACTAAATAGAAATAACAACTATTTATATAGTTTGACATACATATTTTAAAGTGATTTGGGACCCTTTATAATACCAACATCAGAAAATATGTGAGAAATTCTTGCTATCAACAAAAAAAGAAAAATTAAAATCTGTCCTACATAACTGGGACACTAAATGTTGTAAAAATTACTAAAAGTTAATTTTTAAGTATATTTAGCACTCAAAGCCACACATTTATAAAGAGTAAATATCTCAGAGCCCCATTTTTCATATGGAAACAGCCTACATGTAGGAATACAATTTTCTACTTGGTGGTTATTTCTTCAATGATTTTCATGGGTATGAGGGATATTTCCTGAAATGTTAGGTGTCGTACATAACTGGGACGTGAAGGGTTTTAGTGTCCCAGTTATGTCAGACTTTTCCAAGTAAACACTTATTGAATAGTTTTATTTACCTGGAAAGGTATGAACACCTTATAAAACATCATAACAGTATTCATTGAATGTCAGAAGTCTATGTTTCTAAACATTTCTAGCATTATTACTTTTACTGGGACACTAAAACAGCTAATCAACAAAAACAGAGCCCATGTTATGAATTGATGTTGGAAATGAATCCTTAATGAAGTTTTCAAAGTAAAATATTAATTTGCATCTGTAACAATCCTTCTGATAATATTTCTCAAGCAATCACATGTTAAACATGTAACCCACTGTGGAAAATATCTGATCAAATTTAATGTCACACTTAGGGGTCAAAATGGACTCCTGAAAACTGAAATCGTGAAGATAGCTATCCTATACTTTTGAAGGGAAAATGGGCAGGCCTGGTAATAGCACCCGCCCACAAATTTTGTGTCGGGTGGGTGAAGATGCAAAAGTACCCAACCAAACGACGGGTAAACATTTTCAAACTCACAGTGTATTTAAGCGAGTTACACTGGCTGGTGGAATTTCTGTCAGGCAGGTATTTTTGAGAGATACCTGCAAAACTGGCTGAATGAACAAAATCTGTTCCAGTCCTGAAAATGGGGGTTACAAAATATGAATTTGTTCGCTTATAAAGCGACTGGATTTTTCAACTTCACATTTTTTCATATTTAAGTTCTTGATGTATGTTTCCTTCAGAGAACAAAATGTACATAGGGTAAACCTGAATGTTCTGAGAAATAAGCCTCTGAAATTTGACAACTGGTTGCGCGCGCCTTCCTTCATCAAAACGTTTTTGAGAAGTGCTGACAAAACATACAATCAAAATCCCCTCAAAACCTACAAAATGAACTAAAATTATTTCTTTTGGCACTTTGGTATTCCTAAAATCAGGATTAGATCCCAATATAAATCATCTGTGGCAATCAGTGCCTTTTCTTGTCTACTGTGATTAGGCCATGGTATTCTAAAATAAGGCGAATATACAACTCGGACTGATAAGGACTCAAACGATTTACCGGTGTGATATCACAAAGGTCACACGATATAATCATCTGAGTATCTGGTCAAAACAAAGTGACCTACCTGCAGAGCTCTCTCAGGAACTAAAAATGAATATTACATAGAAACACAAACTGATCAACCAAAAAGGAATTCTATAAGGTAGTGGGTGTGGTCTGATATGGTAATTACTTTATCATTTTAATTGGACCCTGAAAATGATCTGCCATCCATTGTGTTATGGATGGCATTTACATCACCGGTAACCTGGTTGCGTCAATTTTACGAAAAGGGGTGATCTATTTTTTCTGAAAATATTATGATCACTTTTCCCAGTCACTTTCTCTTAGACTGTTATTATCTGAAGGGGGAAAAGCATTAGAAAGAGAATGAAAGATGGACATTTTATTTTGGTTGCCCGACTATAGTGTGATCCATAGTAGTGAATGCCGGCTGCTCCGACATCCACTACTATGGTCTATGGATCACACTACTCAAAATATAAACAAACCCATCCATTGTCACACAATAGTCGGGCAACCAAAATAAAATGTCCTTTTTTTGTTCTCTAAAGCTAAAGAAGAAATCAACCCTGCTTCAAAGATGGACAGCCTTCCGCAAATGGAAAGCTTGGTCAAATGTGCAAACCTGAAACTGACTCTAAGTGAGGAAAAACACCTGAAAATGCTTGAAAAGGTAACAAATAGTATTACATTGGGAATAGAAGCTCAAGTTGAGCTGAAAACGAAAAGAATATTGATTAATTGATTAATTTCAGAAAACAGGAGAAAAAGCTGAAAGCAAATAAAAAGTTGAAGCTTCTTGTCTGAATGTATTCGAGGAGATTATTTGAAGGGGCGGAAGTATACAATTTACAGATGAACCACCTCCTGAAATACTTTAATTGGTAAGGGAGGGTATAAAGTATTTTCTATATATTTCATCTTGCAATAATACCAGAGAATAACCAAAAGTGGACCATCCAAGCCTTTAAACTATCAAAGCCTTTAAATCCGGTGGCATTATTGGTCCCAAAATAAATATATTCACTTTGATATTGATGATGTTTATTGTTGATTGATCATTTAAAGAAACTGATCAAATTGAAGATAATAAAACATATGATAACATGTGTTTTCTAATAAAAAGTCTTGTAATAAGAATGCCTTCATATTCATAATAACATGTTCCCTCAAGTTAGCACAACCGGATATAAATCCAAAGCATGAATTATTTAGCAGTTTTAATATGCAATTGCATGAGTTCACGGTCTAAATGACATTTGAAGACGAGAATTTATTAAAGATGAGAATTCAATAATAATTAATAAATGACTATAAACGGTTGACTTAATCATCAGGGATTCTGTTTGGTTGCATTAATTTAAATTCACCAAATACAAATATAACTCATTACCTACACTTCAGAATTGAAACCAGGATCGGGTGTTGTATTATAATTACGCTAGAAAAAAAAGCATCTTTGGAACAAAATGTAGACTTCAGATTTTGTATTTCAGGCAGATTTCAGATGGTAGATTTCAGGCATGTGTGCATACAATTTATTCAGGCAATTTATTACCATTGCCTGCTTTTTTATTATTATTATTATTATATACAATGATTTACCACTGACTTAAAAGTAACCTAAATTTTACCTAAGAATATCCAAAGTTGTATCAATTCTTTACTTGTCACATAAATCAAAACACCCTCAATTCTGTATTCTTGACCCCGCTATTGCTTCTAACAGACAAACCAAAGAGCGGTTCGTCAGCTAGAAATCAATAATATTACTCCTCGCATAATAGGAAAAACACACGGCAACACGAACAGACGTGCTAATCGATATTACACAAGCAGCTACTGTTACAAAATCCCAATGTTAGTTTATGATGCACGCTATCTTAATCCTTCAATCCAAGATGCCTGGGACGCTCTTTTGAACTACAAATGTCTTCAATTTCTTCATGTATTACATGTATTTCTAAATAAATTGTAACGTTTGAAAGAGAAGGCTGATTGATGTCATTACATAGCAGTGGCACAAACATGTATGGACATCTGAAACTATGATATGTGCATGAATGTTTTATCCACATTAATTAGGTCTAAAAGCCCGAACTATCAATTTGTATTTGGTATATTGCTTTATGTGATGCAGCACATCAAAACGGAACTTTGCAGGTGAAGTCAATTTTGAGTTTATTAAGTGTGCTCTCAGCTGTAAAATGACACTAAATCGATCAAGGCATTCAGATTTTGCGGGTGGAAATGACTCCTAAATTCTTATTATTTTCTTTCTTTATTTTGTCCGTTTTCATCTATATCTTGATAAAACACAGCCGCTATGTCCCCCCTTTTGATGGGCTGCATCACATATTACAAGAGGATCGTGACAATTTAGTACAGATATATCTTTAGAGCGGTGTGAAAGACATGAATATGTTTGTTATTTCAAACTAAGTCGATTGACAAAAATAAAAATGCCAAATTGGCTATTCCATAACATATGCATGCACCACATTTCTTAAATGTATGACAGAAATATCAGTTGAACTTCATAGTGTTTCGATTTGTATTTTCAATAAACTTTGGCAAGAATCTCTCAGAATGGATGCCAATTATCATTTTTACCTTCTAAGATTTTAAGATTGATGTAAATCATACAACAATGTGACATTAGCCAGTGCAATTTTAAAGCTATGCTACTCGAGAAAATACTCACTACAGCCAAGTCTCGTTTAAAACATCTCTACTCTTAAAATAATCGAAACAATTGTACAAACATCGACTATACTAGACAGTAAATGACCTTGAAGTCACACAGAAAAACAGCACCATATCTAAGGGCGACATTCATTCATTGATCCACCTCTATAATGAGGCCAACAAATCAAGGCATGTTGATTCACAATGGTATTAGCCACAATGCAAAAGTAAATACTTTTCATCCATCTTGGCCCTAGCCCCCAGAGCTAAATACTTCTGCCTGTACCTGTACTGCGATCCAGCAATGAGGTCAGAGAAACACACACACACTCCGTATTAACATTCATTTCGCATGACTTATCTGCTACATTTGAGCGAAATCAAAATAAATCCGACTGTTTTTAGATGCGTGCCTTCCTTCCACTGTTGACTGTCAAACAAATGCTAATGTGTAGGACTATACAGGGTCGGGTTTCAAAAAGCATATTTTATTTTTAAGAAGACGTGTAGAATTGACAACTAGGCCAAAAAAGGGTTTGTTTGCCCAAACGCTACCAACCCATAAAATCTAAAAAAACCTGGTTATGGTGAAAAAATGTATGTTTTAAATGATATTTTTATCTGAAGTTGCCAAATAAATAAACAAACTGTCCTAGACTTTATTTATACCCATATCCTCCCTTGTAAACACCAAAGGAGGTGCAAATTCAAGATCCTAGCATAATCTAAAGAAAAATAGGAAATCAAACATGGTTGGAGGGTTTGTACTACGGGCAAGCCTGTCATCCTTGCGTTCAACACGCACATGCTTTCACAAAGATGTTAAACCTTTCACATCTTTTTTTGATATGGTGCTACTAAAAACAAACGTAGGCAAACATTAAAGTAATTGAAACAACATTTTAAAGTCTTTTTCTTCTCTAAAAGTGTCGGGGTATGCTTTAGGATAGAACTCCAAAGTGTCTGTAGCAACATTAAAAAAGAAAAAGAAGAAAAAAAAGGTAATCGACCAACCAACCCACTCTTTTTAATAATAGTAATAATAGTGGAGTCTTATATAGCGCCGGTATCCGCCAAAAATGAAGCTCATGGCACTTGTTGCATGTACAACCACTTGAACAAACAAAAAATATTTACAGTGCATAAAGTTCAAGTCTTAGTAATAGTATATTCATCATAACAAGATGTCTGGAAAACGCAAATCTAAGTTCTTCTGATTGTGTACAAACCAGGACGACATGAGATGTGAAGTGTTGTTTCGATAAAAGATGTGACATCTACATGATCTTGCCACAGCGATTCTGAAGACGAGCGGATGCATAGATGAATAATGTTCACAGGGGTCTGTTAAATTGGTTCAAATGGAAATTGTCCTTTAGAAATTATCAGTTATATACGGTTAATAAGGAAAACGTGTCCATGATGAGTATAATAGAACCAAGACGATATGCACAAAGATGGAATTTATTGATTGGGCAAACAAACTTTTTTCCCTATGCAGCATTGTTCACCTTACCAAACTGAGTGGCAAGTGGAGACGATATGGAATTGGTTAAAATTGAATATGCATTTTGGTTAATATATATGGACTTTTATGATGCTATCAATGTCTTCATACGACAGCTTCTGCTTTGCGCATACTTGATTGGAACAAATTATGTCAAAATTGACAGAATGAAGAACTCCATATTGTTTTCAAGTGTATCTTTGTGTTAAATTAAATTTTGCATAGACTGATGAAAATCATAAGCAAATCATTTGGCAAGGCTGTGTTTGAAATCATCAACGTTAGGCTACCCTCACTACAGTCAAGCTCCTTTTTGAACTTCTTTATTCATAAAAAACTGACACTACTGTAAAACACATCAACTACTAAATGTCCCCATGCTACAATAACGACCTTACTTTTTAGCCAAATTTAACTCACCAGTCAATACACAGGCATTTTGCCTAAGTCACTGTATCCGTTATGTAACCACCCTAGCCGGTGACACAAAACAACCTGTTCTACGGGTGAACAAACCTTTTCAGGCAATTTTCAAAATATTTCATGAATTTTAAAACATTTTCAAAGTTTTCTAAAAAATAAAAAATGGGGGCAGGGGATCCAAAAATGGGTTGGTCAGGCCCGTAGAACAGGGTATTATTTATGTGGTCTTATCGTAGCAGGGTGAACGTAATGAGTTATATGCACCACACACAATGTATTAAGAACAATACTGATCAGTTTCAGCGAAATGAATTCCTCCTTACTAACGATTCTCAATATCAGATTATGTTCTCCTCACCTCCCCATTATCATTGGAAAACATGACAACGGTTATCTTATTGAAATGGATACCTACAGTTTGTATTGAATACCCATGGAAACATAATATCCAAAGCATGAATATCAATAATAAATCACTATTTTTCATTTCTTTAATGCAAGCATAGCTAAGGCTCTTATTCTCTGTATGGAACTCCCAAGATCGTGTGAGTTTTGATGGACCGGGGACATGTATTGTCAAAAATAGACTGCTGTTATTTTACATTATTCATTCGTAACCTGTTTTTAAACATAGTGCATAATTTTCTCTGATTGTGTGTATGCTGAGTTGACCTCATTTCCATTCTAGCCCTGTAACATTTTGTGTTTCTATTGTATTGCTATGCTATCTTGTCTATGCTAATTATATGCAATATGACACTGAAACCTGGTTTTGATTTTCTTTTGCTGCTGCTACTTCACTTAGGGCCATGCATTTGAACTCGCCATCCTTAGCATTGCATCACCAATTTAAGAATGTTAACACCAATCAAGACTGAAATTGGAATATCTCCATAACTATCATCACTAACCTAGCTAAAGTATACATTTTTGGAAAGCTGAAGGCACAAGAAAACGATGACACATATTTTAACTCATTATACAGGGTGAACTTGAAACTATACAGGGTGACCAAAAAAAATCCAGATAAAAAGCGTGTCAATTAAGTTACTATTAATTACCTACTTGCAATAGGACACAGAAGGGAAGCATTATTTATTTGGATGAAGGATTGGTTAAGCCTACTAAGGCGGGAATAAAACTATTAGAAAGAAGAAATGGGTAGAATGGTGGGTGAAAAAGTGGCTCAATCAGTGGTGTGGGATTTGAAAAATCAGTCACCTGGCCGGGGATTCTGTGCCCTAGTCCTCTAGTGGGTCGCACAATGAAAACTTTTACATGCCCATTTATCACCAGCTGTGACCGCCTGGGAGATGTAACAGTTAAGGGCTGTTGCTGGCAACATCTTTTGTTATCATGATGATGAAAGCTTCAAACTCCATTGTCAACAATTGTCAACAAAAAAGTTACAAATCAGAACAATAATCACACACTGATAATAGTTCGAACATTGCCATTTTAAATTGTCTAAAACACAGACATAATAAATTGCTGAGTTTTTTACTTTTGTTGTGTTAGCCAAAAAGTGTAACCACCTTTCAATAAATTGCGGGTTAAACTTTTATCAAGATGTGTATTGATATCTATCTAGGTTACTAATATGATTGCTAACGGCCTCTAGTCGGCGCAACGTGCCCATGCATGTGATCATTCTTTTCTTCTACATGTATTCCCAAACATTTTAACGCTTCTTGAGAATTCAATCGCCCTATACAAGGACTAATGCACGGTACAAATCAGTGTTGCCAACACACAATGACTTAATAGCGTCAAATGTGGTATGAAAATATTTGTGATATTTGCATTAATCGGTGATACAAATGTGAGAAGTAAACTATAAAGTGTTAACAAATCTTATGCGGACGTACCAATTAGGCTCTTCGGTAAGGTTGGTAGGTCGGGCATTGTTTTTCTTGGGGGGGTTCAAATTTTCTTGAAAATATAGGTTTTTGTTGTTTTTTCACAACTGTTCTTATATTTTCAAAACAATTAAACAAATCTTGAACCTTTTTGTCTAAAAAGTGTCAATATTTCAAAATTTATCAAAAAAAGGGTAGGTCAAGTCCATAGAATAGTTTTATCCATTGGCCTCATAAAGAAATTTTATTTACAGCCCAATTTGGCAAACAAATGGCTAGTTAAGCAATAGTGTGTGTAATATTTTAGCAGCTAGGTTTCAGGAGTATTGACTTCAATTCATATAAGACAATTATAGGATTAGGACAAAGGGCTTTAGGCAGGATTTATTAAAGATTAGTTGTAAAATTTGTTTTGTAAATTAAGACCTTAGGGAGTAAAGTAGAAAGAGAATTGCTTTAACACTAATAATATTATAGCATACAGAGACACGCCAAACAGACACCGTTACATACATACATACATTTATGCATAAATATTTATGAAGAAGCGCTCGATAGAACTTAGAAGATAAACCCATGCACAACTGTATCAAATTTGAATCCTGTGGAACCTTGTGATCAATCAACCACTGATAACATAATTATATTTGTGACCCAATGTGAGTAAATGAGGCACAATGAGTTATAGCATAAATTAGAGGACATTTTGGTACTAAAGTCAATGTTATATCTCATTCCAAACCAAAGTTATGTATTATTGAAAATCACTCAAAACACCAAATACAAATAGTCAAATTATGGACATTTAAAGTTTTGGTTAGTTAGCAAATTAATGGAGTAAATAAAAAATAAATACCTCAAATTATAGATTACCTCTTAAATGTTGATGAATTTTTGTCTTTGGTTGGATACAATAGGTATCAAAGATCAGAACGTAGACTTTTTATGTATTTGACTTATTATATCTTTGTCCCATATTTGTACCCCCCCCCCCCCCCCCCTTTGATTCAATGGGCAGAACAGTTTACCATGTGAAATATTATATTGAGTGATTGCTTGATTATAAGAAGATGTAATATAGTACAAGGGCAACCTTTGGTACAAGGGTGACTATGAGAGTCAATTCTTCATTCAAACCAAGTTATCAAAAAAGGATTATAAGATTATATCTCAGTGTCATTTAGTAATGTAAGTACCATATTATCTCTATCAAGCGCCCATGCCCTTATAAACGCCCAACCCCTGTTTTTCTCAATGACTACCAACAAACAATCCCTTATAAGCGCCCACCTTTTCAATTACCGTAGCACTGTACAACAACATTTTTCGCCACAGCGTCCTACAATAAAGCAGTACCAGTAAGCCTGGTTCGATCGCCGCCGCCACCCTCTCTCCCCGATGCGAGCTGCCATCTTTGTTTTTTATTCATGGCTTAAATACAACATCGCGCATGCTCAAAACAACCGAGAATAAATGAAGTTTTCGGAAGGGCACTTGAACCTTTCGGAACATTGACGTCATGTAATGTTGCCCACAGTGAGACCACTGCGACGCCGCAATGTTGATTTTCCCAAAAAAATTGAAACAGTTTACTTTTCAATCGCACATGGTTTTCCGCTAGTGCAACCTTGCCGAATTCGACAGTGTTTACAATAAATGATTTTAAAAAAGCGAACTTAATAAGCGCCCACCCAAAATGACTTTGCTTACCGCCCTGGGCGCTTTAAAATAGGGATAATACAGTACTCTTTTAAGAACCAGTTATTAGTTTTGAAAAGGTTAGGTTGGACTTTCAATTGCAACAAACATTGTACACACACACTAATATCTTATTCTTGAGAGAAATAAGCTTAGAGAAATGCTCAAAAGACTGTTCATGTAAGACTAACATTAAAGTTAATAACTCTTCATTCCCTGGCGGATGACTTTGGA
Organism: Ophiura sarsii; assembly: GCA_035610835.1. Classification (NCBI taxonomy): domain Eukaryota; kingdom Metazoa; phylum Echinodermata; class Ophiuroidea; order Amphilepidida; family Ophiuridae; genus Ophiura; species Ophiura sarsii. Next base: position 77,654,076 of record CM069442.1, on the reverse strand, counting down.
TACTTTTACTAATAAGCAGAGCTAGAAAATCTGTTTGTAGATGTATAGACATACATTGCTTACCCAAGCGAGACTTATGAGTCAGCTCTTTTATTTTATTTTTGTAATTCATCTCCATATAATAGAAAATGTTTTCGTATTCAGTGAATGAACTCGGCTAAATAGATAACCAAACATCTAAGCTGTGTGTGACTCCACAAACCCTGTGACAATTACATGCTATAGTGTTTTCTTAACTTGTGAACATTTCATGTAATTTGTATATCTGGTGAAATTAGCAAAACAATCAAAGCTATTATTAAATCGGTTAATTTGATCAGAATTGACAGGTTTAAATTACTTTGTCCTATTTACAAGAAGTATGTTGAATGCGTATCAAGGAAGAGGCCATCATCCAGGGGTTAAAATACCTTTTTGGCTATGAGGGCTATTTTGAGCAAATTCTTCCAAAAATTGCCCCCTTTAGTACATTTTACCATACAAAGTAGGCCAACATTTTCTCAGGGGGCTATTTTGTGAAAACTGGGGGCTAAAATCGCCCTTCGCCTCTGTGTATTTTGAGCCCTGCCATCATCAACTGCAATGACAGTAGTTGCCAACAATGCTTGGTTCGGGAGCACTAGCTAGTCTAGCTCTGTTCATAGACCACATTTTATGTAATTTGTATGCCTGGTGAAATTAGCAAAACAATCAAAGCTATTAAATCTGTTTACTTGACGGGTTAAACGACTTTGTCCTATTTATTACAAAGTATGATGAAAAATGAAATGCATATCAAGGAAGTTACCTTCATCAACACCAGTGGTTGCTAATTATATGCATTGGGAGCAGGTCATAATCTATTCATAGGCCAAAATGTATGTAATTTGTATGCTCAGTGAAATGACCAAAACAATCAAAGAGATTATTAAATCGGTCAATTTGATTAAACTTGATGGGTTAAATGACTATGTCCTATCTTGAAGAAGTACGTGTATGGTTAAAATGAAATGCATATCACGGAAGACACCATCAACAATTTTTCAAAGGCATTTGCCCTAGTTTGAGAGCCGCTCTTGAGATTATTCATTTTTATAGACACGCTGAACGGTCAGTCTGATCCACTTAAAATATGTGGCCTCAACAATACCTGGAAGTGTCTTTCAAATTGGCCCAACTGATATAGATGTAAACCATTCAGACGATGGGTGCTAGCCTCAAGACTAGTGTAAAATGCGCTATTCTCGAGATTAAACTTTCAGTTAATGACCGTGTAAACCCATGTCATGGTTAACTAACTCAAGTTTAAAGCTGAAATTTTAACCCACACCTAGCGGCTAACTAGTCCCGTAGAACGAACCGAAAATTTGCCGAGAGCATGTCTGCCAAAACATATTTCAAAGACCTTCTGACCTGCCTGATCCATTGACAGTATGTGGTCTCTGCAAGGTCTAGAAGTGCACTGCTGATCACTTGCCAAATCTATATTTGACGAAGAAGAGTTTGTCAATCAGAATGCGCCCCAATAAAATATTTGTGTGCAATAGGAAAGTTGCTGTATAATATGTCACTATATATGCAGTTACCTAAACAACAAAGAGGCAAAAAACCAGACAAGGAAATCCACTCACGATGCCCTGCGTCCATTCCGGGAAACTATTGACCATTGCAACCTAACCCCCCCCCCCTGCCAATTCAACAAGATATAACTTCAGCAGATTAGCCCCAAACATCACGCAATAGAAGAGACGTCTTTATGATAAGTAGAGGTCGTTAAGCTGGCAATCAATTCAAAAAAAGAAAGAAAAAGTCTCTGACTCTTTGCCAAGAACCCTTCAAGTCAAACACATTACCTAGCTTTTTAATCAGTGATCAGAAGGATTTGTGACCCGCCTGAATGCCAGCAATTAAACCCAGACTTCATTACAAACCAAAGTTCAACTGCTTCTCACCTTACGATCGCCTAAGGGGGGCCAATTGAATCTACTGGTGGATCTCGGACATTCATAATAACGGGACAAGGCGGAGCAAATTGGGATATTTCCGCCGATACTTAAGATTGACCCAGGGGCATTCAGCTACTATTTCTAATCATGGACAGTTACAGGGTGCTGGTAATACTCAGTATGTCATCCGGCGGTCTAATACGGTTGCTGTCGTGACATGGCTCAGATCTTTGATAAAGAGGATGTGGCAATGTTAAGGGTATTCCTCTTTATAGGACCATCTACCGCTCTTTCTCAAGTATCAGAATGTTAGTAATTACACTCTCAGTCCTTGACAAAAATCTCTGTTCTCAAGAACCTATATAGGGTGGGTAAAGGTGAGCTTATAATTAGCTACAGCTGTAAAATTCACCCTTCCAAGTACCAAGTACCACCAAGGTGGGTGGAGGTGAGAGGAGGAGGTGGGAATCATTTTCAAAGCTCCCACTTTTGACAACCAAAATAGCACACATGTATACTCTAATCATCTACTTCACTGCAGTGATATCAGAGTGCAGTGATATCAGAGTGCATTCCAACGATTGGCGCAGCATTCATTAGCGAGTATCAGGATTCAGCATTGATTACGTTGATTATGTTGTGCAAATGTTAGCGTATATATGCTCTAACATCACTACACAGATATATGCTCTGATATCACTACACGGAGGTAGATGAACGGAGTACAGTGCATGAGCCGAGCCTAAATGAACCTGTCTAATAACATCATTAACATTTATATAGCACCTGTCAGTGCTTAATCATTATACCAACTATACCTGGTCATCTATGATTTATATCCCCGCCTACAACATTCAAACCATACAACATAGTGCAATCGCTTTCCCCTGAAGTCCCCATAATCAGGCTTGTCGCAACTTGCATAGCTGCCAATGTCTCAGAGGCATACATGCAATTCACCGGACACTAATATCAAAGGACTCTCTATCTAAGGTAGCCATCTTAACATTTTTGTGTGGTAACTTTAAGTAAGAATTATTCGGTAGATGACAAGACATGCAGTTCTTGGCCCCTTTGTTAGTGTTACTTCCTTCGGGTTGATGAGTCTCTCATAAAATATACAATGTTTTTCTGTGTTTAGTTATTGATCGTATTACCAAGTCACATATTGCATTTTAAAGGCAAAGCCGAATAATTGGGAGCACATGGGAGCAATTTTCTGTTGGAAGTAAATCATAAAAATCATATGACAACCCTGTCTAAGTGAAAAACAATGCATTGTCTTAGGAATGGGGAGGGTTAGGGTTAGGTTAGGGTTTTGAGGGTGGGGATCCCAATCCAGCATACACCCCTCTGCATACATCCTCATATGAATGGGACACCCAATCTTGTTCATTTGTCTATTACACGGTTATGGTTAGCTCCTGTGCCTAGCCTAAATGGGAGTAATTCTATTATACCCTTCACAGAGGCATTAATAGTGCGTGATTTTTAAGAACGACGCATACTACCGATGTTGGTGTGTAGGGTATAATATAACAGAATTATGCCCCTAAATGTCATGTAATAGGCAAGAGTGTGTTAGGCAGACAAAGTCTATCTTATGAAATTAAACTATTTTCATATCCTATAATTATGACCTAGATATGGTAGAAATCACTGAATTAAGCAGTTTGCTTACTGCGTAGGAGGAAGGGATGTGCCTCTAAATCCAAGACAAAATGTGGAATTATTGATCCAAATAAATACATTTGCTTGCAGTAAACTATTTTTCAAAACATGTGCCATGCCATGGTCACTACAGGAAGCTTTCTCAAATGGCTTATTACAAAATGTAGGATTATGTAGCCATTTTGAAGAGTCACATTTTATTTTGTCTAACCACTGTTCCTCATTCAGTCAATGTTAGTGATTGATTAGACGACATCAATCAGTGGGATATGGGCCATGATTGAATTCTGTTCAATTCATATGGTTTGTCATTCCCAAATGAGACTTGGTTGTATTTGTCATGCAGAAACTAAGGATTATGAATAATTGGGCTACTTTTCAAATTAATTGGCTACTTGGGCAACATTTTAGCCAACACTGTCAGATTCCTTTCTTCTGACAAATTAAAATCCAGAAAACTTACAGTTCCAGACAATTACAAGCAGTGAAAGCTTTGTTTTACCGAAGATTCTGGTGAACATTTTTAGATTGCCCCTAAGGTCCTAGAAATCGCTGATTTACCTCACTTCAGTTTTAGCGAGAGCTTTTAAAATGCTTTTAATCTGAAAGCGAAAATCATTCCCAGGGGAAGGTTATCACCCACTGCCACTATGGGCAAATAATGCTATTTGTCTCCAAAAAGCAGAGACATCTAAAACGGTACATTGAATTTAATGCAATCTGTGAGAATTGATTGTGTGTTATAATATCAGTATTGTTTGACTGACATGAAGCAACATTTTTTAATCGATGAAAGTAATGCAACTTAGGATTTATAACAGCTGAATAAGAGAACTTTTGCTCTTTTGAACATGATCCATGAAGAATAGAAAACAGAACTTCTGTAAGAGATTTGGAAAAAAAATGGTTTTCTGTAAAACCACTAAACTCTTTGCCAATACTACGTTTCAAATTGAAGACAAATTGCAAATTGATTTGGACTAGCACAAACAGTTTCATGCATGATACATACTAGCTTAGTTTAATACACACATTGAATTCTTTTAGCGCAAAGACAATCATGTGTATTCCAATGCTATCTTCTGAAGATAGCAGCATTCTTATAAAACTATTTACGTTTAAATAACAAATGGACATTTTGTGTGCATACTAGTATTATCAATTGATACACACCTGTTGAATTATTTGTACGCAAAGACAAACGTGTGTATTCCAATGCTATCTTCTGAAGATAGCAACATTCTTATAAAACTATCTTAAGACAAATTACCAATGAATATTTTATGTGCTGTCATTATCGTGAGTTTAACTACTATCTACTGTAGATGGTATTCACTATATTAGCCTTCTGGAGATAGCAACATTCTTATAAAACTATCTTAAGTCAAATTACCAATGAATATTTTATGTGCAGCTAGCATACTAGCGTCAATTGATACACACCTGTTGAATTCTATTTACGCAAAGACAAACGTGTGTATTCCAATGCTATCTATTTACATTTAAATAACAAATGGACATTTATGTGCTGCTAGCATACTAGCATCAATTGATACCCACATGTTGAATTCTTTTACGCAAAGAACATGTGTGTATTCCAATGCTATCTTCTGAAGATAGCAACATTCTTATAAAACTATCTTAAGTCTAATTACCAATGAATATTTTATGTGCAGCTAGCATACTAGCGTCAATTGATACATACACCTGTTGAATTCTTTTACGCAAAGACAAACGTGTGTATTCCAATGCTATCTATTTACATTTAAATAACAAATGGACATTTATGTGCTGCTAGCATACTAGCATCAATTGATACCCATATGTTGAATTCTTTTACGCAAAGAACACATGTGTATTCCAATGCTATCTTCTGAAGATAGCAACATTCTTATAAAACTATCTTAAGTCAAATTACCAATGAATATATTTAGGCCCCGGAGGATCCCGCGATTTTTTTTAGGCAAAAACCGCGAGGCGAGATTACTAAAACCGCGATTCACGGGATTTGCAACCAAAACCAAGAAATGCCGCGAAAATAAACCAAATGCGAGAAACCGCGACCAAAAATGTGACCCGAAAAATCAGCCCCCAAATATCACCTCTTTAAAAAGTAAATAAGCTTACTTTATAGTCCATTTTTCTTCTCTGCAAGAAAATATATTGATTTCCAAATTAATCCCTGGCAGAGGGGTTTCATAATTTGCCTAAAATTCCAATTAATGTCCTCCGTTTTGACATTTTTGATACGGAAGAAATATTTGTTTTGAACACGCGCCGCCATCTTGATTGAGTACATCCCCCAGTGGCTTCCAGTCGATCCTAAAAATTACCGTGCGTTAAATTGATAGCAAAATGTAGAGGGCGGCAGAGTCTTAGTCAATTCTTTATGAAACCCGTTTCCAGCAACCTAGGCGGCATGATCCCGCATCATTAATCATTATGGGATGCATTACGTCAGAACATGTGCGATCTCAATTTGATGATACAAATTTTACGGCGCGCGTAACATGGGGAAAGTAACATACAGGAACAAGACATTGTTTACATATATAAAAGGTATTTTCCGGGGGGATTTTCCCAACCAAGTTTGCATTGGTATGATTGGTACGATAGATCGAAATTTAACATGACATTTCAAGATTTTCTTGGACTAATTACGGTCGATTTTTGTGTAGAAATTTGAAATTTTGTTTTGTTGAGGAAAAAACTAACAATTCCGCGAAATCTCGGCATACTTTTAGAAAACCGAGGCAAATGGTAAAACCTGAGATTCACGCCGAGAAAACCGTGATCGCGGGAACCTCCGGGGCTTAAATATATTATGTGCAACTAGCATACTAGCGTCAATTGATACACACATGTTGAATTCTTTTACGCAAAGACAAACTTGTGTATTCCAATGCTATCTTCTGAAGATAGCAGCATTCTTATAAAACTATCTTAAGACAAATTACCAATGAATATATTATGTGCTGTGATCATCATGAGTTTAATGTCTACTATCTTCTGTAGATGGTATTCACTATATTAGCCTTAGGTAAAATTAAGTTACATTGTACTTATATTCAATTGATTTGATCAAAAGTAAAAGCTATTATATAACGCATGAAAATATTCCTGTCATTTTATTGGTGGAAACTGCATCACGTGACATAAAATAGTTTCACCTTTTCACCCAAATAACGGGTCAAGCGGTCAATAGTACATTTTGATGGGAGCTTTTGGACCTGGCGGTCAATAGTACATTTTGATGGGAGCTTTTGGACCTGGCAGTCGCTCACTTTTCCCCCGACTCGCCCACGCCCCACACCGCGCCCATCCCTACCTTCATTTCGTGAGAGACGAGACGGTGAGAACGTAAACAAAACGCGTCGTCTGCAGCTGTGCTCCCGGTTGCACTGTATACAATGTATTTAAAGTACAGTTTTGTGTAAATTTTCTAGATATAATGGATCAATTAGGATTTGAATTACTTGTGTCAACATTTTCGCTATTTAAAAGCCTACATTTCGTGTTCGGACTGATTATAAACCCTAGGCCTATAGGCTAGGTCCAGCAGCTTGGCTTGACCCACCGCTGGGCCTAGCCTAGCAAGGACTACATTATTTGCCAGTTGAATTATTTGAACTTGAACTGTTTCGCGTGGAATAATTACACGATAAAGACTTTTTGACGAGGAATCAATTTGTTTTGGATTGTTTTATGAACTTGGGGAAATGATTTCGAAATGATGGGAAGCTAAACTCTGCTAAATTAGGTGAGTACCGTATCACTATCACTATCAGTCACTGGTGGTTGATGAAAATGTATAAAATGACAGAAATATTTTCATGCGTTATATAAAACAAATATTTAATGATCTTTATTCGGGAAATGGTGCAAACTATTGGCCCCTCGGTGACTGGAGGCCGTGGGCCTACTATTTTCCCTCGACCTCCGGTCTCGGGAAAATAGTAGGCCCACGGCCTCCAGTCACCTCGGGGCCAATAGTTTGTACCATTTCCCTCATGATCATTAAATATTTGTATAATATTTACACATATAACTGATGCTCTAATGGAGGTGTGATTGATACATTAAAAACAGCTGAAGATCCCAGGGATACATTTGGCTGATCTTGAATATACAAATGCATAGTCCGGACGGCACGCTTTATACAGTCCCGCGTGGGACTCCAGAAATCAAAATATCAACAAAAGCGTGGGGGTCAGAATATTTCTCATATAAAGGGTGTAGTTGTATAAAGCGTGGAGATAAAATAAAAAGGGTTAAACAAATCACATGCAGATATAGTAATTTAATTAATTTTGAAAGAAATTGTAAAAAAATAGGACATTTGCCACCAATTTCAGCGCATTATTTCATTCAAGTTTCAACATTTTCCGACGAACTTTCGGTATGGACAGCACGTCTCCCATGAATCATATCTTAAATTCTGCTCTATTTTACAATATTTCAAAGTCAGCTTTTAATTTGTCATTTTGGTACCACCCAAAATATTACTGTTGAGCCCTATAATTATTTATTTTGATGATGGAAATGTGCCAAAAGTAGGTAGTATTTTGATATTATCAGCTTCCGAATTCGGAAGCATTACACTATTTTAGCTTAATAATACATTGCATGCATGACGCAAATTTGATGGACCCCTAAAACCTCTTGGGATCCAAAATGTCCCCTTTTCGGTATAAAGGGTGGGGGTTGAACATTCCCAAATAAAAAGGGTGGCTCTGTAAAAAGGGTGGGGGTAAAATAAAAAGGGTGGGGGTCTGACCCCTGTCTGGACAGTGAAATGTTTTTCATTTTTAATTGTTACTATCTGCATGCACAGACTTAAGTCTACAGAAGATACAGCACTATGAAAATAGGTAATACTAACATAGCTGCCATGTGAATACTCATACACTATACTTTGTTTTATATTACTCTGTACAGGGAGCACAGAGGGTATTTTAGTGATTGTTGCGGTAGCATTTGATCGTGTGAGCACTTGCAGCAGTTACAATCACACACAGGATAACAAGATGTAATCATTTGAATACGCTCCAACATCACCGCACAGAGTTAGACGAATAAGTATAAAGCAGTGAACTGTACGCAAGTTATGGAACTTGGTCAAGTTTAATACATTACATACAGTGGTTTTGATGTGGATATTGCATTTAACATACTTTTACGGGCTACATTACTTAAACCAGTACTGACACTATTATCCAGGAAAAGCCACATTAAAATACATTGATTAGATTTTGTCTCCTGACCTGCATTTAAAGAACTGGATTACTGATCCCCTGTGTATGATGTGTGATCAGCTTGAAATAATCAGACATGTGGTGTCCTTTGATACAATCTGTCAATGTTCTCCCTAATGGGGTTTTAAGTAGCATGTGTAAATCCTTTTCCACTCTCAACTTATCATTGTATACCTGTTTTGAGCTCAAGTTTAATTGCAGTAGTCAAAATGTCTTCATTTTGTTCAGTATCTGTTTTCATTGCAAATGTGTATGTGACCCATCACATCGAAATACCTCTTGGGGTCTTTTTTCCAATGTCTGATTTTAACATCATCAAAACAAGCAAAAATCAAGCTTTAAAATTGATACCTCATAATTGAAATTTAGACTTAAGAATCAGGAAATATGATGAATACAAGCTTAGCATTTCCTTTTAATTTGTTTGTATTTTTCACGTTTTTTTTTTTTTTTTTCAACAACAAAAAAGTTTAAAAGATTTTTTTTTAATTTGAAAGAAGCACATAACAATAAAGAAAGATGAAAATGTGTTTTTGAGTATTATCTGCTCATTTAAAAATAAAAATGAAAAATAAAAATAAACAAATCTTTAAAACGTGTGTACTTCAAGTATCTCCCTGTTAAAAATTTTTTTTTTTAAATATATAAAAAAAATCCGACCGTCTGACCCAGACTCTAAGTCAACTTTTTTTTTTTTGCCCTATGTTTAATCAGTTCCAATTTGGCGAGAAATGTTCGGGTTTTCTCTCTCCCTGCGCAAAAGTATTATGGCCACATGCACGCGGAATAAGCTGCACACGGCACACATGAGTCACGCATATAATGCACTGCGCTATTGCCTTCAAAACATCCTTCTGTATTCATTTGCTGCTGTAAGACAGCTAGGCAGCTTTGCCAATTTGGAACTGATCAAACCAAAAAAAACCAAGAAAAACTGACAAGAGGTATGTTTTGATGTGACAAGTCACATATTTTCTTAAGAACAGAGATGGAATTTCAAAGTGTTATTCTCTACTTCTATTTTCTGTTTGATATTTAGGCTAACATATAGAATACCCTCCCATTTTGATTGTTAACTGTGTGAATTTATGCATCCTTCTTAAAATGTCCCCCCCCCCCCCCCCTCCCCTCGGTTACAGCCCCTATAAATCATGTGCGTAATGTTGAACTCGCTTTTACTGTCACTTGTTGATTCTTCTGTACTTATTACATTACTGCTCAATATCTGCTTCAAAAATATGTGTGATAATCTTCATCTTCCTAACATTCCATAAACACCGAATCAAGGAATCCATACATTGTTTTCAATAGAATATTTAAACATGTTATCACAAGTACATTCATTACCTGTATCACATCCAATCCTGAGGCTTTAAATAATGGCCTTACTCTCCAAACAAAGATCTATTAAGTGCAAAGCATTCCGTTGATTACCCATGTTGCAGACAAAACATTTAAAGGCTATCAAAAACAATATTGACACCCAGGTTTTGTGCGCTGCCATCACATGGCCGACATACAAATTAATTTAAAGGGACTAGATATTGACAAAAAAATGTCATCTTGACTATGAAGCCAGCTTTCATATTTTGTTCCAACCTTTTTTCTTCTTCAAATTTTACATCGGTTGTAAGAAAAATATATATTTTCTTCAAAATCAAGAAGCTCACTAAAATAGACAAGGCCGTTAAAAATACAACAATATTTTTAAAATAAAATAAGAATCACAAAATGTACAATGCATATTACAATGCAAGTCGCAGGCTATTTCAACATTCCATTTCAGATTCTATTTATGTAAAGCGTAACAGTTTTGCGGCGGCATGACATTTTCTTGAAAAAGGGTCAATGATGTTTGTGTTGCCATTGTGGACTAGCGGCAAGTGCCACTCTTCATCTGTAGGCTTTGACTATTGGAATGACAACACTCTGAGCGCTATTCAATTTCTATGCTCTCATTTTAGCAGAGCTTTCTGATTAAAATTTTCACATTGTAGTCAAGATATAGTTATCACAACACAAAAATATTTTATTTGAAAATATTGTTTGGAGTAGAATGATATTCAACTGAATTGCATTTTTTTTTAAATAAATCCTTATGAAAATGTATTAAAAAAATGCATGTTATGCATGAAAAATGGGTTACGGAAATTCAGGTAATACAAATTCCTGCTTTAAGCGAGAGAAAACCCCTGTTCTACAGGCCAGACCGACCCATTTTCCCTCCGAATTGTGAAGAATTGTTTGTGATTTTTTAAAATTGAAAATGCACCAAAAATTCCTGAAATGTCTGGAAAAACAACAACAAAACGCCTGACCAACCGACACTACCTGAGAGATCTGTTTGCCTGTGACAGGGTTTGGGGTTTTTGTCACCTAAAGGTTTCTAAACCAAATTGAATGTGGGTCAGGTATACAATTGTTTAATATGCACTACTTCATCCTCAGTTTTCTTCAAAATTCATGATTCATCCACCCTTCTGGTGAAAGAGCTTCCTGGCTGCATATGCTCATCCAAATGGATGTTGGAGGTAAACTCAAATTGGAGTTACAAAACAGGTGGTTAAATAGAAAGTTAACCTATATCTGCGCAAGAATCAAACGTCTCAATGAAATGCGTGCGCATTACTGGAAACAAACTTGTTTTTTTTGCGTGGCCTTAATGAGCAAACATTTAAGACCTAGCTTTTTCATTAATGAAATATGGAAGCTTAAAGATTAATGTGCAAAACTTATTTGTTGAACATGTCAGAAATGGGTTCTCTTTTTTCAACCACCCTGTATTAATTATAATATCAGCTGAAAGAACACATTCTGATTTTTAAGATGATGATGAAAAACAAAAGGATTTTCGATCAACAAGATATGATTTTCTTTTTAATTCTCAAAACTGTGTTTGCCAACATATCTTTTTAATTAGGCTTGTCGCATATATTGATTATTTAGAGGGGCAGTGTTAAGAATCTAAAAAATCACTTTCGATCAATTTTTCATAAAAAATATACCTGACAGAAATAACTGTTCAAGGTCATTAAACCTTGTACATAGTTGTCATACGATGTTTAGAAATTAAAGCACTTACAATATTAAATGTTGCATTCTACAAATATTATTTATGGGGCTCCCAAGCAGTACAATAAAACTGCGAACAATATTCAAAAAATTGATTGGGCACAAGCATATTTTTGAGATCGCTGTTTCAAATCTTGCTGAGATAAAGATCAGTTCGGGATGATTGATTTATTCTTATCAAATATACTGCACTCTTCTTCAACTTATGCAATATTTGTTCTCTATCTTGTGTAATATATTCTGGTATCACACATAAAGCCATAATAAATATTAAGAACTGAACACAACATATCCACCAGGAAAAGTCATTAATGTTGAGTGTTGACGCAGGTCATCTCGCAGCTATCAGCAGCCTGTCATCCAGGTGTTCAATCATGAAATGACAACATGAATATTTATGAGTAGCTGCTATGTGGGTACTTATATTACAATCCATCATGTTGATAAGTAAAGTGTGTAGATAGATACCTCCATTGAATCGAGTAGTGATGTTGAATGAATATGCTTGAATGACATTGTGAGCTGTTTCCCTTCTCTTTAATGTGATTCAGGAAATGGTATCTTTATTTCGATTATATTCAGAAGGATATGCATTGAGTAAAAACAACCACTCACAATTTCTCCTATTTAATGTTGGCATATTTCATGTGGTTATCTGATCCGGGATCTGATCATGGACAATCTATTTTTTGTAAATATCAATTTGTTAAAGAATGATAAACACTTTTTTAAACAGGAATCCCCTTGAAATATACACAAGTTTTGATAGCAAAGCTATTGTTTCATCAATATCCAATATCCATTTTGGAGTGGTCATTTACTACTGTAACCAAGCATCATCTGACATCAAAAGACATTGGCGGGAGATTTTAAAACAATGTTAACTTATTATCCTCCGGACGATACTGTTGATTTGATCAGCCTACGTCTACAACTTACCTATAAACCCAGTTTGAACAAATACTTTCCAATGGCAGACCCAATACTCGGAAAGGGGGTGTACCAATACTCGTAGAGGGGTGAACCAATACTTGGAGGGGTGAAGCATTAATCAGGGGTAGAGGTTCAAAATATGATCAAAATCAAATCAAATGCAAAGTGAATTTATAAAACAAATACACATGTTTATATTCAAACTAAATAAATCAGTTAGACAACTGAACAGATCAGACACACTGGTCTCTCCTATACCTACCCTTGTTCTTCCATCATTTCTTTCATCTCAACACACTTGAGCTCCACTTGTCTCTTCCTCTTGTGTGCTAGAATCTCCTGGTTGGGTTTCTTGTTCAACATCGCCTCCATCTTTGCAATCTCTTCCTCGGACTTGTAGTCCACTTTCTCGCTGCGATTGCGCACCGCGGCAAAGTTGCGCTGCACAAAGCCATTTGTGCCACTGCCCCTGGCCGTGGCAAGGCCCACGCCGTTGTACATGGTGCTATTTGTTAAAGCGCGCTAGCAATAGCTGGCAACGCTGAGCCGGCTAGTTATAAAGATATGTCTGTAATGTACTGTTTGTTGAGAGTGTGACGGTCTGTGTGATGATGACGACACTGTGTTCACTGCTACCTGTGTGTGGCAAGAATATAAGCAAGAGACGGGGAGAGAGAGAGAGAGAGAGAGAGAATAAATGAAGTGGTTTACTCTGTAAGCATTAAGATTGATATGTATCTAAGCACGTCGAAGGGTTATGCTTAGGGGACTTTTGGATCTTTTTAATATTTCATAGGGAATTTTTCATCTCTAATTGTATCAGTCTTGGAAAGTGGAAATGAGGACACATATTTTGTCATTGGCTAAGATTCTAGTTCACTTGGAATTCTTGTGTTTGATCTTCAGAAAAGGTTTTCAAATATTAAATTTGAATCTCTACAACACACGCACACACATCCAAATGGGAGGGTTGCAAGGTTAAATTTGGATGGGCCATATTTCTGAAACAGCCAAAAGCTTGGAGTTGATTGATATGATCACTCCTTTTATTGTACAAGTTGAAATAGGCTCCATATGGCTCATTCCATGAAGTTGGGGCATTTGTTAAAATAGCAGAATTTGGTACTTTAGGCAGCTTATAAACTGTTTTACTCTATGTGTATATCAAATTTTTTTTAGTGTCCAAAAACAGTACTAGGTTATAGTATTGAGCCATGAAAATAAAATAAAAAATTGACCCTTCCTTGAAGAAGAAAAAAATAAAAAATTAGGTGGTGTCCAAGACCATTTTTGCTAAAAAACGTGACATGGAAAACACAACAATTAATATGAGTTTTATGTAAGCAAAACTATCATAGAATTGCTTGGAAATCGATTTGATTAATAAAAGATACATGTATTCATAGTTTACTGACCAAAACACCTCGTCACGCTGGACTGATTTTTCACCCAAGCAACATGAAAATTGCCTTTCCGATGCTACGCACGGTGTCCACAAAATATACACGTGTAGCATCGGGAGTTTTCATTGCTGAATGGGGGTAGTTCTCTATCATACATTTTTAAATTATTTTCCAAAATTAAGAGCATTTATCAATTGAAAACTATTGCAAATGAGAATAAATTTCATGAAGACCATTCCATATATTCATGAAAAAGTATACCGTGCCGTGTGCATGGTGTCCTAACCATAAAATGTAGCATCGTGATAAACATCCTATGCAATTTGTGGGAATCCCCCCCTGGAGATAAATAAAACATTCCATATTTCTTTTTGTAAGGATAGAGGTCAATAGCTATCAGGTTTGTTTGGAATTTGCCACATGTGGGCTAGTTTTATCAAGGTTTCAGTCGCTGGTGTCCCGTTGTAGCATCGGGACTTTTATGTAGCATCAAAATGTAAACATTGGATAGTTTTGTGAATGGTAAGTGCGATTGTAATTATTTCTTAATGTTGCTTATATGTCTGTATTTATTAATGCATTTTTATGGAAAGGGAAACACTGAATCAGAATTTCTTTTCATGTTATGATATTAATTTTGAGTCACGGACGCCATAATAATTTGGCGTCCATGTAGCATCGGGCATAGCATGGGCAATATTTTGCATTGGGTATCGTTATAGTTTGTTGAAATTGTATTTTTTGTGTAGAATCACATCATTAATAAACTTTGAAGTTAATAATGAATTAGTTTTTGCTCTTTTAATGCTAATAATATAGCTTACCAATACGATGCTACATGGACACCATGTCCATGTAGCATTTCATAAAATTTGCCTAATTAGACTAAAACAATTACCCCATTCGAAATTATCCATCACCCAAAACATTAAAGGAAGGGTCCCGCAAGCACAACACTGAGCATTATTTGTTAGAAAAATAATTATCGAGCCGAAATTACGTAATTATATAGAACAAAACATCATACTAGTCATAAAAATGAATAAAAACTGCCATCACTTAACATGCCATTTTTAAAATTCGCGGCAATCGAAAGTCCCGGTGTCGATGACGTCACGGGTATCGGTGCTAAAATTTACGCATGTGCATTGTATAACTATGACTTCATCGACACTGGGACTTTCGATCGCCGCGAATTTTAAAAAGTGCATGTTGAGAGATTGCGTTTTTTATTTGTTTTTGTCATAAGTGTGGTGTTTTGTTCTATATAATTACAAAAGTTGGGCTCGATAGTTATTTTTCTAACATATAATGGACACTTTTATGCTTGCGGGACACCTCCTTTAAAAACATTGCCTACATTTTACTACACTTTACAGAAAAAAAGGCATATTATGAGAGATGTATATCTAATGAAATATATTAATACACAATGCTACATGGACACCATTTCCATTAGCATTTCACTGAATTCACAATAAACATTCCCTTATTTTAGTTTTATTTACTATAGATAAAACAAATAATTGTAAATCATTTAAGTTCTCTATCCTTTGCTATTCTTTTTCATGTTAAATGAATAATAAATAAAATACTCCAGCATGATTTTAATATAAATATTTTCCTGCAACACAAAAAGTGCAACATGAATAAATAATCTACTCCATTCTCTATACACAATGTTCCATGAAGATACTAAGCCATAGGGTTTATTTTGTTTTGCTGTGCAGGTTCTTGACATTAATTCAGAAGACAGTTCTATCGTCCTGGAATTGATGGAGATGAAGACTAGTCAAAAACTAGTACCTTTCCAAAGAAATCCATCATGGCAATTAAATTATTTTTTTGCAAACTGACTTTTTAAGTGATCAAACTTTTCAATCATCTTTATCAACAATAGAGGATGATTCAATCAGAAACAAGCAAAGAGACTAAGATCACAAAGGGTACTTTAAGAACAACACTGCATGAAGTTTGTTTCAGTGGACATCTTTTAAGTTTCTTTGATCAATGGTGTATTGTTATTGTGTAATTGTAAGAAATGGTGTATGTGTATCATAGGTAATTATGTTTTATGCTTCATGGCAGGTTATCTTTTTGTGTAATTTGTAGTTTTACAATCCATGTTATTAATTTTATCGTGTGCTTATAACATAAAAAGTTAACATCATAGTACATCCTCTCTATTGATCTGAAAAAGATGCACCTGTTCAAGCTGTTCCAAATATTTTAGGGCACGGTGTCCATGTAGCATCGTAATACTAAGTACACAGAAAAGGTACATTTTACATGAACAGTGTTTAGATAAATTTCAAGCAATTCACTCTGTGTATCTACTTGATATGATGAACAAGTAGACAAACCATTCACACTCAAATAATTGTAACAGTACTATGAATAGTCTTATTATTAACAATGTTACAAGATGCGGTGTCCATGTAGCATCGGTAGTGCATTTTATAACATTAT
Source organism: Ophiura sarsii (assembly GCA_035610835.1). NCBI lineage: Eukaryota > Metazoa > Echinodermata > Ophiuroidea > Amphilepidida > Ophiuridae > Ophiura > Ophiura sarsii. The sequence goes on along the minus strand of CM069442.1, from coordinate 77,637,348 downwards.
ACAGGTAAATAATACTTCATATACTTACTTTATGACTATAATGTAATCAATGTGCATGGTTTATAGAGTACTTTACATCAAACAAATATTGATATGTACTTTATTTAAATTCATTATACAAATTGCAAAATAAAGAGTCACTTTTCAATGAGTTTTTACATAAAACAGTTAATCTACGATGTCTTGTTCGTTAAGTTATGTTCAACCTAGACAAATCTGGTTTCTTTTCATGTATTTGTGGTTCCAAGTAGTTAATTGAGGTATAGAAACTTGGCCCACATCTTAAGCTATTTTATTACAAAATGATATGGAAATGAGAAATGGTGTCCATGTAGCATCAGGATTTTTGGAAATGTCATCCAACTGTTGAACATGTGCGGTTATTTTACACCAAATGTTACATTAAAATAAAAAGTTCTACATTGGACTTTGGTAAATGTAGAACCTAAAAAAGAAGAAAGAGTTGGAAAATATCCATTTTGAAAATTTCACTTGGATGTCACATAATATGCCCCAACTTCATGGAATGAGCCATATGCTGATTTTAACCAGATCTGAGACAGTGACCTACAAACCTATTTTTTTAACTTAACCCAATGAATAAACATGACTAAAACAAGCTAAGCAATACCAAGTAAGTACACAGAGTATTTATAACACTAAACACAGTCCCAAATGAGGGAGAGTTGGCTTGCTGATCAATCTTGAGAATAAACCAATTACAGATATACTCCTGTGATTTGGCATTAATTGGTTTGCAATGACGCAAACATCAAAGGGTACATCGCGTCTACTTTTGAAAAACATGAGATTTTAACAAACAGCATATTGAACATGCCACTCAATATTATTTATTGTTTATCTATTTTTTTGAAAATTGAAGTGATACTTTTGAAGATATGAGGAGAAGAAAATGTGTATTTCCTATTAATTCTCACATTTCACAAACATTTTGCTCTTTAAATATCTCAAAACAGCCTGGCGAACAAGATATACCTTATCAATATGACCTGACATCAAATCCTATTTGCATCATTATACATTTGATTAGAGCCCACAGTTTTCTGCTTTGTAAATTCAACTTGTGCGTTCTTCAGTTTTCAATTTGAGCTAAACACACCTCCACACAGGATAAGCATTTCTTTTAATGTATATTTTGAGTATTTAGACCATGGCAAACATTAATTCACATGAAATATGAGTCAAAACTGTCTGCTTGTGTTTTTTTTTTAGAATGAAAATATTGGAAACAAAACATGAAATTCTGCTTTCTAAAAGACAAAGCAGAAAACTTTGGGCTCGACATTTGATGTAGAATAAGTTATCCTGGGGGAAATGAGCCCAACATAAATTGCCATCTCTGTTTTCTGTATACATTGTATTATTCAAAGTTAGGATTAGTGCTGTTGTCGATATGTCGTCGTCAGAAAAACCTCTGACATATTGATAACTACTGTATCAATATAATTATAATGTCAATCAATTACTAGTGTTTCACAGATTCTGTAGATCGGTACTGATCTAAATTGGCCGATTGGTTCTGAATCTGGATCGGGGGAAAACACACAATTCCAGTAACATGTGGTACCAGCCCTTAATTACTAAATTATTGATTCTTCATGTCAGTTGTAATTTTAAGTTTTTAAGAATTAGGTGATTTGAACTAATATAGGCCGATATTTGCCCAAATAAATGATACATAACCCAACATAATTGATGTTTTTAAACCTTTTTTGTTGTTGCTGACAGCGCATTTTGGTAACACTATAATTTTCTATAGCTCATTGTGAAGTGATAGTTTGTCATTTATCAGCTTGTTTACTATTTCAACACAAGGCCTTTCTGCTTTCTAGTAGGAGTTAGTAAAATTATAAAAGGCATCAAATGAAACCAAACTATATACATTTCAAGAAGTGTTACTCTGTAATGACCATGTAAGCGTGTTTACCTTTTTACTGCTCTAAAAAGGAGGACAATTTTTTTTAAATAAGCAGTCATTAACCTCTAAAACAACATGCAACATTACCTGTATAAAATTACACACGACAAAGTGTGTTCTTTTTTGATCATACAGTGAATATATCTACGCCAATGACTATTTGCCCAGGCACCCTGCAGCTACAAGATGAAAATCTATTCACCCGGACAACTACTGAGGGCGTGAGGTCTTGGCAATTTGTGCACTGAATACAATGCAAGAACGTTGTCGCGCAAAGGACCGTGTGGCTAACTAAATAATTAATAGATAATAAATAATAATTAATAAAAATAAATAAAAAATAAAATAAATGACCATGTACAGGGTGTGCCTAAAAAGGGTGCACATGTTCCACGTCATTGCCCTCATTGGTTACTCAGTATTTGGCTGTAATCTTTATAGCCCCTCACACTGTGTGGCATGGCTGTAATCTTTATATAATCCAAAATATTTTTAGTTGCCTTTCAAATGCCGTTTATTTGATCGTGTTTACTTTTCTCAATTTAAAAAATATGTTTGATCAACAACAAGCATTTAAAATCGGGTTTGTGCCACTTAGAAAAAGATGCTTTTTTGGGAATATGTTATTTTCATCTTTAAACATTTATCAAAACTGCCAGTTTTTTGAAAGGATTCATCCATGTGTAAAATTGCTGTTATGTCTAATGCTTTAAAGCATTTCTTCTTAAAAAAAAGCACAAGTTTTAATTTCTGTGATCAATTTTAATCAAGCATATTTTTTAACAGGATAAAGCAAATGAGACAAGACAAACGGCATTTGAAAGGTAATTTAGTCATCTTCAAGCTCATATAAACATCAATTAGTAAATACTGATTATTAATTGAGAAAAAGGACTCTTTCCCAAGCATCTTTTTTCCTTAAAAAGTGGCACAACCCGTTTTTATAAACATGTGATTTATCAAGCATATCGTTGGATTGGGAAAAGCAATTACAATAAAACTAACGGCATTCGAAAGCCAACTTGATTATCTTTAAGATTATATAAATATTAAAACCAAATAATGAGTATTCAATGAGGCCAATGACGTGGAACATGTGCACTCTTTTTTAAGGACACCCTGTATATAGGCTACAGGCACAAGAGTAGGGGTCCTACCCCCCCCCCCCCCCCCCCCCCCACCCCAAGCTTTCAAAAAGTTCCAATATGTTGGATGAAAATTTAATTTGAGGTGGTCATTCACCCCCAATCTAGTAGGGTTCAGAATGTGGATCCTGTGGGCAAATATATGCAAGAAGTATTGAAGGTGTTTTTTTAATAGATTCGATCATGGTGCTGAATCAGATTTTTGGGGGCAAACCTCCGAAAAGTGTGGGGAGCTCTTTCTTGGGGGCGTTTTTTTCTTCAAAATGGCTGCCAAAATATCATAAAATGACTACCGTACTGATGCATTTATAGTCCCACCCTTTTTTTACCCAAAAATATATGTAAATTTGGGTGTGGGACTTAAATCGGGTGCCCACGTGTGCATGAAAATTAAAATCTAGATTAAAACTAACAAAATTTTAGTAACAAAACACAAGTAAATACAGGCATTATTTCGCTCACGAGTCACGATGGATTTCGGAATTGTTACATCTTCTTATAATCATGCGCCATTTTTATATGATTCCTTGCATCCGTGGTGCACCACTAGTTTTATTCCAAGTCATTTTTATTGGCTCCTTTTCATCACACTCGGCGGCACGAGAACAAGACTAGCATCAGAAGTCCGCAATTTTGTTAATTTTAAACCGACAGAAAGAATTCTGTGCACCTACGTGTAAAGCAATGGCAATTTTGACTCTAACAAAAACAAAATATTAACTTCCGGTACATCAGGATTTATCATACTTTTTCTAGTTATTTGAAGATGAAACTCTTTCTTTGTTGGTTTGGCTTTGATAGTAGGCCTACGTGATCCAATATCAAGTAGGGAATCTTTTTGCGTCAGTTTTTGCTACATATTTGTGCAATAGCATTGCAAATCTTCAAAAGTGTGTCGCATTTCGAGATCCTACGCCAGTTAAATCGAACGCTACACTTGGTTTTATGCACTCTGCAGGTTATAGCGGGATGATTTCTATTCCCAGACCCTCACAGTGCGGGATGATATGGGTACCCGATAATACGCACGTATAGAATGATCCGTGTCACATAAGAGAAATTGCACAGGGATAATTCATGCCTACTTTTAATAAAGTTCAATGATGTTTGTGTCCAGCTGAGTTACTGAAAGTAATTTTTCTAAGACTTGTAAACTACTTTCAACCCCTGGGACTTATAAGACGGGTGCCCATCCTAGTCTGAGATATAAGCTCAATTAGGGGGTGGGACTTAAATCGAGTATGAGACTATACACAGGTCAGTATCGTATAAGTGGCCTTTAAAAGTTCCTAAACAAAGTTTTAATAGAGGGATGTATGCATTAGACCACTAGACACTCATATCCAGAACTTTTGCTTTGTTAACATATTTTTGCTTTGTTAAGGTTGTTCCTATGGCTAATTTTTTATTTGATATTTTGATAGAGCTTGCTGAGCTCCACAATAATCTGAAATTTGAGATTGATCGGAGGTACGTTTTTCTTTATATGACAATTTTATTGTCAACAATCCATTTTAAGTCATTTTGAATTCTTCTGATTTGTATTGTTTTTTGGCCAACAGAGGGCAACTATCAACTATAATTATCCAAATTAGTTGTTTTCTTAAATGTTTCAAAATGAATGAGAGCTCAACTATAATTGTTGGCACCCTTTTATAAAAAAGAAATAAAAAAATTATATCCACCAACTTGCATCACAAACCAACCATGTGTTTTAGATTTCCAATTCATCATGAAGCTGGTAAATACTGGACCAGAATAAGGTTCAATCCGACTGCATAACTTTTAACACAATAAGCTAATGCTGATTATGTAAGGCCACCTAATAAAATTCTTGACTTTCTTGCGCATAAAATGTTTGTCTGCCTTTCTATTTGATGTATCTATGATTTGACCAAGCTGATGTGTGTACGAAATCGCTGCCCAGGCAAGCGTTGGCAGGTTAGCCGAGTGGTTAGGGATGTGGCGCAGTGATCTGAGGGTCCAGGGTTGAATCCTGGGGGTTTCGCGACGATTATTTGGGTGAAAAATTCATACTTTTCCCCCTTCCCCCGGTTTCCACACAAAAACTAAGCCTGGCTGGTGAGGGTTCAAACACACAATTTTCAGTGTTTGTTAGCTCTAACCTTCCTGGAACCTACGATTCACTACGGCAAAAACCAATGTCCACGCTAGGGCTGTCATCAACATGGACTATATATCGACATTAGGCCCTTCACAATCGATGTTGAGTTTCCTGTTGCCGCCCGAGTCCAAAAACGGTACCACGTCACTATTTAATTATTAATTATGTACACATTCTGCCGCAAAAACTATCTACCTACCGACCCAATTTTTTTTCAGCATGTAACCTGAAACAAACAATTGTTTTTGTTTGGCCTTACTGTACATCACTGAACGTGTACTGTGCAGCGATTGACACCAACACACATAGTATTTGGATTGAATTACCAACACTAGTAGTATAGTGTTTATCATCACAAAATTTAAAAAACATTGTCAATGTCAAGCATGCAACTTCAAGGGAAGGTGCAGAATTCGACTACCTTTTCAGTCGGTCACGTACATCAGTCAAATTGCATTTTTGTTTGTTTGTAAGTTTTGTTTGGTGGGATGTTTGTATTGTTGTATTTTTTCTGGAGATTGCTAATTTTTCAGTAGATAGCGGGGTAGAAAATAATTTGAAAACGGAACCGCCAGCAGGGTCGTGGTGTGATACTAATCTGATTGATAGTCAGGGGTCATCTATAATCTACTAAACTGAAAGAATTAAACAAAAATGAAAAGCCATGGTTAAACCTTAAAAAGCATTAAAAAAGCACCTACATTTATGCTCAACATACAATGTTGACCTTTGGAGCCAGTCGATTCATCCAAATACTTAAGCGTCTGATAAATGGATATCGCAGTAATTAAAACATCAAATAATTAATAATTAAAAGTCACCTTGTCCCTTTTTTTAAAACCTGCAACAGGAAACTCAACATCGATTGTGAAGGGCCTCATATATATTGATATCATTATCAATTCCAACATGTCGATTATCCGAATTGGTATGTCGATATATTTTTTTTTATTTTAAAAGCTTTTATAAGCTTTTATATTTATATTTTATAAGCTTTTATATTTTATAAGTTTTTATATTTTATAAGCTTTTATATTTTATAAGCTTTTATATTTTATAAGCTTTTATATTTTATAAGCTTTTATATTTATAAGCTTATACACTGAGCCAAAAAAGAAACTCATACAATTTTAACAGATCACCAAATAAAATTCTGTGCATGAAAATGTACCAAATTTGGATACAATATTCCTAAGCCCCGGAAAAAAACGCACGAACTTTTGGTAAAAAACGCAAGAACTTTTAAGCAAAAGCGAGATATACCGAGATTTCATCAGATTCACTAAAAACCCGAGAAAAACGCACCGAAATTGTTGATAGCGAAAGAAAAACGAGAAATCGGATAGTGATACAATCATGTACATAAAAAAAAAAATCGCCATCAAAATGTATCATTTGAATCGCAAATCCCGGGCGCAAATCATTCTTATTTTATTCTGCAATCGTTTCATCATTCATATCGCCATCAAAATGCAGGGGTGTACTTTCGCGACATCCTGCGAGAATCCAAATGGATTCTCGCAGAGGAATTTTGCGAGAATCCATGGATTCTCGCAAATGGATTCTCGCAGAATATTTTTGCGAAAATCCTTTTTACTGAATTTAAATTCCGCATTTTAAACATTTATTGTACTATTGTTAATAACAATCATCATTTTAATTTCAACTTGAACAGTTTAGAGTCAAATACCAGTCATCTAAGGTCCTGTTTTGAACTTGGAAAAATAAAAGAAGAACAAAAAAAAATTAAATTTTTTTTTTAAAAGATTGGGTTTTTTTGTTTTTTTGGCGAGAATCCACCTGGATTCACGCGGAAGTGATTTTACGCGAATCGATTCGCGGATTCGCGCCGAAAGTACAGCCCTGAAATGTATCATTTGAATCGCAAATCCCAGGCGCAAATCATTCTTATTTTATTCTGCAAGTGCAATCGTTTCATCATATCGGGATCGCACATGCATGATCACAGAACCATTTTTCGGCAGCTCAGGGATACTCAGGGAGTTTAATAGCACCGCACTGCATCTTGGGAACCACGTGTTACAGCATGATTCACAGGTCATCGCCTCCACGTATGCGTAGTATTAAGTTGACCTTTTGAACCGTGCCTCTAATTACGAGCTTCATTTATTATTACGCCAGCGTGGGAATTGCGGCCATTTTAATAGCCTCGTGTGAGAACTTCGCTTGCCTATTACAAATATGTATTTGGAACTGTGTTTTTTGAAACGGATACAGATTTATCGCAGAGCACTTTTTTGTTGTTTTTCGTTGTTTCAACATTTCTTCATAAAACACGCGATTCCGAGCGAAAAACACACAATTCACGGGCGATTTTTCTGAAAGCGAGAATTGATATAAAAAGCGAGAATCACGCCGTAAATACCGAGATTGCGTTATCTTCCGGGCCTTAAATATTCCAACATGTCGATTATCCGAATTGGTATCTCGATATTTTTTTTTTTTTTAAAAGCTTTTATAAGCTTTTATATTTATATTTTATAAGCTTTTATATTTTATAAGTTTTTCTATTTTATAAGCTTTTATATTTTATAAGCTTTTATATTTTATAAGCTTTTATATTTAACAAGCTTTTATATTTTATAAGCTTTTATATTTTATAAGCTTATACACTGAGCCAAAAAAGAAACTTATACAATTTTAACAGATCACCAAATAAAATTCTGTGCATGAAAATGTACCAAATTTGGATACAATATTACTGCAATGTATTGCTTCAAATGGCAGTCAATAACCAATTGATTGCTCTAATGACACAAGAGAAATGTGCACCGACTCAGACAACATCTTGCATCACAGGTCACAGTAAACAATTTCAGCAACATAAAGTTAAAAACATTTCGGAGAGTCAAAACAAACTCATATCCAAACAAACAATGAAGTCATTAATAACGGGTATGTCCACCTCCAGCTTGCAGGCAAGCTGTACATCTTCTTCTCATGCTTCCAATCAAGTTCCTGATGGTAGCCTGGGATGAGCTTGGATGACGTGTATCAAGAAGAGACAATCACTTATTGCAGCACTACAGGAAGAATGGAACAATGTTCCCGAAGATGCACAGAAGGATTGGAAAGATATCTGCTGCGGCTCTTGCAATACCATAACCAATGACAGAGGGCTAAGACTGCTGGAATTTGCTAGATACAACAACATGGTACTTTCAAACACACTTGGAAAGCACAAGCCATCTAGACGTTGGACTTGGCATGCACCCAATGGCCGATACCACAACCAGATTGACTATATGGTGCGTAAACGCTTCTAGTCAGGAATTAACAAAGAGACAACAAGGACATACCCAGGCGCAGCGATAGGTTTTTAAATAAGGGGGTTTTTAGAAGTTCTTTTAGCAGACGAGTGTGCGGAACACGGTAAAAGGCTTTTGAAAAATCTAATAAAACGGCATCAACCTGTTTGTATTTATCCAGCGAAGATACTATGTCATCTGTGGTTACAACAAGCTGGGTGTCACAGCCTCTACATTAAATTCAAATGGGACATAATGTGACTGGCTAGGATGTGTTCAATGATTTTGCAGCAGATTGATGTTAAGGCAATCGGTCTGTAGTTATTTGGGCTGCTACGATTTCCTTTTTTGAAGATTGGTGATATATGTGGCATCAGCCAGTCTGTGGGAAGTTCCCCGGTTTTCAGGCTCTGAGGGAAGATGGCAGACAGAAGTGGTGATAGTTCGTCTGCACACTCTTTAGGGATTCTCGAGGAAATCTGGTCAGGTCCAGCTGCTTTATTGGGTTGCAAATCTGCTAGAAGATTGTTGATACCCTCAGATGAGAATGTTAGAGGTGGGATGTCTGGGAAGGGGTTTCCTCCAACATCAGGGACGTTTAAGGTATCCTCGTTGGTATACACTTACTTGAAGTAATTGTTTAGGATGTTTGCTTTGGCTTAGCTGTCATCAGTAGTAGTAGGCTACCGTTTGCCTCAAGTGGTGGGATTCCTCCGCTGTCAATTTTTTTGGATTTGACGATCTTCCAGAATTGAGTAGTATTTGGTTGACCATCTTCCAGAATTGAATAGTATTTGGTTTATAAAATGTCGACATTGTATCGTTATCGAGATTGTAAAATAGCAACATGTCGACATGAAGAAATATCCCGAAGACAGCTCTAGTCCACGCGCATGCTTCAGTACAGCATTTGATTAGATGACGTCATCAACCAAGCTGATATATGTGTGTACGAAATTGCTGCCTAGGCGAGCGTTGGCAGGTTAGCCGAGTGGTTAGGGACGTGGCGCGGTGATCGGAGGGTCCGGTGTCAAATCCCAGGGTTTCTCTACGATTATTTGGGTAACAAAATTGTACTCGCCCCCCCCCCCCCCCCCACCCCTCCCCCAGTCTCCACACAAAAACATAGCCTGCCTTGGCTGGTTTTATTAATTTAAAGCATTATTATTCCTCCAACATCAGGGACGTTTAAGGTATCCTCGTTGGTATACACTTACTATATTATAAAATTTATATATTATATTAAAATATATGTGACAATATTATAATTTATGGCTTTTTGCTAATTTTACTAGAATTTAGAAATCCAATTCAACTAGATAAACAATTCAACAATACAATTGCCATGGCCGGCCCTACCTACTTTACTTGTTTTTATTGAATATATCTGTATCATCATGATATCATGATATATTATAGGCACTACAAATTTACAATACAAATACAAGTATTAGTATTACAACAACGTGTTCATTTTTTATCATTAAGCATTATCAATTTATCATGATGATGATATGATTATGTGAAAATATCGCTTTTTGCTCATTTAACTAGAAAGAAGACATGATCATCATCAGATCAGTCCATATTTCAATACAAGACGTTCAAACCCGGCTGAACGTCGCTTTGTTATAACAATAGATTCTTTACAGACCAACAATCATTTGTTGTCACCTTTGTCTGGCGTCTCTGAAATCGTTATAATCTCAACCACTTTATGCTACTGGCACACGCGATGTTTCAATAGTGATCACGTGATATTGTTATATTGATACTAGCGTGATCGATACCGTTATCAGGCATGACAGGATCCGATTAAGTGTCAAAGCGAGCCGCCCTCTATTCTAAATTGGTTTTTAAATAAAACTATTTATCAACAGTAATAATATAATCTGGTTTAAAAAAAGGTAAACAGAGACCGGGCATGACAATATCGCAAGGGATAAAACGGGAGTTTGTATATATGAAAATATGGAATATAATTCAACGAAAATCCGCGAAGTTGCCTCCCGTGAAAATAAACTTTCAATAAAAACGCGCGAAATTGCATTAGATTTAGACCCCATGAAAATTTAGAACATTCCATGACAATCCGTAAAGTTCCTTTTTTTTAATTTGTATTACTTACGGTGTTTATATATCTGTGCTATACCTGTGCAACGGATATACATTATATCACTTATCAAGGTTGGTTCCAATTGAAGGAATTCGAATATTTGGGTAAATTTTACAGTGAATGTTCTTTGTTATGGTGGCTCTGATATTAACATTAAACACACCATACTATATGCACAAATTAACCACGCCAACTTAAAAACCACAGAAATGTAATCTAGATTTCATTTCAAATGACTTTGAAATCCACGGCCCTAAACACACAACAGACATTATATTTATATATAGAATCCAGCTCCCCCTGAGTTGGAAATGACGTCATCACATTATTAGTGGCACGAGTCAAGTCCACTGGCATGGTGTGTGTTACATGTGTAGGTCTACCAGACAGCGCGCTGCAATACAGACAAGTCGATCGATCGATTGGTAATCGATGACTTGATGATTGGTTTGCTAGAGAGTAGTTGAAGTGGAAGTGTGTGCATTGTCTGACAACAAATGATTGTTGGTCTGTAAAGAATCTATTGTTATAACAAAGCGACGTTCAGCCGGGTTTGAACGTCTTGTATTTCAATGATTTGTAATACTCGGTCGTACAAACAATACAATATTCAAATTGATTTTGTTGCAGTCCACTGACCAGGCATGCTCATGTTTATCTCCCTTCATTTTAGTTTACATACCTTTGTTCCTGGCGAATCTCCCTGATTGTGGAGAAAGCCAAAAGCATAAAGATTTACGAAATGAAAATGATTCACAGTCTGAGATTACTGTTGATTTGGAGACAAACATCAGTTTTTTCGCGGTTCAGTTTGTCGACATGCATCGCCATATTCAGATATTATCGTGATCAGAAATCTAACAAGAAAGCAATCAATAACAGAGATAATTTCTTATTCTAACGAGCGTTAAATATGAGCCGTTTACTAAATTTAGCCGATATGGAACTTCCAATAATATTTTAAAAGATATTAAACAGAAGAAAAATTGACATTGATATCTATAATATTAGTATTTGAATATGAAATAGTAAAAATAAAAAAGTGCAACATTGTTAAAAGGTATTTTTTATAGTTTACTTCATTATTGACAATTTATTGTAAATACAATAACCGCCCGTTCTTTTTTCTATATTTTGATAACTCTTTCTAGAAAGACTTTTCGCAAGGTATATTTCCCTAAATGAGGTTTTAATTTTGTTAAATGTGTTCAACTGCCCTTTTGGTGTGAGATTAATTAAGTTAGTATAGGTTGAGAATATGCCTGAATAAAAATACTATTGCAATTTTCTTTACGTGTGTAGGTCTGAACCTGCAACCAAAACATGAACGGCTTCAGTAATTTATAAGAAAACAAACACCATACGCAAGTATTACGAATTACAACTAATTTAGAAGCACTGAAATAACTAAGATCAAAGCCGAAGAGCCCAGATGGTGCAGGGGTACGGTAGGCATGTGGTTGTCCCAAAACCGGCAAAAATTTCGCATGGTACAACGTGGCAAATGTACCGACGAAACCTACCTATGGTACAAGTGGTACACAAAAAAGGTATATTGTCAAATTTTACGGGGGGAGGGGGGGGGGCACCCGCCCCCTCCACCCCATGTATCCGCCACTGGGTTTATATACACTCAAAGAACAAAGAAAAACAGATCTCCTCGATCGAGTGGAGATCAACTTCAAGTCGGTTACGGTAACATCTGACTTTTTCAACTTCCACAAAATGTGATATTTGAACGTGGCTACAGGTATCAATAGTAACACTGGCTTGGTTATATCAGGTGGTTGTTAGTACTGTTAGACCAAAGACTACTCAATCAAGGTCAGTTTGGGCAAAAAAAAAGAGTTACCACCTTGATGAGTAGGGCCTTCTGCCAAACTTTTCCTTTTTCAGTGCTGAAATCAGTATAATTAGGGACCGTTCATTATTTATGGTGGAGGGGGGTTGGGTAAACTATAGGGGGGGTCATGTAACTTTCATATGTTGAAATAGGGGGGGTTATGTAACTTTTTATTCTTGAACAGGGGGGTTGTGTAAATTTGTTTAAACTATAAAGATGGTGGTGATTGGAGTGATTTTAGAGACTATTTTGGAGTGTAAATGCCATTTTTTTCTGCGCTTCGCGCATATTTTATTAAAACCTATTGACTTCAAAAACTTTTACTATGGGACGACTTCTGGACAGCAAATCGACGATATGGTGGAAAAACATCTACTCTCTAAATGTAAAACGAGTGGAAAGAGTGGAAATTCACTCGAAAAGGAGCGAAGGGAGTGAAACGCAGGACAACCCGTTTTAGAGTGGAACATTTCCACTCTAAAATGAGTGTGAAAGTTAATTTTTCACTCTCAATAGAGTGGAACATTGTCATATGAAATCCCCTTTCACTCCTTTTAGAGTGTTTTTCCACTCAAAAACGTGTTGTCCTGCGTTTAACTCCTTGAAAGAGTGGAAAACCACTCTTTTACATTTAGAGAGTACATGTATATAATCATCAACGGTCGAGACATTAGAGCCACAGGCTGTATAATGTTACAAAATCCAATATCATGATTTAAAAAATGTGATTTATTGCATGCTTTTCACCTCATCTCTGCTTTGCACCAATGCTCACAAAAGTAGAACGTTTCACTGGATTATACGTTTCTGCTCAGAATGTTCTAACTTGTTCGGGTTATAAAGACTCACAAAACCACCCAAAATGTATAAATATGAAGAAGAAAAATTCCAACTCGCTGCGCCCGCCATTACTAATTTCACAAAATAAAAAGAAGGGGCATCATAAAATTATTGGCCGTTCAGATAGGGCACAAACAAATGAACAAAATTCCAAAGGTAAAGACAGCCCCTTAAGTATGACAAGTTGATTTTTTGGGGGAGGGGGGGGGGGCGGGGGGGGGGGGGGGGTTGTGTAAAAAGCTACTGGTTAGCAGGGGGGTTATGTAATTTTCAGTTTCAGCCGTAGGGGGGGTTAGGTAATTTTAACATACGAGTCTCAAATTTGTCCCAACCCCCCCTCCACCATAAATAATGAACGGTCCCTTAGGAGGATTTGCCTTAAAAACGCAAAATCTAAGAGATGGCGTGTCCATGATTTTGTCAACCTGAGAAAAGAATCGCTCTTAAAAAGCCCATAGTGAATTAAAGTTAACATGGTCCGCGGGAAGGGGAGAATGCGGGGGGGCGGTCGCTACCAGGCGCGTAACCGCGGCATGTGAGCCAGGGGGGGCAGAAGTATGTCGTCCCGGTAGTGGCGTAAATTTTCGTAAAAGGTTGCTCCAAATTTTTCCCAGTCAGTCACCTCGTGAATTTCACGTAAGTGGGGGGTGGGGGGGGGGGGGGGGGGGGGGGGGGTAGGGTCCAAAAATTTCGCACGGTCACAACAGTTCGCACGGTCACAACATTTCGCACAGTCACAAATTTTCGCACGGTCACAAAATTTCGCACGGTCACAAAATTTCGCAGTCCAAAAAGCACAACAGTCAACAAATAATGCCAAGTCCTTAGTGTTTTAGGTCCTTTTTTTTCCTTATACAAATTTAGCGTCCCGGTATTGGGAATTTAGCGTCCCGGTAATTGGAGCCAGGGGGGTAACTTTCCCCCCTGCCCCCCCCCCCCCCCTCCCCGGTCGGTGGTACGCCACTGGTCGCTACCCCTTAGAATCCATGCCCCCCCCATAATTTATGAGGATACCGCCAGTTCATGATCACGAAGTTATGTTAACGTTATGAATTTTACCATTAATTATATACAGCTAAAAATATAAAATGTTAATACTTACACTCGCAGTTACACGTGTATCAGGCCTATATACCCATTCCATGTCCATTTTGTGAAACATAGCATGAAATTCATTATTTATAATTTAAAGCCGGAAATAGTTATTATTACAAACAATTTTGCGCGCATGATCTTTGCGAGTAATGCGAAGGAGTTCGCTTGAAAGTCGTAGGGTTGAAGATATTTTATAATTCAGATTTGAAAATGAACATTGTAGTAGCGTTGAATTTTTTAAAAATATATATACTTCATTCAGATCAAGATAAACATTAATAATGGTCATTTTTTCTGTTGCCACACTCGCGAAAACACAGCAAAACTTGATTAAAATAAAAACATTTTAGAATACCGTATCGGAATATTGCCACTTTTCTTTAAAACGTCAATTAATAGTATTCGCTTCATTTATTTGATGCAGTTTAAAATAGCTTTAGAAATATATTGAACCCTTAAAACTATAAGAATGCCATCCTTTTTAGCATGACACCAAGCGTGGAAATGCCCTATTATTTTTATGTAAAGGTAAAGATTCTGTTAGAATCGAAACGTCAGGTCCTCTTATATTTATTACATTTACTTAAACAGGCTATTTTGTGGATTAGCAGTTTGCATTCCGCTTTTACATTATACTATTATTTTTATATTACTTATTGTTTTGAATTGTTCTGGTGGTTCATTTTACATAACAAGCATATAAACACCTCACAAAAAGGCACCCTGTTTTTTATTTCTTAGGACTTTAAATATATTCAACAAATGGGAAAGAATTACAGGCTTTCCTCCTGCGCATTTTGACACCTCATTTGTCACAATAGCAACAATATTGATGAAGCAGTGGCCATTTAAATAACAAATGATGTAGTTTCCATTGTTGCACTTAACCCTCTATACCCATGAAAAGAGCGTTAACAAAACAATAAATCTAAAGTGTACCTCTTCTTTATCTCTCTCCATGAAAAGACAATTATAATCCGAACATCTCACATCATCAATTGTTTCCAACACCTCACTGTATCTATTGGTGTGATACTCATCCTTAACAATGACCAGGATCATCGTGTAAGGATATCACGTACCGCCCAGGGCTACCAATCCAGCATGGAGATTTGTTTACAACGATTACTTTTGATCTGTGATTAAAGTTGTTTAATACAAGAGATCGAGTGAGTCTGGTATATCTGTCATATTATTACATGGTGGCAGCGGTGGATCGTTCATGATGTTCAAGTGTAAGCTAAAAAATGTCTCTCCATTTCCGTGCGACCTTCCTTCTAACTCCAAATTGACGAGCAACTGCAGTTACAGACACTCCAGATTTTTTCATTGAGAGAAAGAAGCGGTACATTTGAAGATTTGAGCGCAAGAAGTCAATAAGTCCATATTTGACATTTTGAAATACAGGCATTTAAAGTTTACAAAATATTGTAGGAATCAACGTAAAAGTTCAAAATTAGTACCCTACTAACATTGTTTATTGATCAATATTAATCGATTTATTGATTTTTGACTTACGCACTTCTTGCGCTCACGTTGGCACCATAGGATTTGTACAGTTTTGTTTATATTACCAATTCATAACAAATCTTGCAAAAAATAATTCAAGCATTGAACAAGTAATACTAACATTTAAATAAAATTTCTAGTAATTATAGTGTAATTCAATGAAATTGGACGTTAGTTTGGGTGAATTAGTCCCCGTTTTACTATGGTGAAGACAAACAGGAAAAATGACAGGAACATTGGCTCTATTTTGTGGAGTTGCAAACATTCTAGACTCTCTTATAGCATAAAAACATATTTATGATAAAACGACATACTTTCCCCATTTAAGTTGTTTAATATAGTGGGCCATTAACGAATTAATATATTTTGACTTTTAAGTGCAACAAAATTTATGTTTTGTGTAATAGGCCTAACATTGATAATTTATTCTGGTTCATGTTTTAGAAGCACCATAATGGGTGGACTTACATACTTCTTGCTCTCACGTTGGTGACAGTGCTAACTTGCCCGACCCTCCCCCTTAAAAACATATCATTTAAAGTATCACATTTAAAATCAGTAATATTCCCATGTTTCGTACCCCTAAAGCTGCCCAAAACCATGCTTAACTCAATTTGGCCTAAAATGGACTTATCGACTTCTTGCGCACACGTCTTTAATTTTACTGTTTTGTTTACGCTGTTTTCACTGGTATAGGGTTAAGTGCAACAATGGAAACTGCATCTTTTAATTTCAAATTCCCTTATACCCTATACCCACGAAAAGAGCATAAACAAAACAGTAAATCTAAAGTGTACCACTTCTTTCTCTCCATTAAAGTTTCTGGAGTTTCAGAAACTGAAGTTGCTCTGTGATTTGGAGTTACAAGGAAGGTTACACAGAAATAGAGAGACAGGTGTTGGCTTACAAATCATGAATGATACTGGTCATGTAAAGGATCATAAGGATGAGTCTCACACCAGTACTGTAGATACAGGTGTTGGAGGGAGCACAGCACCAAGACGCTCTCCATAGACTTTACTGTTAAAAAAGGCTTACTTAAATGGCTCTAGTTTCTAAATTAGCCATACAATTTCAATGAAATTTTGATATGTTTTACTCACAAGGGTAATCTACAACATATCTCAATATGAAGCAAACTTTCTCGTGCACTTTTTTTGCTATAAGCCGCCGCATAACAACGTAGTGATATGCCTACCTAAATTCGGTCTCCGGTCTGGATATCACCGCGTGTGTAAATCGGTCCGTGAAATTAAAATTGACCTCAAATCACCTAGTTTAAATGTCAGAACATCAACTACACATTTCAAACACAACATATTAGTGAAAAATTATATCATAAACCGTCAAAAAATAACTCTCTTTCCCGCCAAATAGGAACTATTGTCGTGATAAACTTTGAGTGATCGCGACGATAGCGTGTCGCGATACCTATTTAGGTATGTGCTCCCTTATAGAGCACAAATTTGCTCAAAATCATTCAAAATTGATATCAACTTTTTCAGCGTGAAATTTTGAACAAACTAGCCAAATAAAATTACAATTGAACAATCCGTTTTTGAAATATGATCTGATCACGGAGGCCGCATCTTCCGTAAAATCACTATTATTTTCCGTTTTTTGACTCTAGACGCGGCACGCTTTGATTTGTTAGGCCTACACTCACGAAATTCAAACTTTTTGACTCAAATCCAACTGATTTTGATTTCGATCAGTCTCTGATTATGTTGACCTAACCCACCTATAACACATCAACTGAAATAACGCCGTATTTTTGTTTAAAAAAGAGCAACCACACACCCCCCTCCCCCCTGTTTTTTAAACCGGACAAAGTTGGCCTATGCCATAAATACACTGCCCAGTAGATATCAAAACGCATAGATTTGGGTGAAACCCGACTTTTATTTATTGCATTGTGTAATACACCTACACTGGATCGGAGCACGCGGGAGATCGGGCACCTGGCGCTATAAGGGAGTACAGCACCAAGACGCTCTCCATAGACTTTACTGTTAAAAAAGGCTTACTTAAATGGCTCTAGTTTCTAAATTAGCCATACAATTTCAATGAAATTTTGATATGTTTTACTCACAAGGGTAATCTACAACATATCTCAATATGAAGCAAACTTTCTCGTGCACTTTTTTTGCTATAAGCCGCCGCATAACAACGTAGTGATATGCCTACCTAAATTCGGTCTCCGGTCTGGATATCACCGCGTGTGTAAATCGGTCCGTGAAATTAAAATTGACCTCAAATCACCTAGTTTAAATGTCAGAACATCAACTACACATTTCAAACACAACATATTAGTGAAAAATTATATCATAAACCGTCAAAAAATAACTCTCTTTCCCGCCAAATAGGAACTATTGTCGTGATAAACTTTGAGTGATCGCGACGATAGCGTGTCGCGATACCTATTTAGGTATGTGCTCCCTTATAGAGCACAAATTTGCTCAAAATCATTCAAAATTGATATCAACTTTTTCAGCGTGAAATTTTGAACAAACTAGCCAAATAAAATTACAATTGAACAATCCGTTTTTGAAATATGATCTGATCACGGAGGCCGCATCTTCCGTAAAATCACTATTATTTTCCGTTTTTTGACTCTAGACGCGGCACGCTTTGATTTGTTAGGCCTACACTCACGAAATTCAAACTTTTTGACTCATCCAACTGATTTTGATTTCGATCAGTCTCTGATTATGTCGACCTAACCCACCTATAACACATCAACTGAAATAACGCCGTATTTTTGTTTAAAAAAGAGCAACCACACCCCCCCCCCCTGTTTTTTAAACCGGACAAAGTTGGCCTATGCCATAAATACACTGCCCAGTAGATATCAAAACGCATAGATTTGGGTGAAACCCGACTTTTATTTATTGCATTGTGTAATACACCTACACTGGATCGGAGCACGCGGGAGATCGGGCACCTGGCGCTATAAGGGAGCACAGCACCAAGACGCTCTCCATAGACTTTACTGTTAAAAAAGGCTTACTTAAATGGCTCTAGTTTCTAAATTAGCCATACAATTTCAATGAAATTTTGATATGTTTTACTCACAAGGGTAATCTACAACATATCTCAATATGAAGCAAACTTTCTCGTGCACTTTTTTTGCTATAAGCCGCCGCATAACAACGTAGTGATATGCCTACCTAAATTCGGTCTCCGGTCTGGATATCACCGCGTGTGTAAATCGGTCCGTGAAATTAAAATTGACCTCAAATCACCTAGTTTAAATGTCAGAACATCAACTACACATTTCAAACACAACATATTAGTGAAAAATTATATCATAAACCGTTAAAAAATAACTCTCTTTCCCGCCAAATAGGAACTATTGTCGTGATAAACTTTGAGTGATCGCGACGATAGCGTGTCGCGATACCTATTTAGGTATGTGCTCCCTTATAGAGCACAAATTTGCTCAAAATCATTCAAAATTGATATCAACTTTTTCAGCGTGAAATTTTGAACAAACTAGCCAAATAAAATTACAATTGAACAATCCGTTTTTGAAATATGATCTGATCACGGAGGCCGCATCTTCCGTAAAATCACTATTATTTTCCGTTTTTTGACTCTAGACGCGGCACGCTTTGATTTGTTAGGCCTACACTCACGAAATTCAAACTTTTTGACTCATCCAACTGATTTTGATTTCGATCAGTCTCTGATTATGTCGACCTAACCCACCTATAACACATCAACTGAAATAACGCCGTATTTTTGTTTAAAAAAGAGCAACCACACCCCCCCCCCCCTGTTTTTTAAACCGGACAAAGTTGGCCTATGCCATAAATACACTGCCCAGTAGATATCAAAACGCATAGATTTGGGTGAAACCCGACTTTTATTTATTGCATTGTGTAATACACCTACACTGGATCGGAGCACGCGGGAGATCGGGCACCTGGCGCTATAAGGGAGCACAGCACCAAGACGCTCTCCATAGACTTTACTGTTAAAAAAGGCTTACTTAAATGGCTCTAGTTTCTAAATTAGCCATACAATTTCAATGAAATTTTGATATGTTTTACTCACAAGGGTAATCTACAACATATCTCAATATGAAGCAAACTTTCTCGTGCACTTTTTTTGCTATAAGCCGCCGCATAACAACGTAGTGATATGCCTACCTAAATTCGGTCTCCGGTCTGGATATCACCGCGTGTGTAAATCGGTCCGTGAAATTAAAATTGACCTCAAATCACCTAGTTTAAATGTCAGAACATCAACTACACATTTCAAACACAACATATTAGTGAAAAATTATATCATAAATTGTCAAAAAATAACTCTCTTTCCCGCCAAATAGGAACTATTGTCGTGATAAACTTTGAGTGATCGCGACGATAGCGTGTCGCGATACCTATTTAGGTATGTGCTCCCTGGAAACAATTGATGATGTGAGATGTTCGGATTATGATTGTCTTTTCATGGCCAGCTCGCCCTCCCTGTAAATATCTATATCACAAGTTATAAGTGTCTACCAATATTACGCAAGGAGTGGTGCCCGGTTCGACCGGGCGACGGTATTTTCATAGGGTGTTCTCTATCTGTTTCATAGTTATTTATATTATCAAATATACATGCAAAAAAGTAAAGAAAGAAGGCAAAACACTGGTAACTTTAAAGACTGTTATTAAACTTAGAAAATTCCTTACATCTTCTGGTTTCGCAGTACCATTTCGATCAAATTATTCATCGGTTCAGTTGTGCTATCTACTGCTGATAGCAGCTTGCGGCCTGTGGCCTGGTTTTGTGATTTTGATGCTTCTAAAATAGTACGCTGTTGTAATTGATTGATGACTGCTGCGCTTACTGACTGAAATCTAGAGCAGTGCAGACTGGATACAATTTAGCCTACTTGGCTTACTAACATAGTACATAGGCCTACTTTTACTTAGCTGATCTTTTAAAGAAACAAAGAAATACCGGTGTATAAATATGTCGGTAACAAGCAATTTTCAGGTTTGTGTTGTTGATTTTTGTTCAAAACTAATACATAAAAAAAGTAGCGAAAGACCAAGTAGCCGAATTTGGAAGCCATGTACTGTAGTCTACTACTACTAGTAAATTGTAAACACTTGCTTACTTCTTATTTTAATTTGAATAATACTTGGACTTGGTCATGGTAGGTAAGTCCTTTGTTCCTTAACTTGGTAGGTATCCACGGTTGGTCAGACAGGTGATTATGGCAGTGGCAGATCTTCTGCCTGTATGTAGTCAGTAGTGGTCTGGTACTGGTACTAGGCCTAGTGGTAGTCACTAGTTAGTTAGTAGTGGTAGGCATGATCATGAATGATAATATTTAATAATGACATATCAATTCCTTGCTGGGGATGTTCTATTCTAGCACAACAAATCATACTTAGTGTTATTTGTCATCAGTTGGTATTATTCATCATAGGGTATTTTGCATGTTTCACTATCTGTCCATCCTATAAGTATGACTCCTTCTAAATATGATTTTTGTGTTAATTTCTGTATCGCTTACAAGAGCTCAAAAACACACTTCTTTGTGCTTGTTCTTATCTACTCTTTCTTATCTATCTTGCCATTCGTTTAACATTTTGTACAAATGCAATATTCCCTTGAAATTTAAGGTGAAATTCTAAGCCAATTCACTTAACGGCACTCGCGATGTTTATCGAAATTGGCGCCATGTTTTATCAATAGACTCGTTTTAATACATTCGTAAGGTCGTAAGTGATGTGCATATTATAGACATTTGTTATTTTGCGATGGGGGACGAGACTAAATCGGGACCGCGTTGCCTAGGGCAATTCCACATGAGTAGAGTCAAAAATGGAAAATTTTAAAGTTTATAAAATACTACTTCAAAGCATGTTTTTGGTGGACAACATCCTATATATTAGTGAATAGAAAACCGTTTGTGAATAACTTATTCCGTTTTTCTGAAAGCAATGTTTGAACTTTTGGGTTTTTTTAGGCTTCAGAATTGAAAAAATGACTCATTTTAATAAAAAGTCAATATATCACTGATACCTGAACTTATTCCTTTGAATACTTTGCAGTTATACTGGTATATGGGTGTTTCCACAGTAATTATACCTTTTTTTGTTTGTGGCTCTAAATGTTGTTTCAAATTGATTTTCTAGCTCATATTTGGCCAACACTACTGTAAAGTAGCAGGGAGATAGCGAGCAAAATTTCAGAATCCTAGCTTAATTTTGATTTTTTTTTGGTACACAAACCCTATGGTAACGGTTGTAACATTTTTTTGACATACAAATGTTACACCCGTTAACTTTTCAATCTTGACATACAAAATATAAAAGGCTAAATCTTGAAAAGTTGACCATGTATGTGGGTTGTGGTTATTTCTTCAGTTGACGGACATCAATTACTTGAAACAAAACCAACTGGGGGTAATTTTGATCAATATCAGGGTCTGGAGAGTTGTCCGAATCAGTAACGGTTGTAACGTATGTCAATGTTACAACCGTTATAAAAACAGTCATGAAATGTCATAAAATGTCATGAAACTCAAAAAAATGACAATATTCCAAAGTCCTTTCACATTATTTAGGTAGCCTTAATGTGTTGAATTACAAAAATCCAGGAAAGCCTTCCTGACAATTAATATGCGCTTCAGTAGGCCATTCAGTAATGTTTGACATACAGAAATGTCACATATCTGTATGTCAAACATTAAAAATGACCTACTGAATGGCCTCCTGAAGCACATATTAATCATTAGGAGGGCTTTTCTTATTTTTTGTAATTCAACACATTAAGGCTACCTAAATAATGTGAAAGGACTTTGAAATATTGTCATTTTTTTTTAGTTTCATGACATTTTATGACATTTCATGACTGTTTTTGTTAACGGTTGTAACATTGACATACGTTACAACCGTTACGCATTCGGACAACTCTCCAGACCCTGATATTGATCAAAATTACCCCCAGTTGGTTTTGTTTCAAGTAATTGATGTCCGTCAACTGAAGAAATAACCACAACCCACATACATGGTCAACTTTTCAAGATTTAGCCTTATATATTTTGTATGTCAAGATTGAAAAGTTAACGGGTGTAACATTTGTATGTCAAAAAAATGTTACAACCGTTACCATAGGGTTTGTGTACAAAAAAAAATCAAAATTAAGCTAGGATTCTGAAATTTTGCTCGCTATCTCCCTGCTACTTTACAGTAGTGTTGGCCAAATATGAGCTGGAAAATCAATTTGAAACAACATTTAGAGCCACAAACAAAAAAAGGTATGATTACTGTGGAAACACCCATATGGATAACATTCTTATTTTGTAAAGCACTTGTTACAACTGGATCCGATATTTGCGGGACAGAATGTCCAGATCTCCTCCAATTTGTGTGTAATTCCGTTACCAATAATGAAAGAAAGTTTTCTTAAAGAACTTAAATGTTGATGAATTATTATGTAATTGTAAATTCAATGCTTTTATCTATGTCCTCAAAGCCCCAAACACCAAATTCTTTCTTATCTTAACTCATTCCTATCAAAACAGTGGTAACGGAATTACATTTGGTAACGGAATTACATTTGGTAACGGAATTACAATAAGATCACAATTACAGCTTCAGCTTTCTGAAGCTATAGAGTAAATATCTAGTAATCTCTATTTATTTATTGTTTAACAATCAATCACAGAACGCACATGGTAGGTTATATTTACATTTTAAAGTCCTATTTAATACACATTGGTTCAATATTTTGATTTATCAGGTATTTTCATGTTTTTCGTCCATTTTTAGGTTTTCAAAACAATTAAAAATCATCTTTTTGAGCTAAGTTTGCATACAGGTATTTTCATTTTAGTTTATAATGGTGGAAGAGTCATGTTGAATGTTAACCCACTCATTCTGATAAGTTGATATCCACAAAAAAAATCCATTTATCTAGTAAATTTAGTCACAATTTTGTAATTCCGTTACCAAAAATCTGCAATTTCATGTGAAAAAAGTTCAAAGATGGAGTATACATGATTAAATTAATTAAAATATGTCTCAGGAGACCAAATACTATTATTATAAACAACAAATAGCTTGCATTGGGTAACCAAAAAATTCTTGATATTTTCAAAATTACACAATTTCAGGTAGGTACTAACGTAACATAAGTTGTCATAAGTTTTGAGTTTGACATCCAGTTGACTTGCATAATAGCTTATTATAAAGCCAATAACATGGCAAGTGTCAGCATGCCTATTTTTCTTTAAAAACCTGATATATTAATGGGAATTTTCAAAAGAATTTCAGAAAATTTCAGAAGGCGTAATTCCGTTACCATTTTTGTAATTCCGTTACCGCTGCCTTTTTTGGAAACATGGTAGATTAAGGCGCAAAAAATATATACTTAAAAGGAGAAAATACTACCATGATAAAGTTGACACCACAGGCAATGAACTTTAAGATAAATCCACACAAAATGTATGTTCAATTTCAGAGGAAGTCATGTGAAAGTTGAAGGTTGGAAAAAAGGGCCATTTATTGCCGTAATTCCGTTACCGGCGTATTATACGTGCTAGCTCTTTCCACATGTATGAAATTTCAAAATTTCTGTTTCTATATGACAGCAGGTATATCTCCAGAACAAAAGTGTTGATAAACATATAGGTCATAGGACTAATCCATATTATGAAAAAGTATGAGCAAAATTTGTCTGAATTGTAATTCCGTTACCGTGGATACTCGGTAAATGTCTGAAAAAAAATCTGCCATGGCGTTTACTCGGCGGAGAATTATGATTAAATATGGAATAATTTAGCATTTTCATGTTTTAAAAAGTGGCTGAAAAGAAAGATGAGGACTTTATGAAGGTGTGTAGCTAGTATGAAAATCAACGGGAATGCTGTTTTGCTGTAATCCCCCCGCCAATCATTCGAGAGCCTCACCCATTCATTTGTACAGCAAATCAAATTGACAGTTTCTAGCAATACAATTTCCCCATACGTTGGTAGGGGAGAAAAAAAGAAGAAGAAAAAAACCCACCAACATATGGGTTTCCTGTTCCTGTTTTTAAATGTTGAATTTAAATGTTATTAGTATTGATTGAAAGATCATGTAATCCCATTTAAAATGAGTGCTTGATGACTTCTCTAGGTTAAGTATAAGTGAAGTTATGGAGCAAAATGTGCTGTAAATTTGATGGTTTTTATTTATAACAGTGTTTCAATGCAAAAACTTTGATTCATTATATATGCCATGTTTAAAGGTAGATGTTCCGATTTTCAACTTGAAGTTTTCTATTCTACATAAAAGGTCATCCTTAAAAAGGTCGTGTTCCAAAGTTTGAGTTGCATAGCTCTAATGGTTCTTATTTTAGACGC
Organism: Ophiura sarsii; assembly: GCA_035610835.1. Classification (NCBI taxonomy): domain Eukaryota; kingdom Metazoa; phylum Echinodermata; class Ophiuroidea; order Amphilepidida; family Ophiuridae; genus Ophiura; species Ophiura sarsii. Next base: position 77,612,115 of record CM069442.1, on the reverse strand, counting down.
ACAAGATGCTGTGAACTGTACCCATTGAGTAGTACACAAACTATATCGGTGGTTACCACCATTCGCGGTAATTCAATGTTATTTCATCGATTTCTCCGTAATTATACCGATTTAGGCCGTCAAATTTCAGTATGATGAAGAGAAAAATACGAGCTTTCATATGATACGAAAATCTCCGTATGTTTGAAATAATTCTGTGTTACGAAAAATGTGATCGGGTCATCTACCTTTAATGATGAACCATTTTCAGCCCAAAAGGGCTCAATATTATTTAGCCCAAAGTAGCCCAAAAGACTCCCAAACCAAATCTTGCTATATGGGGAGAGAGAAACAAAATTAGAAGTAATTTCCAAATCCATGTTTGGCAGGGGTTGCATTCTGACGCGTCTGCGCGTCCTAGACCTCTCACTTTCTAATAGTGACGCGTCAGGTTTCAAATTAGAAAGGCTTGCGGGTCCCGATCAAAATTGAAGGGACCCCTTAAATTTGACGATGCATGGAAAAGGAATTCTGTAAATTACATATCCATCCTTTGCTCACAATATAAATTCATTAAAACTACCCATAAAAAGTAAAATTTTCAAATACCCAAACTTCAGGACCTCAATTTCTTGGGGGACCTCTTAAATTTGTTTTTGGAAGTCCTACGGGGTCCTGAAAAATGTCATGGGACCTCTCACATTTTTGACCCAGTGCTATCCCTGATGTTTGGTCTCTAAACCCCCTCCCCACCTCTCTTTCCCCTACCCAAACATAAATCCTACAATAGTTTTAAAATAAAAAAAATAAAAAAATAAAAAAATAATTGGAATAATATTTTTTTAAATTCTAAGTATTTGTTGGGCTTTTACACCTTCCCAGACCCCTTCCAACTCCCCGGGTCCCCTCTTCCCCAATCCCTCGCCCATAACACTAAACAAATCAACAACAACAAAAATCCTGACTGCACGATCCTGAAAGCATGTGCTCCTGATCAACAGATTCATCAACACGGCAATACCGTTTTGCCGGCAAACATGCGCCAATCCATTTCGCCCAACAGAGAAATGAGACGCATGGATCGGATAACACGTGTGGATCAGACGATTTATTTTCGTCAAACCGGTTACTAACGGTTCAGTGCTATCCCTGATGTTTGGTCTCTAAACCCCTCCCCACCTCTCTTTCCCCTACCCAAACATAAATCCTACAATAGTTTTAAAATAAAAAAAATAAAAAAATAAAAAAATAATTGGAATAATATTTTTTTAAATTCTAAGTATTTGTTGGGCTTTTACACCTTCCCAGACCCCTTCCAACTCCCCGGGTCCCCTCTTCCCCAATCCCTCGCCCATAACACTAAACAAATCAACAACAACAAAAATCCTGACTGCACGATCCTGAAAGCATGTGCTCCTGATCAACAGATTCATCAACACGGCAATACCGTTTTGCCGGCAAACATGCGCCAATCCATTTCGCCCAACAGAGAAATGAGACGCATGGATCGGATAACACGTGTGGATCAGACGATTTATTTTCGTCAAACCGGTTACTAACGGTTCAGTGCTATCCCTGATGTTTGGTCTCTAAACCCCCTCCCCACCTCTCTTTCCCCTACCCAAACATAAATCCTACAATAGTTTTAAAATAAAAAAAATAAAAAAATAAAAAAATAATTGGAATAATATTTTTTTAAATTCTAAGTATTTGTTGGGCTTTTACACCTTCCCAGACCCCTTCCAACTCCCCGGGTCCCCTCTTCCCCAATCCCTCGCCCATAACACTAAACAAATCAACAACAACAAAAATCCTGACTGCACGATCCTGAAAGCATGTGCTCCTGATCAACAGATTCATCAACACGGCAATACCGTTTTGCCGGCAAACATGCGCCAATCCATTTCGCCCAACAGAGAAATGAGACGCATGGATCGGATAACACGTGTGGATCAGACGATTTATTTTCGTCAAACCGGTTACTAACGGTTCAAGTTTAGACAAAACAATGGACATCTTTAAGTTAAATATAGTTTCAGGATGCAACAACCGCTACCTTTGATCACACCCTTCAGGTAGTAAAAAGATATTTGAAAAATAGATTCGTAACATGGATGTCAAATTCGGAAGGGTTACGACTGGTTTAGCACGCCCGATTTCCGATCAAAATACTCGGAAGGGTTTTTAATATTAAATATGAGTGTATTTCGACTAGAAAGTACAAAATATTCAACTTGCCTTCATTTGAAACCAGGCCTCGTCCACTCCAGCGAGTGTCGCCGTATTTGGGCCAGATGACGTAGCAACACTTGTCAAAATTTTGGTTTAGGTGAAGGGCGCCGCTCGAAAATGCGAAATTGGACAACCCTATCCTTGCAGGTGTCCGAATTGTCCAGCCCTGGCAAATTTGCCAGTGCACTGGCAAATATGCCCGCTAAGTGGGCATATTTGCCAGTATTACAGTTAATCCAAAAGTAGCGCTTCCACACACAAAAATGGCATACTCTTCCCTTCATATATATCAATTGTTTAACTCAATACCTAAATATTTTGTGTAGCTTAAAAAAAATTCTTGGTTGCGTTTTGCCAGAAAAATGATGACATTTCAGTCATTTTGTGGCAAGTGGACATTTTGCCAGTATTAACAGTTAATCCAAAAGTAGCGCTTCCACACCCAAAATGGCATCTTCTATCCTTCATATATCAATAGCTGAACTTGATACCAAAATATTTGGCGTCGCTTCAAAACAATTCGTGGTTATGTTTTAATAGAAAAAAGATGCAATTTCAGTCATTTTTGGCATAAACTATTTTTGAAATTTTTATTTTCAAGCTTTCATTGAAAGTGCACTATTACATTAACAAACGGGGAATCCTCTACGCTTATTGTGTACTTATTGGTGTACACACACTAATCCCCTCCCCCACCACAAACCCCTCCCACCCCATGCACAAACCACCTTAACCCCAACCACAAACCTACTCCACCAGTGGCGTAGCTCAGGGGGGGGGGGGGGCAAATGCCCCCCCCCCCCCCCCTGACGAAAAAAAACCCATTTGTGCCCCGCCCCCCACCCCCAAAAATAAAATAAAAGGTGAGGAAATAGGAAAAATTTGAGAAAAAAGACCGAGGTTATGAGCTAAATAGAAGGCAAAATTGTAAATGGAGTACATTTACTGTGCGATTTTTTTTTGACTGCAATTTTTTTTAGACTGTGCGAAATGTTTCGACATTAACCCCCCCCCCCCCCCCCCCCACTTACGTGAAATTCACGAGGTAAGTGACGAGAATTTTTTTGGGGGCAACCTTTTATAAAAATTTTAGAAATCTTGCCCCCCCCCGAAAAAAATCCTAGCTAAACCACCCCTACAACCTCCTCACCCACCCCTCCCATCCCCACCACAAACCCCTCCCCTTCCCATCTACACCACAACAAACCCCCTCCCTTTCCCATCCCCACCACAATGGCACAAAGCCCCTACCACTCCCATCCCCACCACAAGCCCCCTCCTTTTCCCATCCCCACCACAAACCCCTCCCCTCCCATTCACAAAACCCCTCTCCCACCACAAACACCCTACCCACCCCAAGGCCTACCCTCCCCACCCCATGCATCCACGGCACTACAACCCACTCCCCATCACAATCCCCCCTTAACCCCTCCCCTTCCCAACCCCACCAAAAAAACCTCCCACCACAAAACACCTCCCCCACCACAAACCCCTCCCACCACAAACACCCTACCTACCCACCCCATGCATCCACGCCACCATCCCCTTCCCCACCACTAACCCTCTCCCCAGGGCCATCCCATCCCCATTCCCCACCACAAACCCCTGCCCTCTACCACAACCCCTCCCTACCACTAACCCCCCTCCCCAACCACAAATACCCTCCCCCATCACTAACCCCCTCCCAACGACAAATACCATCCCCATCACTAACCCCCTTCCCAATCACAAACACCCTCCCTATACCCCACCTCACATCAATCCCCCTATTACAAAAATCACATGGTATTGTTGCGCCGCCCATCACTACAAAAACTTTTTTACAAGACAACACTTTTGCTTGATGCTGAATGGATGTCTCTGACACACCCCTTGTATTTCATTGGCCACAAGTGCTCATTTAAGCTAGTGGATCCACCCAGATATAGTATTGGGAGATATCAAGCCTCTCAGACTCAAACCCAAAATCACAAAATGTTCTTCATCTCTTCAACAAGATAGGTTTAAACTTCAGAAACTTTAAAAAAGTTGCAAAATAAAAATAAAATGGCAAACTCTTCATAAAAAGAAGCAGGAGGGGACATGAAACATGTTTATTTTTTTATTTGGCCTTAATATTATAATAATTTAGTCCTGAAGAAGTCGGAGCTAATTCTGACGAAAGCTTGACAGTTTTAAACTTGTCCAACAGCGAACTTGTTAAACTCTTAACCTATATTATGAATACCCATTGTAATACAAATAGCCTATCTCACAATATTTTTTAAAATTTTTACCTGTTTACCTATAGGGAAGGGTTTGTAGCCTATAAACGCCATTCCAATTACATCATTACTTGACTAGTTGTATATTATGTAGTTACATAAGAATTGCAGCTACAAGTTGTGTACCAAGTCTAACTTGAAGAGCTTCCTATCCTCTTTGCAGTCATGCTTGTTTCATATTGAATACATGTAAGGTTGCAATTTATTCCTGGGTACCCGCCCGATATCTCAGGTACCTGGGTACCAAATTGGGTACCCGGACTCCTGAATTTTGTAATTATTTTATTTTTATTTTTTTTAAACATTTTTTCCCAAAGTCTTTAAGTATTGGATGACCCATATTTGACCAAAAATGACCTACATGTAATCTCATAGTATTCACAATTTTATAAAATAAAACTATGAACATTATTTTTGATTTGTAGGAAGAGATCATAAGACAGAGGCAACAGCTGCATATGACAGTGTACGCACAGTGTATATCCCCAGATGGGAAGTTTCTATTGGCAGGGAATAGCTATGGTATCATTGCAGTTTACAGGTAACTATACTCCTCTATACCTTGTGACTCCTCAGGTTTAGAATGATGTCAGTGTGTATCCTATAGACCATTTCAAATTGAGATCGGAAATCTTCGGAAAAACAGGTCACGTGGAGTAGGTGCGTTGTGCGTTCGCAACAGTTGATCGCATTCACAGCATTGTCCTAGTTGGTTGTCCGCCTAGGGATTTACTATGTTAACATACACGCGTGCACACATGAGAAGTAAAAACATGGAACGAGACTATTTTGTTTTTTTATCAACAAAGGCGTTGACTGGCAAATTCCAAATGTATCGAACAGACGGTAAAAAGTGAAAATATTACCCCAAATCTCTTTCATTTCACCGTTTTTGTTACTGAAATGCCGGAACGTCAACTTTGTGAGGGATATAATCTATCACTGACACCAGCACAATCTACCACAGGGGCAGATGGCCCGGCAGACAGGTGAAAAATACGTTTGTTTTTTACCGGCACATGGACATGACCTGTGAGCTGACAGGTCATGTAACCGAGCGTCAAATCACTCTGCTAATCGGAAACATTCGGAACTGATCGTACATTTTCGGATTTGAAATGGTCTATAGTTTGATCAGTTCCAAATTGGTGAAGCCTCCTTACAGCAGCAAATGAGGGCACTGGCCACTCTATATCATATGCAAGATGTGTGCAACGCCTTGCGTGTGACCTTAATCATGTGTGTAGTACTTTTGGATTACTTTTGTGCGCTGAGAGAAAAACAAAATATTTCTCGCCAATTTGGAACTGATTACACTATAGTGATTGTGTTGTGTGCGTAACTGAATGACGTATGCCCCAGGATATCAGCAAATAATGTTGATTGCTGTGTTATTTAAAGACCAAAATACAATACCTGCTGATGTGAACTGCTTTGTTTGTATTTCCATCTGTATAACTCATCAGTGGGTAATGTTTAAAGACTGGTCAAGATATGATGCACAACTGCATGAAGGTCGTCAGCAAATTTGTCTGGATGCTTTTAAAAATCGCCATTCATCATGATTTTAAATAAATTTGGTTTGAAAACATACTAAAGTTGAAAGTAAAAGCAATCATGAGTGTTATTTAAAAATGAATGGTTCCACATCATAATTCGTAATTTGAGGAAAAGATACATTTTAAATTTCATTCTTATGTTTGAATCTTATAACAGTCTTAATGCTGCATTGAGTCCAGATGCGAATGAAGCAGCATTCAAACCAGTATTTACATTTAAAGGTAGGTAGTTTTAACTAATCAGTATAATCCGTCTTACAAACTTTTGGGCTAAGAAGAGGGGTGTTTTATTCCCTGAGCCAATCAGAGACTTTGTTGAACATTATTTGGCTTTTGATAGTGTAGAAGCTCTCTTGTGATTGGTTTCTGAAATAGTCAAAGCATTTCAGTGACCAATAAGGGATAAGGATTAAGATATGCAATGGTGCCTCTGGAGTTGATATAGCAGTCCGATTTCATAAAAACATTGAAACAGATAAAGGTTGGTACACCCATGACTTATACGTGACTGGTGCCAACTGGAGTCTTAAAATGAAGTCAATGTTAGAGTTACATTTTGATGTTTAACTTAACTGATCAATGCTAGGTGACAGTGTTACCAAACTAAAGCCAGTCTGCTCTAAAAATGCTTTTCTGCATAAATTTGACTATTTCACTGTAATTTAAGGGGTCGTCCATCATTTTTGCCATTTTCAGTTACGTACAAAGCGTACGTAAGAGGGGGGGAGGGGTCGAAATATACCCCAACAGTACGTAACTTAAATGGCGATCTTGAGAGGCGGGATTTTTTTTTAAAGTACAAAATAAAATAAAATTTCGCCATTTATTGCATACGTAACTCGAGAGAGGGAGGGGGGTAAAAAGTTACGTACGCTCTGTACGTAAGTGAAAATGGCGATAATTTTGGACGACCCCTAAATTAAGTAAGCCAATCATATATTTGATTATAATGTTTTAAATATAAGATTTTTTTATAAGAAGTGCAACGGTGCCTCACCATTTGAATGTGACAGTATATTATTTGTACCTGGTAGCGAATATAACAAAGAATACGCTATTCAATCTTCGCATGTAGTGTTTATATGTAATATTAATTATCTCCATCTTTTTCTCTTGTAGCTTACGATGGTGCTATATACGCTCTTGCAACCACAGAGAAATTCCTAATAAGGTATGAAGACAACGTGAATATAATTTGTATTCCTGGCATCAGTATTTAATATAAGGATTGATAAGAAGAGACGGACAAGCCTTAAATTAATTGGGAGCTTGGAGTTTGTTTCCAAATGGTGGCCAAGTGTGAGCTCCTTGAAAAGGAACAGATGTTTTTTTTGTCCATTAACATTTACCAAGTAGCTCCTCCTCCAAAGGAGGTTATTTGAGACATGCAGATGGGGTGTGTGGTTTACTGTGTGAGTTGGTTTGGCAAGGAGAGAAAAATCATGAAGTAGAAGGTAGACCTATCATTATTATCATGTGTTCTTTGGCTGGGTTGGATCATTGTGTACACAGATCTAGTCTACCTTGTAATTGGCAATGTGGTTCATATGGGTATACTAAGCTTGAGACTCGCACACAGGACCTATAGAGTACACTTTTATGGTAAGTTTGCTGTAAAAATCAATGTCGGTGTAAGCATCAACATTGTCTTGATAGGATAGGGACAATTTCTTTCTACTTCTTTTTTTAGGGGGGGGGGGGGGGGATGAAAACATTTTATACATGTGACATTTTAGAGGGATGCATACATTTAGGATATCTTGTTTGATACGTCCTCATCGCCACTCCCGCTTCTGACGCCTATGATAGAAATAGCAAATATTTATAGTATATATCATTCCCTGTTTAAATAATGTAATACCATGACATTAGCCAAACCTATAACATGGTAAATAAAGAACATAATGATTATGCCTTCTTGGGTATTCAATAATATATTCCCACTCTTCATCTTAATATTGTTTCGTTGTAACAGTAGAGAAACTTTCTATATGTTTTTTATTTGTTTCATTCTAGCGCCGGTCTTGGAGACATAAAGGCTTGGAACTGGTCAGAAATACATAAAAAAGTAAGTGATAAGATGGCGTCCGTGCAAACATTCAAGAAACTTAACTGTGATACTAATTGGAATAGCAAATGAAATGACTACGATAACATTGACCTGAATAATTATAAATGGTTTTATTTATGTTTATTTCCTTTTGCATTTAGATGCGTTCATACTCCCGTCGTTGGGCATCGTGCGATGTTGGCGGATATCGGTGCGCGAGTTGAAGCAATGTCAACTTTTATCCAGCGAGCAACAACAGAAGTATGAACGCGCCTTTACTCTACCAATTGTGTTTGAATTATTTTCAAATAAAAGTCAAGTTAACTTAAGTCATGGCTTATGCTTTGGCCAGTTGGCCTTATTGTGACTTGAATCAAGTCAAGTGGTGTTATTTTGAGAAGTGATAACTCAAGTTGAGCCTGATGCACTGACTTGAAGCATGTTCAAACAATGGGCCGTATAAATAAAAACTAGCAATTGCTTTTACTAGCCTTTTACTTAAATCTTTATAAATAAAAGTAAGCAATTACTTGTTAGTAAATGGTCGGACTAGTAAGTAAAAGTAATTGCTTGAATTTTAAGTAAATGGTCGCGGGATTACCTTTTACTTATTAACATATAAATAAAGACGACCTTTTACTAGTGTCCTGTAGCATTTACTTGTAGTTTTACAAGATACTACATGAGGACCTTGCGCTTTTACTTAAACAACAGTGTTGCATATATGGTGTACGTGTTGTCATCATGGCGTCATCATGGCGCTATTCATGAATGCAAGAACACATGCTAAGGTGTATCAGATGAGAATGAATCGTGAAGAGCTCAATCCTGCCACTTATCATCGACTCTTTCGATTTAATAAGGAAAATGTGGAGTGGCTATTCGTATTGAGAAATTAGTAGGCCTATATACTAAAACATAGCAAAACAAATTATTTTAAGTGTGTTTTCTTTCTTTAGATTAAGATGAAGTGGAAACTGCCACGTCTATTTAAATTACCCGCTATTGATCTAATAAAAAGTCCATGTTCATTTAAATACGCTATTGTTATACTCCTAATTATATACCCCGCTATTGTGCTATCCTCCGACCATTTACTTATCCGATCAAGTAAAAGGTGTTTAGTCAAGTAAAAGGTTATTTATAGAGATTTAAGCAATTGCTCGAGCCTGATCTTTTACTTATCAACCTTTTGCTAATGCTGGACCTTTTACTTGATAAGCAATTGCTAGTTTTTATTTATACGGCCCAATAACTTGGGTTGTGACATTTTCTTATTTGTCACATCAGTGAATGTGTTTCAGTTTACCTAGGCTTTTTTTATTTATTTTTATTCATATTTTCCATCTTATCTCTCTTATGTAATTACCATATTTAAGGAAAAAAATGTTGACAAGTGTTTTAGAATCTGGGTTGATAATTTCTTGTTATACTATACTTTTCATTTTAGTCTCCTAAGGTAGCCTGGACATTGTCATCCCCTAAATCATCTCATCTTGGACTGACCGAAACAAATGGGTTGGCTTACAATGAAAAGGTAAGCAAAGACAGTACTTAGCAAATCTATCAAAGTAAAATAAATCATCTATTACAACTGTAATTACATTTTTCAAACTGCACATACACCTTACTTAAGCTACGCACAATAAGCATTAATTTCTCTTATGCGCTTCGGCTCAGCCGAAATTCAAACATTTTCAATTTAACTTAAAGCCTTATGCGCAAACAATATACACACAATAAATAACACACAGACCTTAGGGAAGCACCGTTCTGCACGACAAACTTTGTTTGCTACCTTTGTCAATAATAAAGAACGGGCAAGCAGATTCATGTTAAGTAGATATCAATTTTTAATAATAATCCAAAACACTACCAGCATTGTGTGTCAATCCAATATTTAGTCAAGGAATGAATAATATATAATTACACTCTGACTTGATAGAAAATTATATAAATCAAACTCGACTATACCTGCACTCCTCAAATATCTATGAGGCATGGGGACGGGACATGGGCTCTTTCCAGTAGCACCAATGATCACCCATGCCCCTTCCCGGTATTGGTCTGTTTTACTTTTCTCAAGGAAAAGTTTGATCAAACTGCTGCGAGTGTGCGAGTCTAACAACTCTATATCACATATTCTCAAACTAGCCAGTACGGCATAACAGAGAAATCCTGAATATGCTATTAGTACCATTGTGCAGAGCCTGAGATCCTTAACGTCTTCCTCATTAAACACAAAATATCAGGAGTCATGGGTTCTTTCCTATTTACTGGTTTCGCCAACAGTCTTTTTAGTCCGTCCAATAGTAATTGTAGAAATCGAGTATCACACGGGTTATACCTGCATGACATAGCTGACCAACTAAAATGCCATTTCATAGCAATATATGGAGTCTCGATCCGGGTATATGGAGCACTATCGTAATTCATTGAAATAAAGTACCTGGCAATGTCTTCATGATCAGCAGATTTCAGATTCACCTTTTTCCGTCTACACCACACTTCCCATGCAGCAATTGCATCTGAAATGAAAAATACACATGCATGTTTCAACCGACCAGTGTCAAACAATAATAATAACAATAATTTTTTGCTCCAGTGAGTATTAGAAACTTTAATGCTTCAGATGCGTCCTAGGCCTCTAAGCCCTGTAAAGAGCTCCAGTGAGCCTAAAGCAATAAACTCCACTGAGTTATTATTACGCTCCAGTGAGCTACAGTGGATTACAATGACAAGTTTTGTGGCAACGCACACAAAGCACTTCACTGTTGAATTGATTAGAGCCAAATACCTGCATGAATATAAAAGAGGGATCTGAAAATTTGATCTCTTTAACTACTATGCTGGCAAATAAGCTGGCCCTCGAAAAAAGAAGTGGCCAGAAAAATGCTGAAGGCCAAGAAGGGATCACTAACGTTGCTTGTGCCTTGCAAACCTTCACATGTTTTACAGTTTGACCTACCAGGTCAATTAGCGGGACCGACCAACTGTTCTCACTCTCGCAAGACACAGAAAACGCATCCACTCGACTGGTGTTCGGGCACCGATATTTAGAATTGAAATGTGGTAATTTGGAATTCTGATTATCAGTGAATCTATCGACTGAATGGGGGCCCCAATATGAATCTAAAGAATTAATGAAACATTGGGAACCACCCCCCCCCCCCCCCCCCATCATCAAAATCAATCTTTCTGCTGAGAATGTCTGCTTGGGCATTTTCTTCTCTCGGCACCCACTGTAGATCTATGTTATTCACTCTACAAAAGGATGCTATATCAATACTCAATTCATGCAATTCCAAATTCATACTCCCCTTCCTGATCACAGCTTCAACTCCCGTGTTATCAGGGAACACTTTAACATATTTGTTTCACAATCTTGGAGCAAACGCCCTCAACGCAAGGACTCAACTCCTTTTAATTCTCTCCATGTGGATCTCTTACCTGTCTCATTTAATAATACCTTCGGGACATCTCGTCAATGCTCTGCAGCCACTGTGGCTCGCATCAGAATACAACCAAATCTGTGGTAAGAATAATCAAACACATATCTGTTATTAATACTTTGTATGGTCTTCTTCCAGAAAAACAACTCATCAATGATAGGACTGTCCCTTGGAACACTAAACACTTTATCGCAATGTATCTGATCACAGATCGCCATCACTGAGAACCTGGTTTCAGCTGTGCCACATGTCCGGTTACCGGTATAAAAGATATAATTCTGCCTACAAAGGCAGCCAATTGTCGAGCTGTACTGTATGGCAAACTCACGTGTTTTTGTGAATGCATAAAATAATATTCATAACTCTTCTCTCAACCACCTGTAACAAACCTTTCCCTGAATTCCAAATCATACCCAGCTAATCAATACATTGAGTTGGACTCCATACTGACTTTTCAGAATTTGGCACCAGGCCGGCTTTCAACAGATCTTCTTTAACTGAAACTGCAATGGCTTCGCATTCACTGTAAGGTGATGACGTGCACCATCCATCGTCTTAGTACAATACAATAACAATTCCTTTGTCTCGCCAGTGTTTAACTCTGCACTTGATAAAAATATATGGTGCGGACGACATGATGGATGCTGTAAAGATGCATGGTGTATTATATCAAGATAATTATGTAATATATAATAATATAATAATATCTGACCATACCAGGTATCACATCCACCAACATGTACATTCATCGGGTCAATCACCTCTATATTCAAAATATAATGAAAACATACCACATACCGCAAACTGAAATCGCACCCATAATCTGTGACACCCGAGTGCGCTCAGCATAGTAACACATCATAGTTTACAGTATAGAGAAAAAAAGTATAGAGCAATCTGACAACTAAGTTCATCGAAATAGAGGGCACAAACCTCTAAAAGTCTTATAAAATGTAAATTTTACGGCATAAATTCGTGCCTACCTGTACTTTTACTGATATGATTACTGTCCCTGTTTCTCTGGTTGCCTGTATGCTCTGAAGGACTGGCATTCATACTGCTGATGACCCTTGTAACCGCATCGGAAACAGATGTCGGATGGTTTGAGGTACTCTCTTGGGGCGGCCTTGACTACCTGTTGCAAACTGTTGTCTATTTGGCTGACTGTAGCGGCGAATAGAATCAAAATCAGGGTTTGGGTAGGTCTCAGCAGCCGGGCGACTTTGCGGGTATGGTGAACTTTCTGCGGCTTGACTTTCTGCATAGTGGCAGCTGCCTTGATGCGCTTTTCGTCATCTAAATTATCTGCCAATCTCTCTCCGCCTCATATTCCTCGACTACTCTCCAACTCTCGTTCTTATCGGCCAGTCTGATGTGCTTATTTATGAGCTTGATTTCATCCCTGAGATCTTTCAATTTGTGTCAACTTTCTCCACCTTGCATATGGCTCTCTCTACCTTCTCCTTTAATTTGCCGTTAAATTCCAATTGAATTCTATTACCCTTAAACTTGAATTGGGTCTTTGCCGACTCTCTGGCTGATTCCAAAACCTGGCTTGTCGACGAAAGAGCTTCGTCAATGTACTCTTTCACACCGCCTACAGCATTCTTGATGATATCGGAGATACTGTCCAAAGTTATTACTTGCACATTTTCAGCCACATTACTAGCACCGGCTCCATCATGAACCGACATAATCCAGAATATCCTTGCAAATATTGAAGACAAACAGAGAATAGTCAAGGAAATCAGCCGCGGCGTTCTAAAGTTCTAAATTTTATGAAATAAAATCAAGTGTATGGAGTTGTATTGATTGCATTGGTCCTCCATGAGCTGACTGAAACAGTCGGGTGTATATGGTTTGATGATTTACATGAGGATTCTTAAGAAAGCTACCAAAAGATGAGGTTTTGTTTAAGAATCTGGTTTGAATGAGCGTATGCACCAGCATATTACAATCAAATACACGATAAAGGTTACCCAATATATGTTATTAATGTTAAATGTTCCTGACTCTTTGCATTGCAGGACAATATATTGTACTCAGGCGGCGGTGACAACCATGTGTATGGTTGGGATCTTGAAACAGGCACATGCACGGTAAGAAATGTAGTCATGGTAAAATATCAAACTTCCCGTAACAGCAAACTGTAGTGACATCCTCGGATTTGATCTGTCTTGCTAGACACACATTTGTTTTCATCAAGTTCAAGCCGACCAATGTTTGACAATAATATATGGAAGAACCTTAACCCTAACACTCCTCGGCATTATATATCACTATAGCAACTGTGTGCTGGTATATATCACTATAGCAACTCTGTGCTGGTAGCCCCATGGTCGGAAATCTTAGTTTTGTGTAGTGCAATTCTCAGAGTAGAACCCATAGACCAAGACCAGGTTGCATTCAAGCTCTGGCAGACTCGATTTCCCTACTGAACTGGCCCATTTGTTCCCCATTCTATTATACAGGCATGAGAATTGTCAGTTTTAAAACTGAATTCATGGTTTTTTTTGTGTTCCAAATTTCCGCACTTTCTTTTAATTTCAGCCTTTTTGGGCCTTTTTAGCCTAATTTCACGCACACATTTTCAGTTTTTTCATTCTCATGCCTGATAGACCGATTCCTAAAACCATCCCCAGGGCATTAAGAGTAAACTCAAACAATTGATCACATTTTACAGAACACATTTCAGGGACATCAGGACTACATTCACAGTGTGGCATTATTCAACCAATCACAGCAAATAGCATCAGCATCCGAGGATGGTTCAGTAAGATTATGGGGTAAGTACAGTTATTATAGTCTGATTCAGAATACCTCACAGGGTGAATCTAGCAAGAATATGTGCATGGATGGTAATGGCCTTGAGGTTGATGCGAGCAGTGAACTGTAAAATTGTTGTTGTTTGTGTAAAGCGTATATAATTTACCTCATCTTCTGAAAAAATGAAGGAAATCTACTGCAAAATAATAAAAATGTGACCAGTTTTGTAAGGTGTTTCCATTCTCACCATTCCAATGGGATTTACACAAAGATATGGCTGTTACTGTAGTATGTTAAAATCAAGGGAGATTTCACTAACAATATGCATCGTTGTGTTTGTAACTTATTTATGATACATGGCATATTAAATGAGACCATTTTCATACAATATCTAGCGTAGTTGATGTTGGTATAGAGATTAGCCATTTCAATTGCCACCCTGTTATCAGGAGATTCATTGCTTATCCCAATAAAATTTTGACATGATATTGACTATTTTAACAAAACCAATTTTACAAGTTTACTGTGTGTAAATCCCAATGGTCACTATTCAACTGTGTCCTCTTTGCTTGAAAGATGCATGTTAGGTCAAGTTTTGTGTCCAGTAATTCCAATATATTTTGTGTGCTATCTTATGAACACATACATTTTTTTCTGCTATATTATGAACTCATATACAGTAGAACATGCACAACTGACAGTTTTCTTCTTGTTATTAAAGATGCCAGGAATGAGGGTGAAGCTGTAGGTATCCTTGAGCCGTACAATCATGAGGTAAGTATCGATGATATCAACCATTTCGGATGGAAAGGTTTGGTAAAAAATAGGGTATAGATTCTTGGAAGCAACAAGTTTGATGACCCCAATTTTCTACGTTTAGAAAACTTACATTCAACAAATATCTGTCCAGTCAAACTAGTTGTAAGTTAGGGTACAAACCAAAATATTAAAGAAGACCTATACAGTGTGTGGCACCCTTTTTAAGCGCAAACATCCTCCATCCCCAACGTAAAATTGAGAAATATTACTTCAAAGTATTAGCTTTTTTATTATCATACAAGCATGTTTGTATGTAAACTGAAACCAACAGAATGATAAAGGCACATCAAAGTTATTAAATTTCAAGGCTGACCGCCCCCTCCCCCACCCTCCATTTCACCCATATAAAAAACCTGTATAAATGTTATTCAAATGAGTATTAGTGATTATCACATTCAATTGTCCTTTTTTCTTTTTTACAATCAAATCCATTTTTATATGCAAACCACTTCATTCTAGTCTCCACTCAAGTTGAATATATCTTAATAACATCAATGATGCTCTATTTCACAGGAATGTAAAAGACCTCAATTTGGCAAGTGGGTGTCATGTGTTGGTGTGGATGCTGGTGATGATTGGCTGGTAAGTTAACCAATTTAAATGACATTTTAGAAATTACTTAAAAAGCATTCGATCCATCAAATGATATGCAAGAAGGATAGGTGGTTGGACCCTTGAAGTAAGGTTTAAAATGCTAGAGATAGAAGTTGACCTGTTTTGCCTTAATTTTAAGATAAAAATGGAAGTTTTTGTTGTTGAAAGTCCTTTAGGTTTTAGTATCTCTAATAGTAGGCATAGCACACATAACATTCAAATGATTGAGACATGTACAAAATTGGATTCAAATGAAAGATTGCAATAAAAGATTTATTTTCCAAAAAGAATTATGACAATCGGTCAATGCATTCTTGTGGTACGGTGTTTTGAGATCCTCGGAAAATGGCCGAAAACCTGCCAAAAACAGTAACAATGCCCACAAATATAATTTATCAGGATTTAGAGAGCTCAATTTGTTAATAATGTAACATTCAAAACACCATTTACACATATTTCTTTAACAATTGAATATCTATATACCATGTTAAATTAAAATTATATTGCATTAAGCTAAAATAAGCTAGTGAAATTGGTCATTTTGACGAGATTTACTGACCGCAATCAAAAAAGTCCAGCTAATTAATATGCGTAAATGTTATAAATCCAGATGTGAATGGTGTATTGCAATCAAACTTGGTATTATGGCTAACTGTACGATACCCAATCTTTTAAACTATAATTTAGTTTCATAAGCTCATTAAATATGCAAATTAGCTAATTATCTATTCAAGTCATTAATATGCAAATGAGCAATGTCCGACAATTTTTTTCGCATCATAAGAGTGATCGGTAATAGATATATAACATGTATACCCAATTTGATTGACAAATATTGATGGATTTAGAAATTAAACAAGCTTTTCCATTTCTTAAATACCCATATTTAAATTCTCAGGCACTCAAAGGATGCAAAATCTGAGCATATCACTAAATGGATTGAAGTGTTTAGTACAATATCTCAGGTTAGGTTTATTTAAGTTGGCCCAATATATTCAAGTTCAGAGCCAATTTTGAAAATTGGTAAAAACAGTCATATCTTAAAAACCGGATGATAAGTATTTATACCTGGATCAAGGTTATATAGTCCAAGGTCATGAATACCCATATATGGCAAGTTCACTGCCATACATGGAGTGCCTACTGTGAGGATAATTAAATTTATATAGGGGTGTTTTTCAAAGTGGAGCTGCATACATTATATGAAAAGATTGTTTTGAATAAGGGCTTACAGACCACTCCTACATGTTACTCATTTTGCATGATTAATTAATCCAAATATTCCATGGCTGTCTTCATGACTTGGATTAGTTCATCCATGCACGCCAATTGAGGCAACAATACAAACAACATTCCACATTGTGAATAGGCCATCCATTCAATAATGCAAAATGAGTAACAGGTAAAAGTGGATGTAGGGCTTTATGTAACACAGCTCTTCATATGTTGTTGTTCACTGGTGTTATACTCCCAGTGGCAGACTCTGTGTGTGTGCATTGTGCTATGCCTACTAATAGAGTTATGCAACTTGCATAAGAATAGATTATAAATCTTATACGGGACTAACCTTTGAACTGTACACTATTTTCACTGATTACGTCAGTCGGTGTATGGCAACTGTGATGATGACCGGGTAGGCTGGTCAAGTGAGAGCCGACAAGGATTGTCAGTAATTGGTTGATCCCAATCAGCTGTTACGTGACCATGCAGCCTAACAAGTCATCATCGCAGTTTCCAGACTTGGACTGATGAGATCAGACAAAATATCACACAGTTCAAAGGTTAGTCCAGTATAAGATTTATAACCTATTCTCATTATTTCTCGACTGAATGAATAATAACATTCATGAACACTGCAACTTGCATTTAACGCTCATACCCAGAATTTGCTAAATTCAAAGATAGCCTTGTGAAAATCAACCTCGAATATAATGCAAAGTGTGCATTGGAAGTATCTATGATGAAGAACCACACTGAAGCATGATTAGATTGATAAATCCCTGTATAACCTCTCACACATTTAAGCAAAATTGGCTAAAGTTTCACTTGTTTCCCTTTAATAGTATGTTGCATATTTGTATGTTTTCTATTTTCACCAGGTATGCGGTGGTGGTCCCTCGCTCTCATTATGGCATCTGAGATCTCTTTCCCCCACTGTAACGTTTGACACACCTAACTGCTGTTCACAGATTGTCACATTCCATGAAAGCTCTGTAAGTACCTAGCCTGTCATAAACTGTACATATTACGATCGTTGACATGGGAGGCAAGAAGCTGAGGGCCATTGTTTGCCTATGTGGGCCGGCGGGTTCATGTGTGGAGGGTCCCTGGGTCAGGGACGGCGATATATGTGTTCATCTCCCTTTCTCCTTTCAGTGCTCTGGAATCATTCACATCTGACATTTCTGAGACTGATTGTAACATGAAGGCAGAACTTCAGAGAATTGGTGTCAGTTTCACCATTGTCAATGCCACTAAAATGACATGTTGATTTCATGGTCAATCACGGTTTCACAATGTTTTGAGTCAGTTATCAATATGCTTAAATATTACTTAATATTAAACAACTTATGATACTGTATGGTAATGATGTTTAACAATGTATTGGTTAGAAATTGTGTCTAAAATAAGATGATAATCACAGATTTTTCAAATGAATTTGTTTGTAGATTATATCAGGAGGCAGTTCCCCATCCATATACCACTGGAATATCAATGGTGATTTGAAGACTAAAGTACCCTGTACATTTAGCAGTGTATTCAGTATAGCCATCAACACAGCATCAGAAAATAATAGGGTAAGTTCACACTAAGGCAAAAAAAATACCCTGTTCTACAGGCCAGACCAACCCATTTAAAAATTAAAAATTGACATTTAAGGTATAAATGTGATTAAAAACCCAAATGATTTCAAATGAAAAAAAATATTAAAAATGTACCAACATTGTGAGATAGGCTTTTACGACGGGTATTCATAATATAAGTAAAAAGTTTTAACGGGTTCGCCGTCGGACAAGTTTTAATCTGTCAAGCTTTCGTCAGGATTAGCTCTGACTTCTTCAGGACCAAATTATTATACTATTAAACAAAACATAGAGATTGCCACTTCTCTTGTTATCATCATTTGGGCTGCCCCTTGCCCGATAATTTGAGAGTAGGTGCCCTTTCCTACTTGTGAAAGAATTGGTGGCCCTGAAAAGAGCCGTTCAGATGGATTGCCGCTTCCACTGAACACGTAGGTTGCCACTGGCCTACTATATACAAATTTGATTCTAATAGAACCTCCAAAGAACTGCCCCTTGACCAATGGAAATAACGTAGAGACTGCCCCTTGTCTACTACAGACTACAAAAGTCTAATGCACAGAGAGAGATTAAAAGGATGCACAATGTACCAAAATGTTCACGACATTTTTGAAAACAACAATAAGAACAAAGAAATGCAGAGTGCATTGAAAGTGTCTAATTGCACTCGGTGTTCGCACAGTAAATGTGTGCACTACGCTTTTGATTTGTTGTTCACCCAGCACAGGTTCGCCAATTTTACTACGGGTGATATAAATTATATTTACATATTTGTTATTAGAGAGATTTAAATGATGCACAAATTAGGTCGATACATGTGTATGTTTTGTTTTCTGACAAATGAGACAAATCAATGCACTTGCACAATATTGATATGCTCAAAATAGCACTTCCCTACTGGGTTGTACCTGTATTCACACAACATCAGCATTGGTTTTTCCAATTTATCTCGAGAAAGACACACATACTTACCCTCCAGACTTTACATTTAGTATAGATCATATCCTTCCCATCTCAATCAAGAAGAAAAAAAGTTTTACAGGCAGATTGTAAGGGTTGGTCTGTTGAGTATTTTTAACATCCTTGGTGTTTCAAATCAAATTTTGGGCGCAATCACTATCACATTGGAATTTCGTATATATGAATATAGTGAAACAATCACCAAAACATGCATTGATGTTACCCTCTACTTGTGGTGACCACGACGTATACCAGTAATGTACATCAGGATGTTGTTATTTGGGTGTCCTAAAATATAAAATACTTGATCCGTCTATGTCTATCATTCCAGTGTATTTGGATTTGGATTATAAATGTCTGTTTTACCTAATATGGATATTATGATGAGGAAATGATACAAAAACCAATGACATGTGCTTCATAATAGTGATGTGGTGTAATATAGTACATGTTTATTTGTTTATTTTTGACAGGTATTATGTGCTGCAGGAACCAGTCCCAATGTAGACATCTACACAAACTTTGGCTACAAAGCATTCTCACTTCAGTTTTGTTGAGGATCACCAGAAACAACAGTGACAGATAAGAACAATTGATGCTACTGATGCCATAGAAATGGTTCAAGAACAATGATCATGATGATGATGTAGGTTGCACACGTCAGTTAGTTGCCGGTAACTCATAACCATTTTGCTTGGTTGACAATTATCAATTCGCCTATGAAATTGATAAGATGGGTATAAGATTCAAGATAGCAAAATGTAGCAGGATGATTGATGTGAATGCTGCTCAAGCAGTGTCGGTGAAAACTAGGCTATGCAATCGGCGCTCATGGGCCATGGAAGCCATTTTGACCAGCACAAAACTATGCGGATGTTCGTATGTGATGTGATCAAGCAAAATGAGTCGCAAGTCAAGATTATTTTGATTTTGAGATATGACATGTAAAATGTAGCTTTGCGAATAACCTATAATATCAAATAGAAAACTGAAAAATATGTATTTTTAATTTCAGACTCATTTTGCTTCATCCCATCACACATCGTGTCTCAAAATAAATGGAAAATGCCATCAGCAAACGTATTAGATTTAGACAGTCCCCAACATTGGGCTAGCTACAACAACCCTGTGCTCAAGGTAGTAAGAATAGTGGCTCACCAAACAAGAGTTTCTTGAAAAGTGTCAATACAACATGCAGCGAAAAAGATAGACATCAATTTTAGAATGCAACTATGTTTGTGCCAAATCTCACTTCATAATATCTGCCAACATAAAGCTATGTTCAGGGTCACGCTGACTAATATTATGCAAAAGTATCTTCTCATTTCTGGTTAAACAATATAATAGTTTGTATCCAACTGAACAAATCTGAAGAATATGATTTGAAATTCTCACTTTTGTACAGCTTTCAATAAACCTCAAATCGTCAACCACATCACATACATATTCGACGTAACATTTTTTTCATAAACAAATATTTTCACATACAGATGTATTAGTTTGGTACCTTATAATTCAATGTCAATCAAAATATTAGCATACCAATTTCAACATAGTTTTGAAGCATTTTCTTCATATAGAAATATTTTTTAGGAAAATTGATTGATAGATTATTTAGATTGAAGCCGAATCTGAGCGGTGCATCAACTAGATCTGTATGTGATGTGGTTATTTACAGATAAAAATGTTAACTGTAAGTGGATTAATACCTTTGGATTTTATTATGCATACCAAAAATGTTGCATGAAAATATACTTGGAGTGCCCTGGTCCATTCAACATACATCTAATTGTCTGGTATGTTGTCCGTGTGTAGGAACAAAGTATTGCTTCTGACATTAGAAATAGTGTATCCATTTTGTTTGAGCCGAGGACATTTTGTAAGAAAATGAAATAAAATTTAAAAAAAAATAAAAAAGAAAGAAATTGTTTAAGTACCGAGTATTATTTGTGCACCATTTCTTTTTAGATTAAATAAAATACACACAAATGGAAAGAATATGCTATTAATAATGATTTGGCCTTCTGAAATGTTGGCTAATCAAGAGGGTTTGTTTTTAAATTTGAAGTTTGTAATATGACAATCTTTATTAGATTGGTTTTGGTTAAGATTTTGGACATGATTACCATAGATAATTCACCATTCTTTTAGATAAACATTGATAGTCTTGTTTGGAAATGAGTGAAACAAGCTTAAGATTGTGTTCGTCTTAATAGTGCTGACCACCTCAATAACATGGAGATCAGTGATTCGTTTAAAGCTTCTTTTGACTAGTATAGAAAGTGTATTAAACTTTGATACCATTTTGGTGAAGTTCTTTTATGTATATGAATAAGTTTATAAAGATTAATTATATAAACTTTGAACTCTTAACACTCATTTAAATCACACAACTCTCAAACTTAACCAAAAATAATTCCACCACTAAAGAAAGTGCACATTTGTGATATAGTGATAAACACGTAAAGGACTCAATATGTCACAATTCATTTCTGCTTGCACCAATTAGGTGTATTCTTTTATTTCATAATATATACATAAATAAAAACGATAGTTATGAGAATGGTCATAGTGCCCATCCTATAAGGATATGGTGAGAAACAAAACCACACCCAAAAACCCTGTTCTACTAACTATAATGTAAGATCAGTCGGTAGCATAAAATTGTATCACACACAAAACTTTACACATATTTGAATTTTTAAATGGTTAGTTATAGGTCTGTTTGGCCTTATTTGTCACCTAACGAAGAGTAGAGTAATATTTATTCATGTAACATGTAAAAATAGCACATATCAATACAAATGCAAATATGGGACACATGAGCTACAAGGTGTCCAAATCATTTAGATACCCTTTATTTAGATACCCTTTAGCTTTTTAAAATAAATAATTTGCAGTAAAATACTAAAAACATATTTGGATAGAGAAGACTTGCAGAATTATTTTGGTACCTAACTGCCATAGTACATATGAAATTTGTCCAAACTTTAAACTACACTTTCATATAAATGTGTATAATAATGAGCCTAATAAAATGAAGGGAGCGAGAGAGGGAAAGATGTAGCAACGAGAAAAATGTTGTGCATTGCTAACATTGTGCACAAAATGTAATAAGTGAAAGTCTTCTTGAAAAAAGAAATCCACATAAATGAAATGTTTTATATTAAAGGGCCTCAGAACAGGAGTCAAGTTGGGTATCAACATAATTCTACAAGTTTTCTCTATCCCAGCACATACTATAGAGGAAGGGACAATAAAGTGAGCGGCAACGCTTGATCCATGACCGTTTCGGCAATATAAAGCAATTACGTAAGCGGGATTCGGACTTGTACGCTTGTCACATGTTAATGGAAACGTTGTGTGTGTGCATGATATCTAGGAATAGTTGACAATAACTTTGATATTATATTTGTATAGCCCATGTGACGCTGGTCGCGAAATTCAAATGGTTTGGTCAATTTCCCGATTTGTATCTGAACAAGATGAACCTATGAGGGAGTGATAGCTGTTATGAGGATGCTCATTGGCTTAGTGGTGGAATGAAATCATGGGTCATTAATCGCAACAGTTACCTGCGAAACAATCATAGAGGATTTGTGGCAGCTACTTATCGTAAAAGCCTATCATATAATTTTTGTTGAATTAAATATGTGCTGATGATATATCACAGTATCCTTACACAAAATAATTACTTATTATACCAAATATCCGAATGTACATATAAAAAGTAATTGAAAAATATATACTTTGCTAAAAACAGTAATTAGTGTTGTATCTAAATTTACATTATAATGTGTGACCCATGGGTCACATAAATGAGGCACAATGCAGCAGTAGCTAATTTAAGAGCACAAATGTATGGCAAGGTCAGAATATGCAAAATTCATTAAAAAAGAAAAAGAAAAAGATCTTTGATACATCTTCTATCTAAAACCAAAGACTCAAATTCATGAAATTAAAGTGTTAAACTAAATTTTGAGGTATTTAATTTTCATTTACTCCATTGATTTGTTAACAATACCATAACTCTAATTCATTATTCCCCCAATGTGCCACATGTACTCCTGTTATCCGGTTGAATGATCCCGAAAGAAAATAAGTTTTGTACACCCTAATCACTTTATTTTCATACTCTGAAGCATTTGAGAACATCTTTTGATGTTGGAAGCGATGTTGGAAGTGCTTAAATATTACACATATCACTGTTTGACCCCCATTAAGTACTCTTCCATTGTCCCAATTTTAGTACTTCAGACAGTCAATGCAGAATTACACATAATTCACTTATCCAGACTGCTCACTTATCTGGCCATTGCTTGGTCCCATTATGTCCAGATGAAAGAGGTTGTACTGTAGTATGTTCCGTTTTACGATGTCAGAGAGTGCCTAACAAGACATTGCCAAAAGTTATTATAAAATATATAATCTGCTAAAAATATATAAATAATTCTTAGGTTTGGAAGCTGCAATCACCAAAGAACAAATATGATGAGAAAGACATTACTAGCGATGAGGAGCAACCAGTTGCATAGTGTTGGAATACCTGAAGTTCCGCTCAGTGCAAAAGGTGATTTTAATGGCACAAAGTAGACTGTAAATAATGAAAAAAGGGTTAAGGATTTTATTAATATATGAATAAATGAATCTCGATCGCTTACAAAAAGTGTTATAATAGTTTTTTATATCATATATATAATATAAAGCAGGTTACCAACCCACAGTGTTTACAATAGACAATATAACAACAAATATTAACAACCACCGGCGAATATCCCAACAAAAAATAAGCAAGGACACCCACCGGCAGGGAATTGAACCCCGGTCTTCTGATACAGAAAGTTTAACAAACTTTCTGGGTGATGGGCGTATTTTGAATAAAAATAAAGGGCCACATTCTTGTACCACACACAGGTTTAGCTTGAAACTGTGACTTACTAAACTTGTGTCTAAATTAAATGTGACTTTCTTTTAAATGACATGTTTAACCAAACCTGATTTTAAACTCCGCAAATCTTGTTCCCCAGAGTGGTCGTGTGTTCACTGTATACAGGTAATCAATTTATTGTGGCCAAAATTGTGGCCAAAATGTGTTACAATAGATACCGACTGAATTCCTCAAATGCACTTGTATTTTTCAGACTACACAATCTGCACATTATTTTGCATTAGGCGAGTAATCATTCAAGGCGTACAATTGGTGCACAAGTTAAGTTAAATGCGTGTTAAACTAACTCATATCCATGTTTAAAGTTGGACACTTTTCAGTGAGTTAGACGCTTGGTTAATTACACAATGCGTTTAAATTCAAAGTTAAATGTGTGTTTAGCTTAAAACCTTGCTTAAATACATACGAGAATACGGCCCAAAGGGTTTTTATTAAACAAGATACATTAGGCTATTATAAACCAGTAATGACAATAACCTTATTGTAATAAAAAAAAGATTTGTTTTCTTCTTTTTCTTCTTCATATAAAAGCAGTCATAATAACTGAAGCTTGCTAAGGAGAGTAGAAAGTGCAGATAAAGTAGGCTGATCATGTATAAGATCAGAGTGCCCATCATTCTTTGGAAGCAATGGGGTCAGACTAGCTCCTGTTATAATGTGGTAGGACTTGTAAAACCTTTAGAGTAAATCACCTTCCAAGTTCCAAGTATTGAAGAATTCCAGTACCAATTTAAAAAACACCTGGCTAGAGAGTTATTGGGATTACATGCCTTTTTCAAGAGCACAACGTGGCCACAGAGGACTAAAACACACATTCTTCAAATCAAATGAATGTTCCACACCTACAAAGCAACAAAACCAAGATGAAGCCCCCCCCCCCATCTAAAGCAAGGAGTCAGAAGTTCCTCTCCCAATTTTTTTAATGTTTTTTAAAAATGTGCAATATAAGTAAGGCAACGAAAAAGAACCCTGTTTTTTACGTGCCCGACCAACCTAAAAAATGTTTTAAAACATTTCAATGGGTTTTTTTAAAGTTCAAATATTGTTGAACCCCCAACAAAATACATGACTGACCACACCTGAGAGGTCCGTTTGTCAGTAGAACGAGTTTTTTATTTAAATGGTTATGTATTTTTAACACTTACTTTCTTCACAATGGTCCCCTACATATTCTCTCTTACACAGACACGTTGTAGAAGTTTGTGTTAACTGACAGATGCCATTATGAAGACATGGGTTGGGTGAGCAAGTTATCAAGGCTGAAAGAAATAAACATAGTTGATATTAATTGATTTGGTACCATCAAAAACTGCTATACAGATGTGATAATGATTAACTTCATAATAATTTTTATGTATCCTGATTAATTTTCACAGAAATCTTTTAGAAATCTTAAAATGTGGAAATTTTTGTGCTACATTTATTTTTGCGCTTTTCACGCTCGAATTTTTTTTCATAAAAATGATACAGCAGAGAAGGGCTAGAGCATTGTTGTCATTCTTTAACTTTTCTCAAGTCAAATTTAAGTGAATATTTACAGATTCTTCTCTAGGTTTAACTTCATGAATTAGGCCAAGGTATATTGTTAAAATTTACTCTTAACCCGAACACTTTTGGGATGGAAATGTTGGGCAAAATATAGCGGGGAGAGTCAAACTCAGCTCCACCAGCATGGAATACAGTGTCTTAGTCTACTCCATAATTAACAATTCTGTGCGCATATATCACCCTTGATCGCCCGGGGAGATAGACTGAGGCAGCACAAGCTGCCAGCATGGGATTTCATGAGGTTCAGGAGTGTAAGGGGACTTAAAACTTGAAAATAATTACTTTTCATCCCCTCCTCCTATGTAAGGGGATACAGATTATACTTACGTATATCGCAGAATTGTCCCTTCCAATTTTGGTCACATTCACAGTACGGCATGTTGAAATTTGGACTTGATGCAGGCAATCTTTTGCACACACCTTTATTCATACATGCCTTTGAAATACAATTTTCTGTAAACAACAAATACAACAATTTTTAGGGGGCACAATTATTATTGACCACCAATTTCAGTCAGAATTAGTTCCCCTCCTATCATCATTTGGTTACAGTTATCAATAATAGATAATCATCCAAAAACAGACCCCACCCATTAAAGGTGCATTCAGTTATGTCTACATTTTCAGAATTCAGAGAATCCATAAGATTGACTTTGGTGATCCTTGTGAGATTGCAGATACCTGTTAAATAGTCCACCTGCTCAAAATGGACTATAAATGAGTTGAAATTGCCCAGTGATAAAAAATCCGGCTGATTTTGTCAAAAAGTCTCAACCGTGGGCTTATTATTACAAAAAGCATTCAAATGCCAAATGTGTCAGATGTGCACTTCTTTACAAGCCAAATGAGTTGAGTTGAGTGTGACTTTTGTTATTAATTCAAATTGTATTATTTCTATCATACCTTCCTCGCAGTTGAGCCCATCGTATCCGTCTGCACATGTACACACATATCCCATATCTACGCTATCCCAACATGCACCGTCATTCTGACATGGACCGCTCTCACAACCGCCTTTGATTTCTGTGCATGAAAAAGATAACAAATGTTTAAATGTGATGCGATCTGTGAAAACCTGCCACTTGTCGGGATTTTTCATATTGGAGATATTTGTATCATAAGAAAGCTGAATCTGTGCTGATTACCGAACTGTTTTGATTATTTTTCTACGATCACTACAAAAAAAGTTATGAGTGAACGATGGTTGTGATGTCATAAAAAGCTACAAAACAAGAAATCATGAAAACAGGCCATAAAAGATGCATAGTTCAATAGAATAACATTATAAGGCTAATTAGAAAAGTGACTGAAGTAAGTTTTTTAAGGTGAAATTTCATAAAAGGTGATGATATAAAGTATTAGAAATTAATTTTCTAAACAAAATATGAAAAAATAAAAATAAAAGTTTTATTTTTTTATTATTTTTTAAAAATTTATTTTACCCATAATCCCTATTTCACATTTTGTGACATCCGACGGGTTTTCACAGATCGCATCACAAATGTTAAATTATATAAGGCCATATCTTATCATTAATACCCAAATTGTCTTTTTGTCATCCTGTTCAAGTTGTTTGGAAAAATCTACTTTGAACCAAGAATTTCACCCCATGTAACCCCTGTTATGCCATGGTGTGTTTATTGGGATCTTCACATAAATAAATGACATCAACCTTTACCTTTATTGCACAAAATAGTGCTTTATTGTCGCTAGAACTGAGGAATATTTGTTCCAATTATCAAACGTTTAACCGTGAGTTCGATGTACAACAAGCACGTCTTTTCAAATCAATAACTCATGTGGGAATTAGGATCCACACCACTAAATAAATAATGGAACATTCCATGAAAGGCCTGTTGAATAGGGTAGGATGACACACCTCTAAGTGAAATATATACAAATGCTGCAAAAGTAGTGTTGTTGGCTAACATTTTGATTGGATTGTTTTTAAATGAAGATTATCAAACAATATCGGTGCAATTTTTCTTCTTATGACTAATTTTGTATGATCTTATAGTCATTTTAGAGACTTCAATAATTGATTAGAATCGTTTAGTCCTAGGCCTGGGCGTTCTAAAAACATTTCTATCTTCGACGGCGCATATCTCGAACATTTTGCCTTGACCTTATTTATTGTTGATGTTAAAGGAAAGCCAAGACCATGATCTTCATCAAAATTGTAAAGTTGAAGCAACCAGTTGCTTTATAAGCGAGAAAATGGCTTTTAATTATGGCTCATTTTACATGGTAGGTATAAGGGATTTATTTAGTGTGTATCCGAATGAGAGTGACATATTTTATTTATGAATTTTGAGAAGTTGTTTCATGTCAGTGCAAAGACTATACAGGCTTTTGTGTTGTGCGTATTTAATCCGAGACGAACATAGTTTCAATAGAAAGTACTCACTTTGCCACCCATACCTTCATTATCTATGCATTGATATGTATTTGGCTGTAGGTTTATTTTGCATTGGTTCCAATCGAGCAAACAACATGAACTATCATGGGGGAACGCTGCAAATGAACCCATGTTTAACTATCAATTGGCAGTAAGTATCAAAATTCCATCTATAATTAATTCAGCCTTAGACAGACCACTACAATTTACAGAAGATCATCTCTAAGGTCTATGAATTTACCCTCACACATTATTTGCATTTACCTATTTGACAGTGGACTCCGGTGAAGTTCTGCGCACATTGACAAGTATAGGGTCCCAGTGGGAGATAGTCTGGTACACACGTACCTCCGTTGTGGCATGGGTTAGAGGCACAGTTATCAACTGAAAGGTAATAAATATTAATGATATTAGTCTCTTACACAAGCATATGTCTGAAGAACGGTAATAGCCAGTCTTATTATGTAAAGCATTACGGTTATAAGTTACAGTGGTAATACCTTAAAGGGGCATTAAGAGATGTGGTGGAGGCAGCGCCCCCAACTACTTAATGATAAAAACTGGGATTTGTATATTTTTACAATTGTATTACATGTATGAATGTACACCTATAAGGATTAACAAAAATCAGCCTTCTGTACAACAAAACGTCGATTCAAAAATGCTGATCTCCAGCAGATCAGCATTTTACATGGTTAAGGGTGG
The DNA here is from genome assembly GCA_035610835.1 of Ophiura sarsii. Classification (NCBI taxonomy): domain Eukaryota; kingdom Metazoa; phylum Echinodermata; class Ophiuroidea; order Amphilepidida; family Ophiuridae; genus Ophiura; species Ophiura sarsii. The sequence continues at coordinate 77,583,037 of CM069442.1, read as the reverse complement.
TATTCCAACATATATAAAACACTGTTTTAATCAAGTTTTTTTTAGTAGAAACAACAATAATGGCAATTTTTAATGTTCATCTTGAATTCTGAAGTAAATTAATTAAAAATTAAAAAAATCAACATGACATTGTGTCCCTTTAATGCAAAACTAACTTACCTGGTATTTCACAGTATATTCCTTCAAATTGATTGGTACATATACAGTATGCAGTCAGACCATCTTCTACACAAGTAGCACCATTCTTACAGGGTTGGACCACACACGGGTTGATATAATCTAGTAACGAAATAACAAATACAGAGCAATAAGTAGTTTAATTAAGATATTTATCTTTTTACCTTCGATAAAGATTCTGTTAGAATCGAAACGTCAGGTCCTCTTATATTTATTACATATTTATCTTTGTGCCAATCTGGTTTTCTAAAGAGAGTTTTGGAATTGATTTTTGATTTTCTCCTGGATTTTGACATAAAGTGTGGACGGGGGTTCTGACTCATCAGGCTCAAAAATGTTCTTTGGAATGAAAAGATGAAGCGATAGTCTCGCACTTTCCAGCTATTTTATGCATGTATCATTGTTGTGTGAACCTACATATCATGTGATTGTAATGGCGGGTGATGATTTCATCATTGACCAGTCCAAATCATCATGAAGCCTGACTGTTGGGCATTCAACCATTCAGTCCCAGTGGATAGCCAGAGGGACACGCAAAGCGGGTGATTGTCCCTCTCCAATATTTGAGCTTGTTGGTCAGTTGAGATTGGTACTAGCGGATCGTTTGACAAGGCTGTATGTTGGGCGTTTCTAAGTTTTATAACAAAGTTACCCCAAGCAGGCCTTTTAAGGCCTGCTTGGGGTAACTTGGGGTAACTTTGCTTAAAAGCAGGCCCTGGACCCTACGCCACAAATGTAAGACTCCTGTCTCGTCAATTCACTCTCCCCATACACATATAAAGCTATGCGGTAATCTAAGATCTGCTCTTGACATAGTAGCTTTATTTTGTATCTTATTATATTACATTGCAAGGATCTAATGAATTATCTTTAATCATTTGAAAATATTCATCTTTGAATCCAAACTTCTGAAACACTTAAAAAACCTCTGCTTTTTTCATTTACCTTGTTCACAAAATTCTCCAAAATATTGTGCCGTACACCTGCATGTGAATCCTGTGTCCTCATTCTCATAGCATGTACCATCATTGACGCAAGGATTACTGGCACATGGGCCAACTAGATAGAAAAGGTGAAATGTAAATTTTTGAGTTAAATATATGATCATAACACCAAGAAATGTGATTAAATTCATCAAATACACCATAAGACAAAAAGAAGAAAACACAGAACTGTCCTACATGCAAAAACAACCCATAATTTGTTAACTTATTTTTCATTGCCTCAGGCCCAACCTATAATTGAACAACTACTAACTATACTATAAGGGTTCTAAAATAAGGGCCACACATATTTAAAATGACTTGTGCTGGCTATTGAAAGACAAGCCCTGAACTACACTTCAGGAAAATTTGTGTTGCTGCACTAAGCTCATTCTCCCTTAATATTCAACATTTCCGGAACAACTATCAAGCACTATTTGTTGCTTAAAGCTTGGATTATCTACTATTTTATATCCCTCCTCATCCCCACCAATCAATGTTGGGGGTTTCAAGGTTTGTGGTGATGAAATTATTCTGAGCAACACTGGAGTAGGGGGCCGGGGACTGATTTCAACAAGGTCCTCAACAGTATAACAACAGTTCATTCTTAGATTGTAGTATTAAAGCCAGATATTGCCATCAGAGAAGGGATACAATATTGACTTTTATAACTTGTATTCATCAAAAATGTAAGCTGGAGTATATGCACAGCAATCCTTATATATCACAATAAACAAAACCGACATAAAATCGTGATAATAATGGTAGATATGACCAAACTAAATTATTCATAAATTATCATCTTACCGATTGTATTTTGACACAAATCTCCCTCAAATCCTATTGGACATACACACATGACACTAGTGGCTGTCATCTCTACGCATATAGCACCATTCAGACATGGATTCACGTCAGTATCACAAGGTCTCACAGCTGAAATCAAATTATCATATAGATTAAGATGGAGAGGTGGAATTTCCCCCCTCTTCTTATATGTGACGTGTTCTACCAAAACCAGACGGAATTGGGCAGAGCTCCAAACTGAGAAATAGCCCAAAACATAATTGGGGGTGATTTTGGGGGGAATTTGAGTTTCTGGTAAAGAATTAATCTTCAGAGTGTTTATAACAATATTGTGAAAGACTCATATTAAAAAATCATCCTAAATGTATGTTTCAGTGATTTAAAAAAGCCTAGTTTTAGTTAAAAGCCTAGTTCTAGTAACTTTAAGGGCCATATCTCAGTTTGGAGTTTTCATAAAGACCGTAAAAGACGAACTTGAAAATGATGTAATTCCGCTTTGGGAAGTCCGATTACAAAAAGAGAGGTACCACTGTAAAGCTGAAGATCTCTACTTCAATAATCAAATTCTAACTCAATTTTGATATCTTGCCCAATTGTGTCTGGTTTCGGTAGAACACGTCACATATTACCTTTCATTTTTGTGCTTCTATTCTTTAGAATGATCAATAATAGATTTCCAAGTACTTCAAAAATAAAGAACACAATAATAAATGTGCCACCCTGTGTCTTCTCCGTGATCAAGGTCTCTCGACCAACCATCAGATATTTTATAATAAACATTGTGCATTTTTAAAACAACACTTAATTGACTACTTTGTAGTTTTTTATTCTCACTTGTGTCTTTTATGTCTTATTGAAAATAACATGTTCCAACTGCCTAATCACTTTTATACTGGTGATTAGCTATAGGCCGGTCATAAATTCTCCATTACCCATATTAGGCTGGCCAATGTCATGCCTTAAAGCATGATTTTGCTGTAAATCCCACTCACGGCCTTGCTTTAGTCCATGATGACAGCAGACTTATACAGCCTGAAAACAGACACTTATGGCCTCAGGGTCTTTGGACTGTAATACATAAGTGTTAAGGCAAGTGTTAAAGCAGTGGCACATATCTTCACCATTAAAGCTCACAACAGTCAAAATAAGTGGCTGACATCATTCAACAGAAAAGCATTTGAATAGGATTTTCAACTGCTTCTTACAATGAGACGAAACTGATTCTGTGAATCATGTGTGTCATATTTTAATCTAACATCTCAAGGTGCTAAATGTTGTCAAAAATTGGTTCTACTCTGATTTATGGAAGTCTTTGGTCAAGAACTATATGGACACATGTTACAAAAACAATCTTTCTTTCAACGAAAGTGCACCCTGGAGGGTTCCCTCTTCAAATAAAAGGACACTCATTGTAGAGCATGTGTCTACTGGGCAAATTAACGGTACCAACCGGCCTTTTCGCTCGGTCAAAACGGTCATAAAGGTACTTAACGCTAAGATATCTATGGGCCAGTGGCGTAGCTAGGATTTTTTTCAGGGGGGGGGGGCAAGATTTCTGAAATTTTCGTAAAAGGTTGCCCCAAAATGTTTGCAGTCACCAACTCGTGAATTTCACGTAAGTGGGCAGGGGGCGGTAGAGGTCAAAAAAATGTGCATGGTCACAAAAAAAATCGCACAGTTACATGTATAAGTTTGCCTTCTATTTGACTATTTCGGTTGAATATACCCCCACATATCCAGTCCGAGGCACGCCACATCGGTTTGTATCATTTTTTCATATTTTCTTTTTTTGACCCCTTTTAAAAAAAAAATTAAGAGGGGGGGCCCAAATGGTTTTTTTCCATCAGGGGGGCATTTTCCCCCCTGCCCCCTCCTGAGCTACTGCTATGGGCAAAAGCCTTCAAATACCAGGTTTGGTAACGGTAATTACCGCTAACTTGCCCAGTAGAAATTGTAACCCGATAAATCTTATTGGTAAGTTCTCAGTAGAAACACGCTCATACAGACTCTGATTTTAAACCATTAAAATCAGAGTGTGATCATTTCAGGTTCAGGTTGTGGCATATTGCTCGAGCGACGTATAAAACATGAATTTGTAATGGTTATTCGACATCTTTGAACAATAAGTCACACACCAGTGGAAAATAACTACAACTAAGTTGTTTCATTATGTTCCATTTGTATTACAGACCAAAGATCCTGAGGCAATCAAGTGTTTGTTTTTCAGGCGGTTAGTCCGCTATCATTGATGACTAATAAACATCAAACAGTGCTTTAGGGCATGACCATTGGCCTGCCTAATCTGGGAATTGGAGAATTTATGACCGTCCAATAGCTAAACCACCAGTATAAAAGTGATTATGCAGTGGAACATTATGTATGGCCTAGAAACCTGTAGTGACCTATCCTGACTCTCTTTGAGTTGCTGCCCTTGATTTGGCATATATGGTTCGTGTGAAAATTATATCATACTTGGCATTAAAACCATGTAATCTTATTAAATGTATATGCGCATATGTTTTATGTGGACCTACCTGTCTCGCATCGTATTCCTTTATACTCGGCGGTGCATTGACATGTGTAACTGTTAGTGTTATCATAGCATACACCATCGTTCATACAAGGGTTACTGTCACAAGGGTTAGGAACTGTTGGTAAAGTATAGTTAGTTATCAGTTAGAATGAAAGTGAGGAAGGGTGGAGGTGGGAGGGAGGTAAGGGTTCTTAGTGTACAAGTGCTTGTTAAAGTGTTGTGCTGAAAATCTTTAAGACAAATTGAGCTTACCATCAATTTCTTTTAACCTATTTCATCTTTCAAAATGTTTCGTTTCTTTCTGGGTATTTTTGTATGCATTTTTATTGCCAATATGTCAAATTGGCTCTAATTTAAATGGGTTTATGCCATCCAGTTGTCAAGATTTGGAGTGCTGGTTACACCTTGTTGGTAGTGCTTGTTAGATGAGGTAAGTTGTACCGTGCAACATGGGGTGGTGTGCTAATGAGGTTGGGAACTGTGCAGTGGCATAAGGAGGGGGGGCAGGGGGGCTGGAGCCCCCCCCCCCACTTGGAACCCTTCCCCCCCCCAAATGAATCATGGAATAATGATGGTACAAAGTAACAGATGAAAAATTTTCGCGCGCTACCCGTGCATGTCTTCCCAAAATGCAATATTCTATGGTACAAGCTTGTTTAGAGCCGAAATGTAGCTCAATCGTGCAAAGTTAGGTGTAAAGTCGAAAATTTCCGCGCGCTATGCGCGCATTTCTTGACACTGAAATGGAGCCCACCCATTAGGAGCCCCTCATTTCAAGTCACTGCCCCTTCTTGCACCCCCCAATGAAAAAGTCTAGTTACGCCACTGGAACTGTGGTTGGGAAGTAAGTTTAGGAGTGCTGTCTGTATACAGCTGAGTTAAACTGTGTGCCTGCATAATTGATTATTAGAAAACATATTTTGTGATCCAACAAACTGACAATGAATACAATACCATACTCTACTTCGATCTTTAGAACACCCCTCTTTAGAACATATCAATAAACTTTTAAATACAAACAATCAACGGCGAATTTGTGAACCCATGAACAGGGTCTTATTACCGCTTTGAGCAAATTATCTATAAAGAACTATTCATGAAGAACAATTCATGCCATTTCTAGACCAAATGAAGGATCACATTCTTCTGTAGTGCTTACCAACTATGTTACATGTCTCTCCCATAAATCCCACAGGACATATGCATTCAGCCCTTGATGTACTCCCATCCTCCGTTAGTGTACATATGGCACCATTCAAACAAGGGTTGGCTCCAATATCACAGGGTAAGATGGCTAAATGAAAAATTGTTATAGGCAAATGACACATGGATATAAAGTGGTGGCATATGGAGGGAGGGTTGAAGGTCAACATGACAGTTTTCAATATTGAGAGTCCCTGTCAATCCTGGGTACGGCCTTAAATGCATATAATTCAGATAGCTGCTAATTGATTAGAGAAACAATAGCAAATAATGAGGGAGGGGAGGGGCATTAACCCATCCCAAAGTCCCAAAGGGTCCAAAATGCTGTTTGCCAGTGGGAAACACATGGATTTGTTTATGTTTTTTGTTAATAAAAGGTCCAGTGATTTGAATCACCCCCTGGTAAACCGGTCCAATGTTAACAAAATGTGCAACCGGGTGGGGGAGTTGGACAGATGTGGAGGGTGGCTATGTTTCCCACATGACCCTCTCCCCTGATTTTACACTTATACAGGAATGGCAGAGACAAAGGACTTTCAAAATCGGCAGGATTTGCCAAATTGTTTTCTAATATTCTACTCTGTGAGAAGTTATCTCCCCTCCTTAACCCCCTCATTCAGGCCTGTCACCCGGATTTCTTTGTCTTTTTTGGGGTGGGGGTGGGGGCATTTCAGTTAAATGACCTTTTTTATTCTTTTTGATCTTCTTTTTGCCAATTTAGGCCAATTGACTCCCGCCATGTTTGAAGATGGCATGATGTGAATACATTGATGGTCTAGTGCCACATACATGTAGTATTAAGAGATTAGTCCTCAAATATTCAATCCGATGCTTCTCCGTACCATTAAATGCCTGCTCATACTCCCGTTGTAAGTTGAAGCATGGAAGAATACTATGCCTAACAATGGCAGTATGAACAGGCCTTGATTGTGTTACTCAGTTAGTGCAATTTTATTAAATATTAATGTTAATTACATACTGGCCCAGACGAGAGTATATTATGAATAGAGAGTCCCACCAGGTTTTTCATTTGGGGTTATTCAACATTCTGTCAAGCTGTGTTATAATCTAGAAGAATGAGTTTCATTTTAGTCGTAAGCTTCTAGGCATCAAAACTGGACTATCATTAGCAAAAAGTATATGTGCTACTAATCAATATGCATACGGTAATGTTGCACATTACCAGGCACATTTTAAGGGCTTTCTCAGCAGTATGCATTTGAAGATAAATCAAGTAAACCATGAAAAAACAAAAGAAATAAAAAGGAATTCCTCCTAATATTTTGCGTAAAAAATGTGAATGCATCGACCAATTTTATCAAGCGAGGTGTCATTTTAAAGCTTACAAAAGACACTTATCATGAAATTAAAATCTCAATTTTAATTTTGAACAACAAAAGCTCCCTTTTGATATGACTAGTCACATGTCTAGACTTAACCGACTCATTTATAAAGATCTTATCACATTTTAACATTAACATTTAAACAAATAGAGAATTAAGACACTAGTTGCTTAAAATAAGTGTTACAAATTCCAAAATAGATTTATATATATATAATTGTTCAACTTACCAGTATCACATGTCAAACCTGTAAAACCAATGGGACATTCACAAGAAAATCCAGCATCGTTGTCAAAACATGCGCCACCATTGGAACACGGATCACTCTCACACGGAAGGACAACTGTGCAAAGAATAGTGGTAATATGAAATTAGTATCTGTTATTCAATTGACAACATAATATTTAACTTTGAAATAATACCAAGAATCTGATATCTGCATACCATTCTTATACACATTCTGTTGTGACTCCCAGATGTGACTATCAAAACAATTCCAATTACAGATATGGAGCCAATCAACAAAGCTACAATCCTGGAAAAAAGAGTCTTGGAACACTTACTTGTATAAGAAAACTAACACCCCTCTCCCCCATGCAATGTTGAGAAATGTAAATTTAGCTGTTATTCAAGGTGTCCCAACATTGATTGATAGGGTGTGGGGAAGGTAAAATTCTTGTTTAAGATGTCCTCTTCATCTCTTAACAAAATAAACGTCATTTAAAGATCATTAAAAAAAATCTGCACATAATGTCCAAAACGTGTTAAGTAAGGTCACAAATCGCGGAATTGAGGTTAAACGCGGAAAACGACATTTTGATGAAAAGAAGAAAAAAATGCACAAAAAACGTCCAAAACACAAAAATTTATAGATAGTCTTGAATAAAACAATATAAATATTAAAATACAATGGCGATATAGAGGGTCGGCTACCGCTGCAGTAATAATAAGGTAAGCCTAAAAATCTAAAATGATGTGTTTTTCTGTAAAGTGTGTTTATTTTGGTTTTATAGATCGTACATTTTAAGCTTTCTTGGGGAAAATTACATCACAGAAAAATGCAAAATTTACAAAGCGGAAAAACGCGGAATTCGACAGTTACAAAGCAGACAATTTGTGACCTTAGTGTTAAGTATTCCAAGGACTTTTTTCCAAGGCTGTAAATGGCTTCAACATTGTATTATTGATTTACCATCTATATATAATGTGGTATTAATTTCATGACCCCCCCCCCCCCACCCCTATATCCATTAAAAAAAACTATGACCTATGACCCCAGGATATTTGGGACCCTCCCTCCTACCAAAGAAACTGACAGACCCCTTACCTATTTCACAAAGAATACCACGGAATCCATCAGTGCACACACATACTGCAGTTTGAGACACCTCTATACATTTGGCAGCATTCTGACATGGATCAAGACTGACATCACATGGTGGGATCACTGAAATAAAAATCAAATCGGGATATAAAGCTTAATTATGCAAAGCTTCAAGGATAAATCCGGGGGGGGGGGGGGGGGGCACTAACATTGGAAAGGGGTATAGATATTTGCCACCCTGAAGACCCCCTTTTTCACCCTCTTCTGCTCACTCTTAAGACCCCCCCCCCTTCAAAAAATGTGTAAATGTGCAATCCAAAGCCTGAATTATTTGAAAAATGTGTGTTCTTAAGATTTTTTCGTTAAAAATCCGCTCCAAAACAGTACTTTAATTGGTTATTCAAATTAGTAGAACTTATAATGATCCAATCATTAACCCTGTTTGATAGGTAGGTAGTGCTCAGGGAGTTAAATGTTAAGCCCCTCCCTCACTAAAGGTGTAGGAAAACTAGTAGAGAAGCCGCCACCATGGCCAGTTCTTTAAAAAAGAACTGCCATTAACATGTTCACTTGATGACAGACAGCACAGAGATAACATGGAGACATTCCAACCTTGGGGAATTCGCTAAGGCACAGGCTGTCCAGACCAGGGCTTCCCCTTTAAGCTATATTACACACTGGTATTCCATGTCAAATGCCACAGATGAAAAAATGTAGGCAGTGGCCAACTGTCAGAACTTAATGGCACTTTGACTGCATTCTCTTAATTTTCTAAATTTTGTACCAGGTTTATGGTCAATCAGTTGGAGTTGCTCAATCAATATAGAAAAGTGTAGCTCAAATAATAACGTTTTAACATTTAATTATCTTTTACCTTAATAATAATGATAATAATGACACACATTTATAGAGCGCTTTACCTTGTTCACAATATGTCCCCCTGTAGCCTGCATTGCACACACATAGTGCATTTTCACTGTCTATAGCCACACATTGAGCACCATTTTCACACAGATTTCTTCTGTCATCACACGAGGGAATCACTATCAGTCAAAAGAAAAAAAGGAAATTAGTTATAGATTACCTGACAATATCAGGTGGCTAGGTCGAACCACAATGCATATAACAGCGCCGGGACTCATGATCATGAGGTTGTAAGTTCTAGCCCTGCTGTGGCCAACTTTTTTGTGTCCTTGGGCAAGATACTTAGTCTCAATTTCCTTGGCAACCCAAGTGATATTTGGCAAGCTGTTAGGAGTCACAATCTAAGTAGTGTTGATAGGCTGTGCATGTTTGCTGGTATCCGCAAAGTGTAGCAGTGGGATGGTACAGAGGTTAGATCTGATTGGAGATCAATAATGAGTGGTTATGCCCTAATAATAATAAGCCAACTTTAAATTGGTTAAGTGTAGCGATAAAAAGGGTTCTGATTAAAAATGGCAGCAATAATAACTGGCCAAAAGTGCTTTGGGACTTTGCTTGCATTGTGGAAAGCGTTATATAAGAAAGGTGTATTATTATTATTATTATGACCGTTATGACCGTTTCAGAACGTATGCATGCCCGCCAAAATGTTATGCAAGTGAGTCACATAGCTACGTAGTACGTGTTGAGCATCACACATGGGTCTGAACATCACACATGGGTCGTGCAGTCATGTTTTTATAGTTTTGGTCAAAGGGATGTAGAAGATATTATATATTCTCTGACATGCTTTTTGAACAATCTACCTTACGATATGCACAATGCATCAATCTTGTAGTACATGGTGTGTTGAACATCACGCACATTTCATGATAATAACGTTTTGGGTTAACATATTTAAAAGGATTCTGAATCTGACTATAGTCATACCAGTTTCATAGAATGTGCCTTGATATTGCTGCTCAGAGCAGATACACACAGCATTGGCGCCCGGGGGAGGGTACTCACGTATGTAAGGCATACGGGGACGTGCCGCTCCAGTGGGTCGTTATTTCATGAGACATCCTTAGCCATGGGTAGGCTTTTCAACTGATAAATCCTTAGACATGGGTCCTGTTAATGACACTAGCCCTTAGCAATGGGTCAGATTTGAGCACATCGTTGACGACGTTTTTTCCGGGCGTTTTTCAATATCAATCTGAATTCAATTAGATAAATTCAACCCCGGAATCGTGGAATTCAACCCATTTAACCATGAGATTAACTCCCGTCTATTTTCATGTACCGTAGCCCCTCTAATTCAACATCGTTCTGAATCATACCCGAGGGCATCTCCCAAAAATAAAAATACCCAAATGAAATCATCAGCGACCGCCTGTGGCATTAGCGTATTTAAAGTTCATATAAGAGACTAAACTTCGCTGTTAGTCTCTCCCGTGGCTTTATTTCGCCAGTCGCCGTTCATAACAGCATTCATGAATGGGAATATCAACAGACTGTACGATAGACCAGAGGCAATCATACTGGCGACTTAGAAATCCTTTTTGAAATTCCGAGACGCGAACGAAAACAGGCAGAAACAACCGCTGAAAGACCGGTAAGTGTACACAATTGGTAAACTGAATAAAGAGGCAAAAGCAGTGGTAATTATGAATTGACAAGGGGCTGATTTTTTTTTTTAAATCTCGGGTTAGAAACCCTTAGACATGGGTCTACATTTGAAGAAAAATCCTTAGACATGGGTACCCTTTCTTGCAAAATGGAGCTGCACACCCCCCCGTCCGAAACCTAACTCCAAGTACCCCCCCCTTGGAAGAGGGTATAATGGTCTTTGAGGCCTGGAGCTACACCCCCATCCCAAAATACCAATCCCCAAGTTTACCACCCCCCATCCCCACCACCCCCCCCCCCCCCCCCCCCGGATTGGCGCCACACATCTATTGTTAAACAGGAAGCACCATTCAGACATCAATTTAGTGAGCAAAATCATAGATTTGATCTACATTTTATCACCTTATAGAACACAATCCTACATCTATTCATACCTGTTTCACATAATGTGCCTTGATATATCTCGGAGCATATACACATAGCATTGATACCATCTATTGTCATGCAGGTAGCACCATTTAGACATGGGTTCAGCTGAGGATCACATGGGCCAATCACTGCAAGGAGATGATGAAAATATGGATATCAACATCTATGAATGCATGTTTTGGGTATTAGCAATGATAATTTATCAGGATAAAATAATTCACTTTTTATCACCTTTGCTAGGTGCAGGCCCGTAACTAGGGGGGCGGGGGGCGGACGCCCCCCCCCCCCCCCAAATCTGAAAAAGTCTTTTTTTTGTACCAATGTACCTTTTTTTTGTACCAATGTACCTTTTTTTGTACCAATGTACCATTTTTTGTACCAATGTACCTTTTTTTGTTACTAATGTACCTTTTTTTGTGAAAACGCCCCCCACCTACCCCAATTTTCCCATTTTGAAAAGTGTTTTTTCGGGCCGTTTGGGACTAAAACATGTCCTAACCCCCCAGTGATATAGTCACTGTCATAATGCTACAGACGAAATTCAAGATATTTCACGCTAGAGTGTTTTGTTGTTGTTCACAGAGCTGTGTCCAGATGCATGAAATGCACGAAAACTGTGCATATATGCGTGTGATGATTTCACGATTGACCAATCAGGACGTGCTGTCATTTATTGAAAGCGTCTGGTACGCACTTTCAGGTTTATGCACATATGCTCGTCCGCATGTATGCAAGCACATCCGTACGCACACATTGTTGGAATTATGTCCATAGCATTATAATGCTGACTATAACACAATCTTTTATAGACTTTGGATTTATGAGATATGATGTTAAAAAACATTTTTTCTTCTACTTTTGAAAATGTCACATAGTTTGGACCAAATTGCCGCAATTATTTGAATTTGTAACTTTAAATTGGTTAGCCTACAGAACAATTTTCTTAGTTAACAGAATCTTTTGAGAATCCTAGCCTGAACAGTAATAAAATCCCAATTAACTGGGTATTTGCCAACTAACCTTCTTCACAGCGGGTACCACGATAACCTGTAGTACAAATACAAGTGTATCCACCGACTACAGTGTCAATGCACTGACCTCCATTCAAACATGGCTGACTCGTGGTACATATAAGATCAACTAAAAGAGATGAAGTGAAAAGATTTAAAGATATGTGTCTATCTACTGTTAGTGTTAAACTGGTAAGAGTTGACATGGAAGTTTGGCAGTTTCCCCATAGTAGATACAATGGGACAGGCCAGCTGCACCGACTGGTTTATTTTATTTTTTATTTTTTAGCGCCGGTTTTGGGAACGCCATCCCCTTCTCCATTTTTTAACTTTATTATTCAACACAGCAACCCCTCTTAAATTACTGACTCGGCGGCACATTCCCCGGAAATTTTGAAGAAAAAAACCACCCAAATTGCCTGACCCTACTTGAGAGGTTTATTTACCTGAGAACAGGGTGGGGGTTTGTCATCGCCTAACAACCCTACAGTGGGATGATACACAGGTTGGATCTGATTGGAGATCAATAATGAGTGGTTATGCCCCAATAATAATAAGCCAACTTTAATTTGGTTATCTGCAAAGCATTCATAGTAACTATCGACAGAAACATAAATCTGGAATAAGATGATTATGGGTAGAACCCTGACTTACCTAATTCGCATCGCTGGCCGACCCATCCGGCTGGACATGAACAGGAATATAGGGGAGCTAATTCATCCCCACGATCTACATCTAAACAAGATCCTCCATTTACACAGGGATTGCTCAGGCAAGGATTCGCTGAAAAAGAAAAGAAAGCAAATGAGCAAAATATGTCATGATAGTATCAAATTTAACAGTTAGAATAATATCGATTAACTTCATTTGTTAACAATATCGAACGATGACTATCCACAATGAGTTAAAAAAAACCTTCTTATGACTTAAATTTGTGCAAAGGAAATCAACTGTTACAATTTACACTTTCCACGCGGCTATTAGATTTACCATATACAAAACAGATTTTTCAGAAACTGTTCCCAACTTTTAAAGTCTTATCTCAAGAATTACTGAACCAATACAAGACATGTTTGTACTTACTTTAATGTATTTCTCATGTTGATTCCAAATATGGTGATAAAAATCAATAATTCTTAAAACATTTTGTGACATTTTGTAAATGTCGTCTGCACACGACTGGTGTGTGGAAAGTGTTAAAACTCCCAAGTATGAGAATAAAAGACGTCTCTGAGTGGGCTTTTAATGAATTCTTACCTCACTACACTTGAAGAGGTTAATTTGCCTAAAAAAATCACAAACATGCAGCTCTCTAAAATCAGGTGTACCTAAATAGTTGGTTATGGTTTTACTTGTTTTTAAGTGTTCATTGTTTACTATTTTTATGTACTTAAAATGTCATATTTATGAGGGTGGATCACTAAGTTCTGTCACCAAAGGCAAACCCAGCTACACAAGACAATACTGTCTTTATAGTGTTATGTCATCCTTTACACCACATTCTCACCTCCCTCTTATCTAAATTTAGTTGGGATATATTATATAGCACGTATGAATTTACCAAGCCCAATCTGCAGCTATATTTATCTACCTGTGAAATGAAGCTGACAAAGAAGGTATCCAATCATGCTGCATCACAACAATTCAAGTCCTCACAAAGCTTGCCTCACCCAGACTTACCTTGATGAAAATGGTATCCATTTGATGGAACATCCACCCTAATCACCCAACTCGGTTCCTATGACTTCTGGCTCTTTCCCAACAATCAAATCAAAGATTGCTGAGAGGTTCTTTTTAAGGATCCAAGACGAAGCTTAAAGCTGTACGTTCAAAAATGATACAATCCCTACTTTGGAGTATCGCCCATGCTTCGAGAAGTGAAGGGTGCAATGGTGTATACATGTCAAGGGAAGCTTCTTCAAGGGAATGTGACTGTAGTTTTTAGAATTGTATTGCCATCTTCAGAAACATGGGCCAAGTGACAACACTTTTTGATCCGCCCTCATATGTACCAAACCAATATGTGATACTTAAAATGTCTTATTTAACTTATTATTTGATAGATAGAGTACAGGTTTCTTACCTATTTCACAGCGTTGTCCCATCCAGTCATTAATACAGCTACATATTGATTCCAGACCATTATTGATATTATCACATATACCTCCATTGGCACAAGGCTCGTAAATGCAAGTATCAGCTGTAATGCAATGGAAAGATATGGAGAGTTTATAAGGTGTCTCATAAAAAGGTTGCATGTTGCAGGGACATAACAGGGATCCCTGGCCCTTGTCAGAAAAGAAGTAATACTGGTTTTCTATATTTTTTCCCGACGAGATGGCTAAGAAGAGGCCAATTTAGCATAACTTTTCATTTATTCTTCCTTTTTAAAAGCTGTCAGGAACAGGGACGTCTGCACCTTGCTCCCCAGGTGCAATGCAAGTTTCAACTATAACTCAATATTATAAAAACAACACTATAATTAACCTGTCTTTGTTTAAATGGTTCACAAATTACATTTTATATCTCTATTGAGATGTTCATCAACACATCGACTGCCCGGGGGGGGGGGGGGGGGGGTCACTCGGATACTTTTTTGGTAGGGATGTGCCGCAAGCATATTGAAAATTGACCCGGACATTTACCAATTTTCGGGTGGGGGGGGGGGGGGGGGGGGGGGGGGGAGATGGACCCATATGTTTACCAGAGACCTTAGTTTTTGTACATATTTGACAGATTTTGCTAACATTTCTGTGAAAACAGCATATTTAATGATATTAGACCCATAAATTTACCAACAAATTGATAAGAAAAAGGGTCATTCATCTACGAGACGGGTGAAAATGGGACCCTGTTTGGCAGCACATCCTGTGACCTCATATCCAATAAGGCCCCCCCCCCCCTGGATCGACTGTTTGATTTAAATCAAATTGTAAAATTAAATCAGTCCTAGTTAAAATCTGTCAATTTTCTCAACAGTTCTTCATAAAACCTTCAAAAAGAGTTCATGGAAATTTGAAGAACCAAAACAAGGTTCTTTATAAAACTGAAAATGTCACATTGAGGAAACATAATTATGTTTGTTCTTTTGAGAACCTATATAGGGAATCTCCAGAAAGTCAACTAATAAAGAACCATTTTTTCTTAGTGTGTGAAGGTTAAATCTGTCCATTTTCCAACCCTGCAGATCTTGTATATATTTTCTAGTTGTTTGAAAATAGTGTTCTATGTACAGCAAAATAAATTGTTGTGTTGCCCTCAATGCCAAAAATCTTGAAGTCTAGTTGGTCGATTTTCCTTTTTTTTTTCTTCTTTTTTTTCTAACAAATATTACTAACATACCATGGTTCATGTCAAGATAAAATTGGCATGTCAATTTGACTAATGTTTCTAGTGTGATAATAGTTAAAAAACAATTTATTCAAGCAAACATATTCATTTCAAGGAGAAAAAAGTAATATTTTGACAATTTGGGTAAAATTTAAATCTAAAAAAAATAAAAATTGTGACCCTAATTTTTGATATTTTAGAGTCGGTGAGGGCAACACAACAATTTGATTGGCCTAATTTGCTAACAGAAAATAAATGCAGACAGCACATAAATTGAACTTACCTATTTGACAATGTGTTCCTACCCATGGTCTCTGACATGTACAAGTATAGCCTATTGTAGTCTCAAAACATAGGCCTTGATTTAGACATGGATTACTGTCACACGGCGATGTTGTTGTAACTATGAAAAGATACAAAAGAATATAAATTAGATTGTTGTTTTTGCATCCAGATTTTATCTTAATTATACTGTAAGTGGAGTTGTTAGCTATCATAACAATATAGCATGCCATACACTGCAAGTTGGTAAAAAAGTGCCCAACTTTCTTGACCAACGTTGGTTGGGTCAAATTATTGGGTAAATCTTAACCAACAGCTGTTGGGAAATAACTTTTTATAGTTGGGCAAGTACTTCACTAATTGGACAAAAGCAATGATTTGAACAAGATAAAGGCAAGTTTGTAACACAAATGTTGACTTTTAAACAATTCATATTTTTTTAAAGGGTTGGGTGTAAGACAAACTATACAGCAATTCAGTTTTGACCATCATCAAATTTTAAGGAGAGCAGGGGAAGGGTAAATCCCCCTTAATTGCATACATTGCAATTTGTTGTATGTGGTCCCATATATGTCAAGTTCCACAGTTTTTAAAATGACTTAAAGGTAGATGACCCGATCACATATTCGTAACACAGATTTATTTCAACATACAGAGATTTTCATATCATATGAAAGCTCGTATTTTTCTCATCATCATACTGAAATTTGACGGCCTAAATCGGTATAATTACGGAGAAATCGATGAAATAACGTCGAATTACCGCGAATGGTGGTAACCACCGATATAGTTTGTGTACTACTCAATGGGTACAGTTCACAGCATCTTGTGCGTCTAAAATAAGAACCATTAGAGCTATGCAACTCAAACTTTGGAACACAACTTTTTTAAGGATGACCTTTCATGTAGAATAGAAAACTTCAAGTTGAAAATCGGAACATCTACCTTTAATCAAATTGAGCACATATACTCAATCATTTACCTTGTCCACAATTTGTTCCAGAGAATCCTGCTTGGCACATACAGTTATAACCAGTAGATGTATCCATGCACTGGGCTCCATTCAGACAGGGTTGAAGAGATTCACACTGTCCTATCACTGTCAAGTATAAGACAAACAAAGCTTCAATATTAACCACATATGTGAAGGTTGATTCAGGCCTGTAGTCTTGCAGGGATATGAGAGGGGTGTGGGGGTGGGAGGAAAATGGGACAAATCATGGATGTAAAAGGGTATCCATAGGGCCAGGAATTGAACCCAGGCCTCTAGGGTGAGAGATCATGCCAATCATGCTCCACAATTGTTTTGTAACCACACAGAGCCCTCCACATTTGTGCAATGAGTGACGGAAAAATTAAGAGCTACCAGCATTCGCTTGACATCGTTAAAGGGGCGTTAAGAGATGTGGTGGAGGCAGCGCCCTCAATTACAAAAATTATACGATAAAAACTGGGATTTGTATATTTTTACAATTGTATTATATGTATGAATTTACGCCTATAAGGATTAAGGAAAATCAGCCCTCTTTGTACAACAAAACATCGATTCAAAAATGCTGGTAGAGCCGCAACCAACATTTTACAAGGTTAAGGGTGGTATTCCAACATATTTTAAAACATTGTTTTAATCAAGTTTTGCTGGTGGTTTTTTGTAGAAACAACAATAATGGCAGTTTATAATGTTCATCTGGAATTGTGAAGTAAATTAATTAAAATTTAAAAAAAATCAACATGACATTGTGTCCCTTTAATTTCATCTAGATCCCCCTCTACATTCAGCGGTTGTGTCGTCAGTATAAAAAGCCAGTGATGAGAGCTAATGTCAAAGAGTCTGATGAAATGCTCAGTTGAGCATGAAACTTAGTATTATACATCAATCAACTTGGATTTGTCAAGATGAAAAAACTAATTTCTACAATTGCTTGACATCATGTAATGCTTCAGAGGGTTAGGGTTTGATCCCCAAACAATTGAGGTATATGACATGACTTACCCGTTGTAAGTTGGCAGTTATTTCCTGAGTATCCTGATGTACATAGACATGTGTAGCCAGTATCAGTATCGATACACTGGGCTCCGTTGAGACAAGGGGTGAAAGCAAGGCAGATGCTGGAAGCTGAATAAAGGAATGCATTATATGATACATATAGATACAGAAACTATGTTCCTAACAAGGGGGACACTACACTGTGAATTAATTTCCAACTGGTGAGGTGACAGTCATGCTGTGAGCTTTACGATCACAGTGAGAATACACACATCACGTAGATGCCTGTGTAGGAGTTATATACATTTTGATTGGTTAAAAGTTTCTACTGTACCGTACACTGTACAAATCCGGAGGGGGGGGGGGGTCTCATGTTATGTAAGTATTACAGGTATGTGATGCCATAATGGGTCACTTTTTTGCAAAAAAAACCCCTAAACATGGGGTATGATTTGTGCTGGAAAAGCCTAAACATTGGTCAAAAATCGCACAAAAAACCACAATCATTTTGTGAAGAAAAAAACCCAGTCAAATCAGCGATTTGTAGGGTGAAAACGCTCCTAAAGGGGGTCAGGATTTCAAACATCCAGCGGCACACCCATGTCAAAGAATAGGTACAAATCAGTGCTTATTTACGCATTCTTTATTTGAACTAAACCAAGGTTAGTAATGCAAAGTAATGTATAAAGTGTTGACAAATCGCGTTGCATGAAATGGTCTACTTGTATTGCTAGTTATGCTCCTAACAGCAAAAAGGACGATTTTTGAGCATATGTATAGAGGCGAATATTGGTTCTCTCCTAAGAAACCAGACAGAACTTCTTTCATAACTATTTTAAGCCACAATCACTCTCTTGTTAAAGTTGCTACATGTACATACATTTTAAAATAATAATTTCATACTTACTTATACCACAATTAGTTCCTGTGAAGCCACCCGTACATTGACATGTATATCCCCCGCTGCTAGTATCGTCACATTGGGCTCCGTTGAGGCATGGGTTGAGACTTGCACACTGGCCTACTATAGATATAGGGGTATAGGCAAATATGATGCAAAAGGCATGTATATAATGAGGGAAAATGAACTAAATTGTATCACAAATTTTAGTTATTTTTATTTGGGAGTGGGAATTTGCTCTTTGCACTGATCCACCATTTGCAATGTCTAACTGCATGACCAGTCATATTGTGCAGAGAGAGTCATACTAGTTACATAATGTTATGGAATAGTCCCATTCAATGCGGTACAAGTTCAATGCTCTCCTTGAAAATCCATGAAAGAGCAAATAGACCCAAATTTAACAGCAATAATTGCAAAAAAACATTCCTATAAACAGGATGAAGATAAATGCGCCCCACAAGATTATGGTATCCTTTCATTTCTCAACAAACATATTGACATGCGATATTGTGATGAGTCTTAAAAGAGGAAGTGTATTAAGATCAGGGCTCAAATTTCACCAGGCCATCGAGGCCCATTGCAGTGCCCTTTTGAGTTTTTGCCTTGGTGCCCTAGACCTTTGTTAACTTTCAATGTATTCTTGACCATTTGGTGGCCTTAGTGCCCCATTATAAAGTTCAGGGGCTTTGAAATTGGGTGCCCTCAAAAATTAAAATTTGAGGGCTGGAAAATGTGAGGCGAGATATCTCATTGAGTATGAATTTAAGAGGGACTGCTAGATTCATGATATGAACAATGCTTCAATTTACTATACTGTAAAAGTGGTAATTTTCGCATGATTAATTGTTCGTGTTTGTAGATTTTCAACTGCAGCTTTGCCTGTTATTGAATTTGTGATTTTGTAGTTTCATCACATAGAACTATGCTCAAAAGAAATATATTCATGTGCTATTATTTTCGTGGTAGCTGGTTCGAGCATGAAAAAGAAAAAGAAAAAAGAAGTGCCGCGAAAAGTTCCGCTTATACAGTAATTTCTTTACCTTGATTACATCCCAGTAATTCAAATCTCATACTAATGAAACCATTCCATGCCGTTGGATTGATGCGGATATACTGGGCAGTCACAGGAGCAGAAAAGATATTAGTTACCGGTGTATTACGATCAGAATTTCCAGTGAATAACTGTGAATAAAAAAAAAGGACAAATAAAAAAACCACCTTCTTAGAGGAAACTAAAACTAAAACATACTTTCTACATTTTGCGAATTCAAAATTAATGCTATTTTAGCGGTTATTTAATTTCACGAATCTGGAAATCTTACTGTTTCTTTCAATGCAAAATTGTCAGTTTTTTAGATATTGAATTTTGTGTAAGACCCTCTCCTCATCAAGTATTGGCCTCCTTCACACAAGTAGAATCCTAATTGAGATCTTTTTGCACTACTCTTCTTCTGAGTTTAGTGAAAACAATCTTC